>CANNZV010000786.1:0-219489 GCA_947561585.1 Caprella mutica
CCTAGGTAGCATATTTTCAAGACCCTATTTTTAAAGAAATGAACAATAAAAACACACCTGAATTATATCTATATATTCAACTTTAAGGTTCAATCGCAATTTCCGCTTTTCTTTCGCACGAAACCCTTATAAAATGACTTTAAACTTCTCGAAATTAACATGCAAATAGGAGGAATTATGAGCCGCTCAGTCACAAATAAGGAATGTGTTGTTGTGGTTAAGTCATATTTTGTGTCGTCTACTAGGTACTATACCCGTTTATGTTCCTGTACCCTGGGTTTGGATACGTATAAATAATGGTTCCACTAACTATAAAAAAATGTTCTAAAAAAATTGTGAAGTTCGGCATTATTTCAAAGTCCAGAAGTAAAGAAACAAAAGTTTTGAAAGCACACATTTTGATTTTGGTAATAAATTTCAAATTCCATCAGGAATTTCAAGAAAATCTGTGAAATATTGATAAATTTAAAATGATCTCAAGAACAGACACACTTGATATTGAGTTGGACGTCAAAAAACTAGCTCCGAAATCTAAATAAACTAGCTTTCGAATATCTCAATTTCAAGGATTAAGCTGCCTAAAAGTGGTAGCATATAACAATTTTTCACAACAGAGTTAAAAAATATAGCTTAAAATTTTGAATCTAGAGCTTAGAAAATAAAAGTGAAAAAAATTTATTTACTAATGTATAAGTAAAAGATATAGTTCCATATGTGCATGACAATAAAAAATAGTCCTCAGCTAGAAAGACAGAAGAATAACTCATCCATACAATAACTAATCCAGGCTAAGTGAAATTAGTATCCAAAGAAAGACTAAATTTCGTTCTGCCTAAAACACAAGTTTTTTAATAGAGATAGTGAAATTTGATGACATTTCACCATGAAAGCTGAAGACGAAATGTCCCACACTCACTGAGTGTATATAAAGATGGAGGTAGCATAGCGCAGGCAAAAGTGATGCCAAAAAGTGGCGCCATGGGCGTGTCTTAAGGGGCTTTTACACGGTAAGTGCTCAGTGCCACTTTGTGGTGACACTGCTCTATGCCACGCCCACTTTGCTACTTGCCCCACCCTTTTTGGCAAAACTTGGTGGTGACCAAGCTATCGCTCTGAGAGCGAACGCTCACCACAAAGTGCCACTGTCTGTCAGTAGCGATTGCCAGACAATCAACAACCCCTTTCATTGGCCTAGTTGAAGAGCACCCATGCCTATGGAAAATAAAATCTAAAGATTATATAGATAAAACACTTACAGCGTTAGTGTTTAATAGCATATTAGATGCTAACCACGATACTAAAGTGTCAGTGCCTACCAAAGCACATTCTGCTCGTGTAAAGGTGCTGAGCTACATGGTGGGCAGTGTGGTGAAAAAAGTGTGGTGAATAGTGGCACTGACCAGTGCTCGTGTAAAGGCCCCTTTAACCCCAGTATATAGAATATGTAGTGACAATCGAGACGTTTAGTGTACGTGACGTCATCACAGCAACACTCTAAAACGAAAATTGTCGCTACTTATCACTGTATTGTCAGTACTACTATGTATAGTTTTAGACTTTGGTCTAAACCAAGGGCGCCCCTCCCACTCGCATCAGTTTAACAGAATGCACGGAAAGGAGATGATGTGCGTGTTAGACTCGCTCTATCTCATGCAATTCTCGAAACCCTATTTTTTAAAGATTCAATAGTTACTTACGAATACAGATAATTTCTATGGTAAAAAAAGTGTACGATTTGATTACTAACTTTGCTTTGACATCTCACTAAAACTATAATTTTATTACAGTAATAACAAGATGAATAAAGAGAATGTATGCTCAAATCAAAATAAATTCTCAACAAAAAGTATTATTAAACCATAAAAAATATAAGAATTTATCCATGGGTCAAAGCATATACTTCTCAAAAAGAAAGACAATGCTACTGACTATTTTCGACTAATTTATTGCACGAAAGTTTGAGATTAAATTACATTCTAAGAAAAAAGAAGTAATGACCTATACACGTATATCCAGAAACTTAGTGTGACGTCCCGACTTGATCATTCTATTAGATTGAATGTAAAATTTAAATATACTTAAAACTTTTGTTGACATCTGATAAGCATGGAGAAAATATATATATTATTTATCATACAAGGGAAATATGTACAAATGCAATCAATATATATATGAAAGGGGTTTAACTTACCTATTTCGTTACATATGTTACATGGTGGGAAAATACGTAAACCAACATAAAAATATCATTCATGAACATAAGTTGCATGATGTGATTAAATATCTCCCACCTTATAATGCATCATATTATTTTCATTTACATTCAGTACTATTGAGTTTAATAATATAATGATAAAAACCACCTATGCAACTTGTTACTTTTTTATTCTCAAATCTTATGCCTCAAAGAATTGAAGTCTGTTTCGGAACCAAAACTATATCGCTAACGTCAAAAGGAAGTTAGATACAAGAGACTCGAAGAGTCAGTCAGAAAGGAAAGTGGCTACGAGAACAAATTTATCTACCACGATTCGTTGACCAAGCTCAGGCATGAAGAAAATCAGTTACTTAACTAAAAAGAATTTGGTTGCGAAAGATGGAACTGACAGATGGAAGAGGAAATGAAGAGTTGATGTTAAGTTAATGAAACCTAAATTCCTACCTTGCAAAAAATCTAAGAGGAAAATGAGAAGAGTTAGTAAATGAAGCATGCAAGCCTACCTTAGCATTATCCTCTAAACCAGAAAGTAGTGTTAAAAATGAGTTGTGATTAAAACAATTATGATAGTTTAACTTTTAATATAAATATAATAAAATTGAATGAGAAGCCAACTATAAAATATAATGTTTTCATAAATAAAATATAATCACAATTGGTAAATAATTTGTTATCAAAATTGTGATAGCTACAAACAATACAGAACAGCATAACCTCCCTCGATTGTTACTCGATTAGCACTGAGCATTGGAGGAGGGGCATACAACCCCATTGAACCGAGTGGCAGGGGTGCATTGGGGGAAGACAAGCCCATGGCGCCACTTTTTGGCATCACTTTTCCTTGCATGGCATGCTGCCTCCATACCTATATATACTCAGTGCCCACACTGCATTAAAAAGAATGGAAATTTCTTACATGCGGGGATAAAATGTGAATTTGGGGTAGCGTAAGATAATCCGTAGTACAGTGGGAACTAGATTATTCATACGTGTCTCAGCAATTGGACAGATACACACTAGTAGACTTAAAAAAAATTGGAAAATCACATTTTGTTTCTCAACATTTTTTCTATCTCTGTACAAAATTTTAGATGAATCGATTCAACGGTTTTCTTTTAGCTGTATTTTTAGTGAACGATACTAAAAACCTGCTTGCGCACTTTCAGTAAAACACAGTTCGAATTGTTCAAGAAGCACTTACAGAAATTTTCAAATCACTGCAATAAAAAGTGGATTACATCTTACTTAATATACATTCAACATATTTGTAACCTTAAATTTGAAGCGACATCCTTACAAGATGTACGAGCGAAACAAACACCTAAATACCAATCTTCCTCGGCTTTGAATTTTGCGCATTGGTTTTAACAAAGAAATGTCCGGTTTGTGGACGATAATGTGGTTGGTGATGAAACCACATTTCATTCGAATGGCAAAATAAATTATCATAACGTTCGCACATCTTCACCGAAGAACCAACCTCCTACTTGCAACTTTGACGTAGGAATATCGTGAGAGAAAGTCTGTGTGTGGAGTGGTTTAGGTACCAATGGCCGACTTGGCCGTATCGTCTGTCCTTATTTTACAAAAAATAATTTAAATGGAGATAGATACCTTGATCTAATAAATGATAGAATCGTTACAAGTCTGCAAGAAATACATGGAAACAGAATCAATCGAACCTGGTTGGTTCATGACGGGTTCAGAACTGTCGCTGTAAGATTAATAAACGACTTTTATTGTTATTAAAACGGTTTTTTAATAAACAATTTTAATAAACTGTTGAAAGTTATTAAAAAAATGGTTTTAATATACTATAATTCGAAGTTAAAAAGTGCGCAAACAGGTTTTTGATATCGTTCACTACAAATACTGCATAATGAAAACAGTTGAATATATTCATCTAAAATTTTGTACAGATATTTAGAAAATATTGATAAACAAAATGTGATTTTCCAATTTTTTTTTAAGTTTAAAGTTTTTGAATTACAGCCATTGAAATTTGGGTATCTGTTTTTTTGGGACACCCTGTATATACTAATGAGTGCAAATGCATCTGATATAGGTGTCGCTAATTTTATTATGTACTTTTTATATGAACATTTTAAAGGTCCCCTCCAAGCAAATTTTTTTATTGCTTAAATCAACGAGGCTAATGTTTGTTATTATTTTACTGTAAATCCCATCAAATTTGATAGCATATTTTTAATTTTATATGCTTTTAAAGATTTTTATAATCCAAACTCTACAAAACCTACTTTACTTCCGACTTTCTAATTTTCAGTCTGAAGAAGAAGAATGTACACCATTTGTATTGATTGTCAACTAGGTATTTGGTTTAATAAATCTATTTACTATTAGTTTAAAGGTTTAAATTTGGATAAACTTATTATAGAAACGTTTATATACTTTTAGAAACAATTAATATCTTGAAAGAAGGCTAAAAACGCATTGTTGTTTAAAAGTCTAAATTTGAAATCAAAACAAAGAGTGTACAATTTTTTTTCTCAGCGTCAGGTTGGAGATTCGCTCGATTGTTGCTCACAGAGTATTAAAAAACTTTAAAAGCAAATAATAAAATATTTACTGAACCGAATTGTATGCGGTTTGCGGAATAATGATCGTAGACCTTAGTTCTATAATATTATATAATAAACTCATTTTTTTCCCGGAGCCTGGAGAGGACCTTTAAAATGATGCAATCAGAATGATCGATTGCATCATCATACTAATTTAGCTAATATTTAAAATATAATAAAATATGAATATATAAAATTAGGTAAAAAATCAAAGAGAAAACTATTTTTACTAGATTATATACACTATACGAGAAACATTAAAAAAACGAAAGCGGTTCTTAATTAATGGTAGACACCATTTACAACAGTTCCTCATCCGGTAGCGGAGCTAGGAATCACGATTGTATTAAAATTAGCGACAATGAATTATCACGAGAAAATTTAACTGATCTACTGGAACAAGTTCGTGTTGTATAACTTCACTTGTGGCTGGAATTTTTATACGATTGACTTCAGATCCACACTCTTGACTTGATGGTTTACCAGAATCTGATTCTTCTAGCTATTTCTATATTAGATGCTTGTTTCGTTGAGGATTAAATTAATGGGAGCGCAGCATGGCTTTAATTAATCTGACTTTAATTAATAGTCATAACTCAATTGTGAAATCCCTGGTAGATTGCCTCAAAACTTTATAGGCACCAGAATTCTAAAAGTTTGTGGACAGAATCTGTTCTCAGCCAAACAAGCTCACTAGTTTTTGAATTCTAGAAATACCGTCAAATACGTGCAATGAAGCGTATTAAATACAATAAAGCAGGTAGTCCTAAAATGCAATGAAACGAATAAAATGCAATGAAACGAATAAAATGCAATGAAACGAGTAAAATGCAATGAAACGAGTAAAATGTAATGAAATGAGTAAAATTCATTGAAACGAGTGAAATGTAAGCCAAATTCTTCCATCATGATTTCGTTCGTCTTATTTACTTGGTGTCCATTTGAAGACAAAGAAAATTACGTCATAGGCACTAAATGACGTCACGGACACTTAGATCAGCTGTCCAAAAGCTGTCTGCTTGTTGTTGTCGTCGACATTATTTAGCCTTTATTTATTACTTTCCATTGGTAAGTGTGTTATTTATCATTTAAATATTAACCATAAATCATCTCTTTTGAATTGTATATTTGTAATTAAAAATATATTGCAATAGTTAGATGAAAAATTGGAAGTCTACAAGTCTTGTTTATTTCTATTTTTAGCAAGGGCTAGGATTCATTCTTTAATTTTTGGTTTGAACTTTCATTGTGAATTATAATTTATCAAACATTTCTATAATATATCTCAAAAGAGCAGAGTACTGGGCAGTTTTAACTTTTAATAGATAAAGGTTTGGGATTTCAAAGAATTGGTCTCAAGTTCTCAACTCTCAGTTAATTTATGAATGCTCGCAAGTCGCAGCTCACTCTAGTCTCTGGTCTCTGCTCTCTGCAAATGCAGAATATTCAATATGGGTCATTTTTGACTCTATGAGAGAACAATCCTTAACCCTTTTGAATTAATTCCTATGTAACTAACCATTAATTTAGCATTTTAGCTGTGGGCCTGTGGCCTGTGCCTGTGGCCCTGTGGGAGATTCTGAATCTGCTACTGTCAACCAGTCTGCAGAATGTGTCTCTTCTCCCGCAGAGATTTTAATTTGAGAGACAGTTACTCTCTGATTTTCAGTAGCAGTTTCAGAATCTCCCGCAGCTAAATTAATGGAAACATAGGAATTAATTAAACATCTCCCGCAGAGATCTCAAATTTCTAAAATTCAATCAAAAACCCAGTCTGAAAAGTACAGCAGGATTTGTGGATTAATCCTGCACCCAAGTCCTATTTAATTCCTATCTTCCCATGTTATTTGCTGCACCCAAATCACAATATTTGTAAAAAATCCAGGGTCTGAGGTGACCTTTTTCCAGACTGGTCAAAAACTCCTGCAGAGAGTCTTGGAAAAATGTTCCATATTCTGCAGACTGGACTGTCAACTGAGAATCAGAGGACAGAGCCAGACTGCAGGAACTGGTAAACTGTTTTCCAATATATTCTCCATTTTAGCTTCTGCTCTCAGTAAAATACATGTAAATATAGGAGGAAATTAAGGACTGTTCACACAGAAAATGTTAAAAATGTCCCATATTCCCAGTCTGCAGAATATGTGAGATATTTGGGATATTCTCTCCGAACAATTTTGAATTAATTCCTATATTTACATTAATTTTGCTAGGAACACTTCTAAATTAATTCCTATATTTAAATTAATTTTGCTACGAACAGATTAAGAGATCTCTACGAACACTTAACCAGTTTCTGCAGACTGGCCATATTCTGCAGACTGGGGACAGAGAGTAACTGTAGTCAGTAACTGTCTCTCAAATTAAAATCTCTGCAGGAGAAGAGACACATTATGCAGAGTGGAATCATCTTGCAGACTAGAATGCCAGTTTGTATTTGGTGCACTGAACTCCTGACTTTTTCTAAAATCTAAGAAATAGCTGCCAACATTTTTCATCAATTTGTGTAGTCCTCCCAACATTTTTCCAGTTTCTCCTCCAAAAATTAATGGTAATATAGGAATTAACCAGTCTGCAGAATGTGTCTCTTCGCCCGCAGAGATTTTAATTTGAGAGACTGTTACTCTCTGACTCTCGGTAGCAGATTCAGAATCTCCCACAGCTAAATTAATGGTAACATAGGAATTAATTATAATTTCCCGCAGCTAAATTAATGGTGATTGGTAACATAGGAATTAATTCAAGATCTCTCGCAGAGATCTCCAATTTCTAAAAATTCAATCAAAAACTCCCGCAGAGAGTCTTAGAAAAATGTTCCATATTCTGCAGAGTCGCAGACTAGGGAATTAATAGCTAAATATCCTCAGACATTGCAGGAATTTTTATATTAGAGAAATTGAATATCTCCCGACATATCATTGGAATTTACCACCAAATACAATCTGGCAGTAGAATGAACTTAATAAAATTAGTGAGTTCCCAACATCTCGGTTTAAAAAAATGTTTCCACAGACCCAGGTTTTTTTTTTACAAAAAATGGGATTTGGGTGCAGCAAATAAAATTGGAACATACTTCATAGGAATTAAATAGGACTTCGTTGCAGGACTTAATAAATTCCAATTCCATTTCAAGTCGGTGGCCAAGTTAAGTTACAGACTTACAGTACAGATGTATAAGATAATAATAAGAGTATGTCAGTTATAGCCAATTAATTGGCTTAGATTTGAAATAGTCAAATCTCAGATATGTCTAATTGGCTTTAAATTTTGAATTAATTTCTATGTTCCCATGTTAATTTCCATGTTTTAAAATGTGTCAGGAAAGTCGCCATTTTAGTGAGAAAATGGATCCAGGTTGCCACATTTAAGATACTTTAAAGAAGAAATTTGGCTTCCTAGTGAAGATTTTACACTTGAAAACATCCTAATGCTTCATACTTGATGTATGTGTATCTCTTGAGACTATTTTAGAAGTGATTTACTTGTTATTTACAGGTAAATACCCCTCAAAAGTCACCAATATACTGGTAACTTTGTCCATACTTTAAAACATGGGTTAATTTAGGCTTGAAATCTTTAATAAATGAGCCAAGTTGGCTTGGCTCAGATTTTTGTGAAATTTTGGCTCAAAAATTGGTTTACCATTTTCCAGCCTCTAAAACATGTCCGACTCGATGGAATTTTTACCCTTTGTCCTTTGAAAATAACATTCTGGCAGAGTCGTTGATTTTCAGTTAATTATTCAATTATTGACTGTTATTCCTATATGTTAGCTACAATTCATTTTCAGTGGAAAAATTGGGAAAATTTTGGTAGATTGGATTCAAAGTAAAATAGTAAGACTCATAAACTCTCCATTTGTCTCTCCAGTTCTCTCCAAAAATCATCAAATTTGTCTCCAAAATGATCAAATTATCATAAATTCTCTCCGAATTAACCACCTTATAAATGATAATATCAATGATTATACATTATCAATATATAATCAATTGAAGTTCTTAGAAATAGGTAATATGAGTGATCCACTTCAAGGTTGTGAAGAACAAGTAATTAAACAAATGGAAAAAATTCTGCTTAAATCATTTAATATGGTATCTATGATTCCAAAATATTATTCAAATTTAAATTTTTGTTTAAATATTTAGAATTTAATAAAGTTAAGATAACAGACCAGAATTTAACAAAGTAAAGTTAATCGACCCTGGTCAGTTAATTTTTTTGGTCCTCGGTTTGTTTCTACCTGTTGAACCCACAGAGAAATAACCAATTGAAGTCTAAAAATGTATTTTTTATTAGAGCTAATTTTCTAAGTTAAATTTTTTTATCTGTGGACTTTTTGTCAGAAATTATTAAGGTATATGTAACTTTGCAAAAAAAATCATTTTTTTCCTTTAACTTTTTGGCTATGGATTATTGAACAAATGTAGTTTTTCAATTTTTTTTTATAAATTTCAAAAGATGGAAGTGTATGAATATATATATTAAAAAAATTAAGACAGTTTTAGAATCCTTGGAACATCTCTAACAAATCTATAGAGGGCTTTTTTTAATTTTCCTTCCTGCTTTTTCTTTACAAGCAATTTTTGATGACAAATAAAAAAAAATTCAGTAATGAACTGTGATGAAGAGTGAAAATTGAAAAGGCTATAGATTTCTTAGAAATGTTAAAAGATTTTAAAACTGTCTTTGGTTTTCTTGTAGCGTAAAAACTCTTGGACTCGTAAATCTTTTTTAGGTGGAAGATAAACATTTTACAGGAGAGCCAAAAGCATAAAATAGAAGCGAAATGTCAATTTTATCACGTAGGATCATTAAAGTACACTTCTTAACATTCATTTTCCAACAAAAAATCCTGATTTTTGACCATCACACGTTTTCCTTCGGACTCTTGAGGGGGGTTCTGTTGCTCGTACCCTCACAAAAATTTGTGACATGAAAACCCACTGCCTAGAGACTTTTTCACCCACCCCCTTGAGCTTTAACATTTTATCCGGGAGATTATAATGACTTTTAGACTATGCAGAAAAGATAGGTTTCATTTTTTTCAGATTTGCTAGTGTTTTTCTTGTTGTTAAAGATCTTTCAGAATTTAGGTGATTGCTACAACTAGGTAATTAATTCACTATTTAACAGCAATCACAAGAGATTTTTCAGTATAAACTTATGCGATTGCTCTTCTCGATACTAATTTTGCACATCTATTTCAGATTGCTTAAGAATTTAGATAATTCACTACTGATTTCAGATCCCAAGACCAAATGACCCTAGGTATCATGGAGCATGGGGAGGGCAGTGCTGCACAACTAATTCAGGTGAGTTACCCTGCTACTCTTCATCATGCAGTATTGAGAACTAATTTACTATTTAGGAGATTAGTGTAAGTTCCAAGTTATTGGACAGTTTCACTTTTATCATGTAAGAAAAAATATTAATATTCCAACTTGTTACTTTAATTGGTAATCTATGATACCTCCAGATATTATGGATATCAATTAAAATAAAGAGTTAGATAACTAAATTCTGTTTTCTTTTCTGAACTATATGATATAGAATGTGGAACTGTCCAATGAATCAGAACTTGCCCTAATGAACCAATTTTCCATAATAATTACTTCTTTTCAATTAACCAATTCTTATCCAGATTAGGTTTGAACCTACTACCTACTCAGATTTTTAGGTAATAAAATTTTAGGTAATAAAAATAAATGTTTGAAATATTCCTAACAAACACTCAACTAGTTTTAGCGAAGTGGATGCAGTGATCATTCTTATTGTTTTTGCTATCTTTCGGTAGCTGGAGCCTTTGATTCACCAAGTTAGTGGACACTCTTCACTGTGGGTCTTGGACGATGACACAGTTTGCAAACCTCTGCATGGGAGAGAGGCCAAATTTTACAAAACTCTCCCCCCACAAATCAAAGTTTTTACTCCAGAGTTCAGGGGAACTGTCAAGGTAACTTAACTAGTAGATAGTAATCTCTATGAATATATTTTAATTTACTGTAGCTAGGTATGTACACCTCAATTATGAGGTGTGAAATTTTGCAACCTATTAGCTAGCTGTTTAAATATTTTAAAGTTGAGTTTTCAAGTTTTTGATCATATATGAAAAAAGTATATAATCATTATTTAATTTTTCAATTTAATTGATATCAATGATAGCTACTTGGCTACCTGCAGGTATCATGATCCATGGATACCAATTAAAATAGAAGTTAAATTATAATTAAATATTCTTCTTGATAACCCTATAGAGTGAACTGTCAGATAACTCCAAACTTGCTCTCAATCCACCTGTGTATCTACTTGCTTTCCCCTGCAGGTTCTGGTTCAGAAGACCAGTGAAGGTGTTGTTGTGGCTGCTCTTCCACCTTCGGCTGACAAAGACTCCTACTTGAAAGGTTCTGCCATCATTGCTCCTGTGGTTTCTAAAAATAAATCCTTCAGCAGCAGGTGAGTTTTTCTACAAAGAGAGAGAATATAGGAACTGCTTTAGGGACTTTTTCATATCTATTGAAGAAATAAAATAGGTAAAAGGATGAATAGCTAGCTAGTTAGGTAGCTTTCATGATTTTAACCTTTTTGCTCTAGCAAATGTACATTTGACGCAAGTTATGACGCTGATGTTGATATTCTGTGAAGAATCTTTGAAAACTCAAAAGAATTAACAAAATGACTATTTATCTGTTTAGTATTTAGATTCTATAGCTAAAGTGCAAATCATTGTCTTTATCTTCACTTCAATGAAACTCCCTCCTTTTTTTCAAGTTCCAGAGCTCGTAGACTAAGTGGTCGCAGCAAAGATAAGGAGGAAGAGCTTCCCATAGCTCTTGTAGAGTCTAAAGTGGAGGCTGTTGCTTCTCTCCCCTCTCGTATTCCCCCCCTCGTTCCCCACACTCCCCCTGTGACTCACAACCCCTGGCTGCAGCAGTGCCACCAGAAGTACCTCAACAAACTCAAACAGAGGGACAACATTGTCATTGGTGCGTCAGTCAGTGCTATTTTTAAATCTTTGATGCAGAAGATTTGAAGATAGCTAGTAAATGTACCAAGTTGCACAAACATTTTTATAGTTATTTGAAATAATCAATTATGTTTTCGTATATAATTTATCTCAATTGTACGAGAAACAAACTATAATCACAATAAATCCATTTTAATGCTTCATCATAAGTTGGAACATAATAATTTCACCATTCAACTTGTGCTCATGAATGATATTTTTATGGTGGGTTACTCAGTAGTCCCCCTTGCAACAAATGTAGCTGGGTAAGTGGGTTACTTAGTTTCTTATCGTGACCCAAAGAGTTAAACCATTTGTAGATGCGAGTATAAGTCATCTTAAACCTACATAAGCTTACACTATTGTTGAGTGACCTGATAAAATTGCTTTAGGTTTAAACAAACATTTATCAAAGAAAGAATTTTCCTATCTTTTTAAAGGAAGTTAATTTGAATTGTAATTATGTATTGTTTTTTCTTTTTCAGACTGCATTTTATTAGAGAATCTGACGTACAAGTACAGAGTGCCTAATGTGTTGGACCTGAAAATGGGTACACGGCAATATGGTGACGATGCTCCGGAAAGTAAACGTCGCAGTCAGACCCGCAAAGCACTCCACACCACCACACCCACTCTGGGGGTGAGACTGGCTGGTATGCAGGTGAGTTGCTATGTAACACTTTCCGGCGTATCTCGATAACTTAAATAGGACTTCACTGCCGAATAATTCTTTGGCTTATTACGACAGTGCTGGGTGATACGTGTGTTTTCTTTGGTGATGTATGTTTGCAGATTTGTAGTGCAGTAAAAATGCTGTACAATGGATCAAATATTTATTAATCACATGTCTAAAACGCGTTTTTACCCATTGGTGCATCGGTACACAGGGAATATGTTACAGGACATTTTCAGTCTTCAGATCAGAAAGTTTAGGAAAAATATTATTCTAAATGTTTGCATTGTTGAAATTTCCTGATTGTAGAGTTTTTTCTAGTGATAAAAGAACTAGCCTAGTAGTTTTGATAATATTCTAAACTTAGCTATGTCTTGAATATTAGCCCTTATATACATTAGAAGTGAAAAACTCAGAAATTCAGGAGAGAGAAGGTTAAACTTTATTGTTTATTTAGATTTTCAGAAAGTTATTTATTTTATGTTTAGAACTGAGTGATTCATACACATACGAAAGATTAAATTAACAATTTAAATCTCTCAGGTATACAATCGTGACACCAAATGTTACGTGTGTAAGAACAAATATGTCGGGCGGGAGCTTTCCGTGGAAGGGTTTCAGCAAACACTGCGCCACTTTCTGCACAATGGAAGGAGGTTCAGACTCGACATTGTGGAGCAAATCATCTCCAAACTGAGTGAACTTAGGAAAGTAGTGGAAAATTTGGAGTCCTTCAGGTAAGCAGCTGCTGCATTCACTTGTTTAATTAATATATTATTGTGATAAATATATAATTGTAAATGTAGAAATAAATCTATAATTGTTAATGTAGCGATGAATCTATAATTGTTCTGTAGCCATGAACTAGTGGAAAGTAAATGTGTAGATTTTTTATGTTGTTGTTAATATGAAATATTTAGGATAAGTTTTCATTATCTGTATTTAATATTCAAAAGTAATGGTACTTATTGCTTCTGTTTCTACCTGAGATAGCCCATCTAGTTTTTATTTAGATACAATCTGGTAAATATTGGTTGTCTATTGTTATGGTGATGGATGATGAGAGTAGTAGGTAGCTGCTTACCTATATGTTTCATTGAAAAATTTCCATCTATTTGAGTTTCTAAGTTTCCTTTTGTTCATAAATACTTGTTAGAAGATAAGTTGCTTTGAATTGGAAATATTTTATTTAATATAAAATCTAACTTAATCTCTTTAATAGTAGCTACATAAAAGAAGGATTTCACTCTTACTGAGGGTTCAACACTACTAATATTTTCTTTTTCAGGTTCTTCACATCTTCATTACTAATACTGTACGACAGCTATGATACTAAAGGTAGTCTAAAACCCAAAAACAAGACAAGTAGTAAGGAGAATGTCAAGCAGAATGAGGATAAAAATCAGAACTGTTCAGACGATGGTAGTGGAGCAAGTAAGCAGCAATCTCCTTCTACCAAAGTACATAATGGTGGAGCAGTTGCCATCAGCAAAAATGATAATCAGGAGAAGTGCAATTGCCGTAAAGAGTGTGTTAATTCTAATCGCAATAATGAAAATAGACCTTCGTGTGAGAACTGTATTGGTACCGAACATGATTTTAATAATAGTCGCAATAATTCTAATCATTGTATAGTTAACGCAGGGTATCCACAATCATCTAGAAACTCTTTGGAGTCTAGTTCTGTTTTATCCAGTTCTTCCACTTTAGCGTGGAGTAAAAACCTACCTTCCGTTCACAATTCTGATCCTCTGCACCAAAATGCAGAAACTAACTGCAAGAAGAGTGTTTCAAATGACAAGCATGTCCTTGAGGAGGGGCCTTCCACCAAAGAACCCACATCCATCTTTTCGGAACACAATAAGATCTCCAAGAAAGAGGAAAGCACCAGCACTCACAATTTGGATTCTAGTTTCAGTTCTGTAGACGGAAGCCCCCAGCAATCCAGCAGAACCAAAGTGGATGTGAGACTCATAGACTTTGCGCATTCCACCCATGGTACAATGGGTGACAGCCACATCTACTCGGGTCCAGACGAAGGCATTATTCTCGGCTTGAAGAGTCTCATTGAAATATTTACGCAGATCAAAACGGAATATGCCAAATGACTGCGGCTAGAAAGGATGTTCTTTGATTAGCTCATTTTTTTATTGATAGATATAAAGCTCTCTTATTGGTTGTGTTGTAACTGTGCGATTTTGATGTTCTTTTGCATATCATGACTTCCTTCTGTCCCTCTTTCCTACTCTACCTTTACGTAAATTTTGTGACTTGGAATGTTGACTTTACGACTCTGGAAATATTTGGTAACATCAATCATATTGGATAAATACTTCTTTACTGTGTGTGATTAAGTTATCAGATTATAAATTTAAAGTGTTAATGAAATCAATTATTCACTGCATTTATTGTGTAGTTAGTTTTTTCTTCATAATGAATGTAATTTCTTGATGACAATTCAAAAGCCACTTTAAATTTTACTTCCGATAACTGTGTTTCAATCGGTAAGGGAGTATTCACCTAAAGTATAGACCATTTCCTAAATATATTTATAGTAATTACTCATTGGTAAGGTACCCCAATCTGTGTTTAAATTTGTACTGCTGATTATTTTAAAGTTCTAATGACCTAATTAATTACTAATTAAATTTGTGTTTTAATTAGCGTGGCTATTTTACCACATCAATACCTTGGACTACTCATTAACGTTCTTCTGTGTAACTTCATTTTTATCTACTACTGGAATTTCTAAATAGAATATACTATACTGAAATCTGCCTTTTCATTTTACCCATGCTTGCGTGTGTTATTGAAATACTAGCTTTGAGTGCCATTTTAAAAATAGAATATAGCTAACTATTCTACCATGAACTTCTCATTTCATTTTAATAGATCACTTAAAACTTCTTTTCAGTTTTACTGGACATATCCAATTTTAACACTCAAAATTATAGTAAAAATATTAAGGCGCTCACAATTATGGTGAAAGGATTATTCCCTTTATTTGAAGTTTCCCTGTCTGCAATTCCTAAATGTTCATATAGTGGGGTTCAGTGATTAATACTCTATTGTTATCAAATTTAGTGTTGATTGTCCTCTCCAGGCTACGGAACAAAAATGGGTTTATTACATATTATTAGAGCCCGGACAAATGCCATAAAGTCAATTAATGCCTTAAAGTCCTTAAAATGCCATAATGTCCTAAAATATCATAAACTCCTAAAATGATGCGAAGTCTTATTTTGGGCTTCTTATGTTATTAAATAATTTAGTAAGTCGGTAAAGTTGATGGGTTATTTTGACAAATTTATAGAACGTTATAATTCAATCAAAATCTGTCTGAATTATTATACAAATAAACTTCTTATATCACTTCAAGGATTAGTTTAGTCACCACTGTATCTAGTTTTCTGTAATGATTCTTTGCCTCAATTGTTTAGCATAGACTCTGCCATGCACAAAATAGTGAATAATAAATTATTCAAAGAGAGAGATATGTAGAACCTAGGAATATTTATAATAGAAAAATTGCCAGGCGACAAAAATTGTGTTTTGTCTTGTAAGTGATTTTTGCTGTACAACAGTTTCAGAATATCTTAATTGGTCTAATTATAATTTATAAATTATCTAATGTATGATTTGTTTAATCTGAGGTTGTCTACTACGAGGGTTTGCTATAAATACAAATTTCGAATTTAATATTGGAATTAGTTTCATTTCATGAATTTCAATTTACCTAACCTTTTTTTATAATACTTTTAGGTTAAATTTGAATAAATATACTATAAACTAGATTCATTGAATTTTTAAGGGATGAATTGTTTATTTGTTTTCAACATTTTTTTCATTTAAACGGACTAAAAACTGTCAATTTTATATTTCAAATGCCTAAATAGGTCCTAAAATGCCATTTTTTAGGTCCTAAATTGCCTTTTTCAGTCCTAAAATGCCTTTTTTTAGGTCCTAAAATGCCTATTTTTAGGTCCTGAAATGCTTTTTTTTAGGTCCTAAAATGCCTTTTTTATAGGTCCTAAAAGTCCGGGCTCTACATATTATTATAGAACTATTGTCTAGGATCATTGTTCTTCAAACCGCATACAATTTTGTTCGGTATATATATTTTTATTTTATTTTGAAGTTTTTAACGTGTGCAACAGCTGTACGAAACCATGACGCTGAAGAAAAAGATTGTACACTCATTGTTTCGATTTTAAATTTTTAAGCAAACTGCCCTTTGCTATTAAATATTTGATTTATTATACCTACCTAGTTGACATTCAAAATTAACTGTGTACATTCTTTTTCTTCTGACTGAAAATTAGAATGTCCGAAGTAGATAGGTATTATGAGTTTTGATTTAAAAGCATAAATAAAATTTGAAATAGGTTATCAAATTTCATGGGGCTTGTAGCAAATTGATGAGAAACGTACATTAGCCTCGTTGATTAAAACAATAAAAGTTTGCGTTGAGGGGACCTAGGGATTTCTAGTATTTAAGGATAAAATATATTCTGTGCCACTATTTGTAGTGTTCTTTTTCAGTGTTTTGTTGTAAAATGTTTTCGAATTCAGTACTAATACTTGAGGTGACAAATAAATAAGTTTTAAGTGTTTTGTAGATAAAGATGTTCGTGACAATATAAGAAGTATTAGTTTTCATTATTTGTCGGCGTTATTTCACGAATGATTCAAACGTACTCAACTAAGTTCAAAGTTGAGAGGTAAACTATATATACAGTTCAAATATTCGAAGTATTAAATTTCAGTATTTTAGGAGAAAAAAAATTCAGTGTCAATATTTGAAGCATTAGTTTCCAGTGTTTGATGATAAAAGATATTCAATATGTGCAATTATCTGAGGTGTTAGGTTTCAGTGATTTAGAGTAAAGATATTCAATGCTAATATATTCGATGTGATACTTCCCTTTGTTTTAGGGTTAACAATAGTTAGTGTATTTATATTAGGGTAAAAGATATTTAGTTTCCTTAATAATCATTGAGAGATTATTTTTCGGTGTCTTAGGATAAAAGATATTCAGTGCCAAATTGAGGTATAATTTTTCATTGGTTTAGGGTATAAAATATTAAGTGCCAAATATTTGAGGTATTATTTGTCATTGTTTTAGGGTAAAATATATTCATTGCCAAATGTTTGAAGTATTATTTTCATTGCTTTAGGGTAAAATATATTCATTGCCAAATATTTGAGGTATTATTTTTCAGTGTTTTAGGGTAATAGATATTCAGTGCCAAATATCTGAGGTATTATCTTTCAGTGTTTTAGGGTAGAATCTGTTCATATTTCGTCTGCTCTTCACTCTATTTGTTTTGGTTCATTTCTAAAACAGACGAAAGTTGAAGATAGTTCTCTGTACTGTATTGGTGCACTTTAATTAATAATGGCACTCAATTCATTAAATCTTTTCAAAGTAAGTAATGTACCTATAAACCTATCTAGTATCTATTACTTCTCTCTTTAGGTAGTTGATAAATATAAATAATGTTTGTATCCCAATATAATCCCATGATTCCCTTCTACTTCTAGCTTGTCTAAATCTGGATTGAAGAAAATGAAGCTGATAAAATTATTTCAAAGTATTTCTCTATTTTTGCCCCGTGTTCTTTGAAAAAGATGTACCTACTGGCTACTACCTAGAGCCTAGCCAGTCTCCAGGCTGGAAAACATAAATTCTAACAGAGTTACTTCCCAGTCTGCAGAAACTGGTAAAGTGTTCGTAGAGATCTCTTATTTTGTTCGTAGCAAAATTAATGTAAATATAGGGATTAATTCATAAGTGTTTGTAGCAAAATTAATGTAAATATAGGAATTAATTCAAAATTGTTCGGAGAGAATATCCCAAATATCTCACATATTCTGCAGACTGGGTTACTTCTAACTTCATGCATTCCCATTAGTGATGTTTATCTTCACAACCACTCAACCAGCCCAATTGTGAAGCATATATAAATGACTTATTTTACATCAGTTTTCACTGCGGAGTTGAAATTTACAAAATAATTTACTGATTTCTGTATTTTTTAGGGTTGAAATGAGTAATTTTTGTTCATTCTAAATTCCCAACAGAGTTACTAGTCAATCTGAAATGAGTTATTATTCCACTCTGGGCCAGTCTGTATTTGGCCAGTCTGCAGAATATGGAACATTTTTCCAATACTCTCTGCGGGAGTTTTTCATAGAATTTTAGAAATTTGAGATCTCTGCGGGAGATCTTGAATTAATTCCTATGTTACCATTAATTTAGCTGCGGGAGATTTTGAATTAATTCCTATGTTACCATTAATTTAGATGCGGGAGATTCTGAATCTGCAGCTGAGAGTCGGAGAGTAACTGTCTCTCAAATTGAAATCTCTGCGGGAGAAGAGACGCATTCTGCAGACTGGGTATCCAAGTAAAATAGTATGTCTCATAAACTCGCCATTTGTCTCTCCAGCTCTCCCAAGTAATAAAGCATGTCCAAACTCGCCATTTTAATGGCGAGTTTGTGACAGTTATTTTGAGCCCTTCAATTGCAAATGGCGAGTTTTATCTATTTTTCTCCTATGCAACAATGTTATTTTGGAGAGAATTTATGAAAATTTGATCATTTTGGAGAGAATTTGTTGAATTTTGGAGAGAGCTGGAGAGACAAATGGTGAGTTTATGAGACATACTATTTTACTTGGCAGCTCTCTCCAAAATTCAACAAATTCTCTCCAAAATGATCAAATTTCCATAAATTCTCTCCAAAATAACATTGTAGCATAGGAGAAAAATAGAAAAAACTCACCATTTGCAATTGAAGGGCTCAAAATAACTGTCACAAACTCGTCATTAAAATGGCGAGTTTGGACATGCTTTATTACTTGGCTGGGTATTTGGTGCACACAATTCCACTGACTTTTTGAAAAAGCTGAAAAATTTAAAAATCCACCATAAATTTGCACTAATTTGACTGATCCATCATCATTTTACCCATTTTTCCACCAAAAATTAATGGTAACATAGGAATAAATAGCTAGAAATCCACTGATTTCGAAAAAAATTATTAATGAAGTTATATTTATGAAACTTTGTATGTAGCACAGTAGCTATATGTCATGTGCCATGTTTTAAAGTATGGACAAAGTCGCCAGTATATTGGCAACTTTTGAGCCAGTCTGTATTTCGTGGTAAATTCCACCGACATGTCGGTGGAATTTTTTCACCTTTGAATATAATATTCTGGCAAAGTCGGTGGATTTTTAGCTAATTATTTCTATGTTAGTAATGTTACCATTAATTTTCGGTGGATAAATAATCCAGTCTGCAGAATATGGAACATTTTTCTAAGACTCTCTGCGGGAGTTTTTGATTGAATTTTAGAAATTGTAGATCTCTGCGGGAGATCTTGAATTAATTCCTATGTTACCATTAATTTAGCTGCGGGAGATTTTGAATTAATTCCTATGTTCTCATTAATTTAGCTGCGGGAGATTCTGAATCTGCTGCTGAGAGTCAGAGAGTAGCTCTCTCTCAAAATAAAGTCTCTGCGGGAGAAGAGACACATTCTGCAGACTGGGATAAATTGGGTAAATGTTGGTGGATCAGCAAAAATACTGGAAATTTATGGTGGATTTTTTCAGCATTTTGAGAAAGTCAGTGGGATTTTGTGCACCAAATACAGACTGGCAGTTTTGAGGGGTTAAATAAGTTGGGAAACCTGTAAATATAAAGTAAATCATCCCCTAAATAGTCTCAACTCTCAAGAGATCATCTTGAGATACACATGCACAGGCATGAGGATGTTTCCAAGTGTAAAATCTTCACTAATAAGTCAAATTTCTCCTTTAAAGTGTCTTAAATGTGGCGACCTGCCAGTCTGCAGAATATGGAACATTTTTCCCAAGACTCTCTGCGGGAGTTTTTGATTGAATTTTTAGAAATTGGAGATCTCTGCGGGAGATCTTGAATTAATTCCTATGTTACCATTAATTTAGCTGCGGGAGATTTTGAATTAATTCCTATGTTACCATTAATTTAGCTGCGGGAGATTCTGAATCTGCTACTGAGAGTCAGACTGTATTTAGTAACTGTCTCTCAAATTGAAATCTCTGCGGGAGAAGAGACACATTCTGCAGACTGGCGACCTGGATCCACTTTCTCACTAAACTGGTGACTTTCCTAACACACTCTAAAACATGGGTCATGTGCGTTTGAGTGATCTGCAATATCAACCGATTTCGCTGCGCAATCTGTTGATCAATAGTTTGCGCAGCCATCGATCGATAGCGCAACCATCTTTCGATTAATGCGCGTTCGAATGATATGATTTTTTAAGTTTGTACATCAAATTGGCACATTTTATCGCGTATATCAATCAATTTCTGCGCGTTCGCATGATATGATTTTTTTAGTTTGCACATCAAATTGGCACACTTTATTGCGTATATTAATTGATAGCGCAACCATCGATCGATTTTTACATGTTCTAATGATATAATTTTTTTTGTTTGTACATCAAATTGGCACATTTTATCGTTTATATCCCAGTCTGTATTTCATGGTAAATTCCACCGACATGTCGGTGGAATTTTTTCCCCTTAAATATAATATTCTAGCAAAGTCGGTGGATTTTTAGCTATTTATTCCTATGTTACCATTAATTTTTGGTGGAAAAATGGGTAAAATGTTGGTGGATCGGCCAAATTACTGGAAATTTATGGTGGATTTTTTTCAGCTTTTTCAAAAAGTCAGTGGAATTTTGTGCACCAAATACAGACTGGTTTATATCAATCGATAGCGCAACCATCAATCGATTTCTGTGCGTTCGAATGATATGAATTTTTTTTAGTTTGTGCATTTAATTAATTGTTCTGTTTTTAATGGAAAAATTCTTTTTTTATATTTCCATCAGTCTATTAAATGTAACAATTAGATGCATAAACTAACAAAATCTATATCATTTAAACGCGCAACAATCGACTGATGATTGCCTTATTAAATATAAAAAAGTATTTAAAAGTATTTTTCCATTAAAAACAAAATAATTCATTAAATGCACAAACTAAAAAAAATCGTATGATTCGAACGCGCAGAAATCAATCCATTGTTTCGCTATCGATTGATATATGGATAAAATGTGCCAATTTGATGTACAAACTATAAAAAATCATATCGATCGAACGCACAGTAATCGATCGATGACTGCGCAAACTATTGGTCAACAGATTGCGCAGCGAAATCTTTCGATATGTCAGATCAGTCAAACGCGCGTGTCATATATATAAAATAATTTAAATTGAATTCTAAGTCCTTTTTGTTAGTGATATTTTTTCAATTGGACGCATAGAAAATGAGTTATATGAAATTCGAATGAATTTCGTACAGTTTTTTAAAAATATAGAACTCCGACAATTTTGAAGCTACGGCTTTGGTTTTTTTTGCATTCACATCATAATTCGATTATCTACAAAATGCTGGAAGCCAATTTTTGAATTTCGTATTAGTTTCCAAAAAAAAACATTTTTTTAGGGATGGGACGAAGTATCGGTAATGGTATCGGTATCGGCATATATTGAAAAGTATCAGCCGATACTTGTATGATTATTTAAATTTTATTCATTTCATAAATTTCCTTTTATATCAAATTTCTATTATTCTATAGCCATAAATGAAATAAATAATTTTAAAAATTCATTATAAGTACCAATCCAATAATTGACCATCTACCTATTAGAGTTCTAAGTATAATTTTTATTTATTTATAATGACATGCATGAAATTATCAGTAAAAATTTTAAAGTAGCTATATATGGAATCTACCAATAAATTTTTGAGTTAGACTGTAAATTTAAGATGAGAATTATTCAGCTACTGTTGACCATTTTTGAACCTATTTATTACAAGTACCACAGGATGATAACACACCTCAGAAAAGTTATCTATTTTTAATACAAATGTTTTTCAATTAATGTGAAATATGTAAATCACTTCATGTTAAATACTACATTGAAAGAGCATTACTGTGTTAGTTTTGAGTTAGAACTTTATTAAACTTACAAGAATAATTTATATTTATAACTCTTTAAGTATCAATGAGTTTTATAAATATAAACTTTAAAAAACTGCAAGTAGCTATCGGTATCAGCAAAAATCGACTTTTTTTTTAAGTATCGGCAGGTTTCTGTATCGGCACTTGTTGAGAAGTAGCGTCAGACCGGGTGGCTTTGCGCACTTCAACATTCCGGGTGAAGTTGCGCATCGGTATTTGACGGTGAATGCGTAAAAATATTTTAAATCTGACAACACCATTGGAAAGAGCAGCTCTTAAACCCTCTAGTGCATAAATTTCACGAAAATTGTAAGAGATTAAGTATAGATACTAAGTGTTCAAACAGAGACCTATGTTTTTTATGGCAAAATAATTATTTTGGACTAGAATCGAATCTCCGCGAACTATGCTGTAGTGTTGATAATTATGCTCCAATTTGATTGCAATTTACGTTGGATACGCATAATTTACTGCAGATTAAAGTCATGTAAGATGATTTTAATAATAATTATAAATTATTGATATATAACCAATATACTAGATGCGCAAGAGCTCTTATTCATTAATAAACCTGTGATATTCATCCCCGATACTCCTATATCACTGCAATTCCACAGCAGTCTCACTGCAATTCCTCAGCAGTCTCACGGCAGTTGCACAGCAGCCTCACGGCAGTTGCACAGCAGCCTCACGGCAGTTGCACAGCAGCCTCACGGCAGTTGCACAGCAGCCTCATGGCAGTTGCACAGCAGCCTCACGGCAGTTGCACAGCAGCCTCACGGCAATTGCACAGCAGACTCACGGCAATTGCACAGCAGACTCACGGCAATTGCACAGCAGACTCACGGCAATTCCACAGCAGTCTCACGGCAATTCCACAGCAGTCTCACGGCAATTCCACAGCAGTCTCACGGCAATTCCACAGCAGTCTCACGGCAATTCCACAGCAGTCTCACGGCAATTCCACAGCAGTCTCACGGCAATTCCACAGCAGTCTCACGGCAATTCCACAGCAGCCTCACGGCAATTGCACAGCAGCCTCACGGCAATTCCACAGCAGCCTCACGGCAATTGCACAGCAGCCTCACGGCAATTGCACAGCAGACTCACGGCAATTGCACAGCAGACTCACGGCAATTGCACAGCAGACTCACGGCAATTGCACAGCAGACTCACGGCAATTGCACAGCAGACTCACGGCAATTGCACAGCAGACTCACGGCAATTGCACAGCAGACTCAGGGCAATTGCACAGCAGACTCACGGCAATTGCACAGCATACTCACGGCAATTGCACAGCATACTCACGGCAATTGCACAGCATACTCACGGCAATTGCACAGCATACTCACGGCAATTGCACAGCAGACTCACGGCAATTGCACAGCAGACTCACGGCAATTGCACAGCAGACTCACGGCAATTGCACAGCAGACTCACGGCAATTGCACAGCAGACTCACGGCAATTGCACAGCAGACTCACGGCAATTGCACAGCAGACTCACGACAATTGCACAGCAGACTCACGGCAATTGCACAGCAGACTCACGGCAATTGCACAGCAGACTCACGGCAATTGCACAGCAGACTCACGGCAATTGCACAGCAGACTCACGGCAATTGCACAGCAGACTCACGGCAATTGCACAGCAGACTCACGGCAATTGCACAGCAGACTCACGGCAATTGCACAGCAGACTCACGGCAATACCACAGCAGACTCACGGCAATACCACAGCAGACTCACGGCAATACCACAGCAGACTCACGGCAATACCACAGCAGACTCACGGCAATACCACAGCAGACTCACGGCAATACCACAGCAGACTCACGGCAATACCACAGCAGACTCACGGCAATACCACAGCAGACTCACGGCAATACCACAGCAGACTCACGGCAATTCCACAGCAGCCTCACGGCAATTCCACAGCAGCCTCACTGCAATTGTAGTGGGGCAGTTGCATAGAAGTTTGGGGCAGATTCACGGCAGTTGCATAGCATATCGGGGTTAGATTTTCTATGCACAGTTTATACATAGGATGAACTTGCGCACTGCGTAATTTCACATTGGCTGAATTTGCGCAGTGCGCAAGTACACCCGGTAATTGCGCAAAATTCACCCGGTTTATCCCCACGATCTTTGCGCACAGTTTTTCGATGATAACATTTTTCTATTGAACTTAAAGAGTTGAAACTTGGTGAGCACCTAGGTCTACCCTTCTTCTATCTGCACACAAAAAATCAGATTGCTGACTTCTCTAGTTTTCTCGTAAAATCAAAGTATGCGGAAAATACGCTAAGCCACCCGGTCCGACGCTATCGGTATCAGCAAAATTTTTGGAATCATTCCATCCCTAATTTTTTTCCAAAAAAAAAACATTTAAAAAAAATTCAAAATTCTATATTTTGAAAAATAAATCAAAATTCAAAAGTCGGCTCTCAGTATCTTGTGGATAATTTTCTGATGAATGAAATGCAAATAACCGCAGTTCCATAGCTTCAACCAAAAAATAGTTCTATACTTTTGAATACAAAATTTTACACTTTTTAGAAGTGTCAGAAAATGAGGATAAAAAACTCAAAAATTCGTTTATTTCTCTGTGCGGCACTCAATCCCTGTGAGACCCCGATGCTCACTATTAGCCACTCTAAGGTGGGGGTATTATCAGGCGGCACCTGACTACCTGTAGTAAAGTTTCACAGAATTAATAAAAATCCATAGAATTTTCAGATTTTTTCCATGTCTGGAACCCTTTTTCCAGGGTTCCAGTCTGCAGAATATGGGAGATATTTGGGATATTCTCTCCAAACAATTTTGAATTAATTCCTATATTTACATTAATTTTGCTACAAACAGAATAAGAGATCTCTATGAACACTTTACCAGTTTCTGCAGACTGGTAAGGGGTTTAAAATAACTGTCCCAGACTGTGGTCTGTAGACTGTATTTCATGGTAAATTCCACCAAGATGTTGCAGATGTTGATAGAATTTTTTCCCCTTTGAAAAGAATATTCTAGCAAAGTCTATGGATTTTCTAGCAAGGTCTATGGATTTTTAGGTATATATTCCTATGTTACCATTAATATTTGGTGGATAAATTGGTAAAATGATGGTGGATCAGCCAAATTATCAGAAATTATTTGTGGTTACTGGTTTTTCAACTTTCTTTCAGCTTTTTAAAAAGTCAGTGGAAATTTGTGCAACAAATACAGACTGGCATGTAAACATAGAAATTAACTAGAATATGGTCTCCCAGATCTTGTAAAGAAATATTTTCTCTTAAAAATTTCTGCAAAGATATTTGGTAACAGAGACATGTTTCTCAGGCTGGATAGCTCAAGCTACTTTAGGCTCTGAACTCTTTTTCAGAATTATTTAAGATATGGCTACGATTTCACCAGACTGCAGAAACTGGTAAAGTGTTCATAGAGAATATATCAAACATCTCCCATATTCTGCAGACCGGAGATTTCACTCAGTTTAGTCAGATGTTAAAAATGTTCATATTCCGTCTTCTGACAATCTGCATCCTGGTCTAAATTCATTCCTCTTTTTCAGGTGTTAGTGCGAGGGTATGTTCGCTCTCTGTCCACATCATCTTCTAGATCTGCTCAGACCCTCACAGTTAGAGATGCTCTCAACACAGCACTTGATGAGGAAATGGAAAAGGATGAGAAGGTGAGCAAAGAGCTTCAACATGTTGTGAAGACAGTATTTCTCTATTCACCATAACCCTCTCATGCCTGAATTATGTTCTGATGGAATATAAAATTATATTTTGCTAAAAATATATATTATAGCTAGTACAAAAAGTGCAATAGTTTAGAAATTTTCAATTGATCAAAAGAAGTCCCCTCTGAGGCTTCTGTGAGGCTAATAGCATAAAAATGAAACCAGAGTGCCGTGTTTAACCTGACCGCTATCTTGATGTAACTGTTTAGTGTACAATTGCATTGATACATTCAACCATAAAACTAGGAGTATCTTCTAGAATATTCAACATGGATCAATGCTAGTTCTTTATTTAGTTAATTGTTGACAGGTGCTGATTATGGGAGAGGAAGTGGCTCAGTATGACGGTGCTTACAAAGTCTCCAGAGGTCTTTGGAGAAAATACGGAGACAAGAGAGTCATAGACACTCCTATCACAGAGAGTGGCTTTGCAGGCATAGCAGTTGGTGAGTTGTGAAGTAGATAATATTTGATTGTCTAAAGTAGATAGCTACTATTTGATTGTCTAAAGTAGATAGCTACTATTTGATTGACTAAAGTAGATAGCTACTATTTGATTGTCTAAAGTAGATAGCTACTATTTGATTGTCTAAAGTAGATAGCTACTAATTGATTGTCTAAAGTAGATAGCTACTAATTGATTGTCTAAAGTAGATAGCTACTAATTGATTGTCTAAAGTAGATAGCTACTAATTGATTGTCTAAAGTAGATAGCTACTAATTGATTGTCTAAAGTAGATAGCTACTAATTGATTGTCTAAAGTAGATAGCTACTATTTGATTGTCTAAAGTAGATAGCTACTATTTGATTGTCTAAAGTAGATAGCTACTATTTGATTGTCTAAAGTAGATAGCTACTAATTGATTGTCTAAAGTAGATAGCTACTATTTGATTGACTAAAGTAGATAGCTACTATTTGATTGACTAAAGTAGATAGCTACTATTTGATTGACTAAAGTAGATAGCTACTATTTGATAATCTAATGTTCCAATATTAGAAGAGTCACACAGATAATTTGCTGTCCATTAACTTCAAACAAATTTTCTCTCTAAAGCATCTCTAATTCCTGATGAACTGAATTTATATTGAAATTTTGCATATCAATATAAGCTTAATTCATGTTATGATTAATTAATTTTATGATTGCTTTAAAGGCTTGTTCACACAAATCAGTGTTCTCTCTCTGACGTGTCCTTTCAGTGTCTGAAGATATATATTGTTACTATAAATGAAACTGACACATTCACACACGTCAGGCTCAGTACCGTATCTACTCAGCGCTAAAAAAAAATGATACGTCACTTATGTTTGTGAACAAGCGTCACAGCTACGAAATTCTATTCGCATGCCATTTTATGTGATTTGAGGCTGAAGTTAGTTAGTGTGCCACAATTTGCCTGCATTAACCTAGCTACAGAAGAAAAATAATCACGACGGTCGGCTATAATGTATAATGATGATTGTGTTCAGCTATAACTAGCTACTAGCTAGCTATAGCTAACGTGCGTCCCACAAAAAGGACACTCCATTGTATAATTAAATAAGCTTGCTATAAATAGAAGTTTATTTATGTAGTTGTCCATATTTTTATACAAGGTTTTTATATTATTTATTCATTATTTTCTCACAAATTGTAGTGACTTTTTTCCTCTTATTTTAGGATTCAATTGAGTCTTATTATTTTATTTCTATTGTCTCATAAAAATTGCAGAATCCTAAAATATCTCCAGCATTTCTTGACAATTAGCTACTAAGGATGGGACTAGACTAATTACTAGACTAGATTTTCACCGATACTGGTACTTTGACTATTTAAATGAGCTTAATAATTTTTATTTGCATTTGTAATATGAACTTCTATCAATTGATCTGTAATATGGAGAAATATTAAGAATTTACATTTACTTAACATTATTAAAAATTATAAATCATAATTTTTTTTAAATACTAGTGGTATTGGCACTTTTTTGACGATATTGATACTGCGTCCCATCCCTATTAAGTACTCTCTTGAAAATTACCATCAATGTTTATTATATTAACCATGATTTCTTTTAATCCTTTTTCCAGGTGCTGCAATGGGTGGTCTCCGTCCAGTCTGTGAGTTCATGACTTTCAATTTCTCGATGCAGGCCATCGACCAGGTTATCAACTCTGCCGCCAAAATGTTCTACATGTCAGCTGGCTCTGTGAGTGTTCTAGCCTCTTATTTCCTTGTAAATTACTTTTCAGAATCACTGTGTTTAGTTGCATGAATTTTATAATAAACTAGCTATGTAGATTTTTTAAAGAACTTTATTACTTTAATAAATAGCTGCAACTCATAGTTTTTGGAAATTTCCCCAACTAAACTTGTTTAATTTTTTTATTTGTCATTAGGTTACAGAATTTAACTTTCAAGAAGCCTTGGTTCTCAATAATTAATCTAGATAAAAGATATTGATTTGTATTTCATTAAAACAATTATTTTTCTCTTATTTTATAAACTCTGTAAACCTTCTGTGTCTCTTTCTAACATCAAAGAAAAAGAATGATACCATATTTACTCTTCAAATACAATCAGATTATTTTCTCATTTGGTTCTTCAGATCCATGTCCCCATGGTGTTCAGAGGCCCCAATGGTGCTGCAGCGGGTGTTGGGGCACAACACTCCCAATGTTTTGGTTCTTGGTACTCACAGTGTCCTGGTTTGAAGGTGAGGAGGAGGGGGGGGGGGTGTAATTGTGATGAGACAATTACAAATAATTTAATAAAAAAATATTTATCTGTAACTAATTACTGCTTAGCTACCTATCAAAAATATTTTGTATTAGATTTAGAAGCACAAAAATATCGTTAATTGATCCCAAATTGAAATGTAATGTTTATTAGAAAATGGACCTACAATATATGCCCCAATTACTATAAGTTTCATATAGCTACTTCATTTAACAGTAGTTTCTTTAGTTTACTCCTTCTCTAACCGCTTGATGTTCTCCCCGTCAGGTAATTTCCCCGTACAGCTCAGAGGACTGCAGAGGTCTCCTGAAGGCGGCCATAAGGGACAATGACCCGGTGGTGTTCCTCGAGAACGAACTCCTTTACGGGCAGCAGTTCCCAGTCACAGACCAGATGTTAGACCCTGAGTTTGTCCTACCCATTGGAAAGGCAAAGGTTGAGAGAGAGGGTCAGTAACCAATTTTCTTCTAAGTCCAATTGAAATAACTATTTAAATAATAATTAAGCAGCTCCTTCTCGGTCCTTGTTACTCACTCAAGTTGTTAGCTATCTATTATTCGGCCCAGTTGCGAAATACGACTCCCTACAATGAAAAATAAGGGTTTTTGTGTGTTTTTAATGATGGCTGTCACGAAATACGACACCTTCCAAATATTAAAATTATATACGACACCTCGATTTTAAAATGTGATATTTTGGTGATTGGAAAGAGATGGCTGTCACGAAACACGACTCCTCATGTTATACGAAACGTAAAACCAACTGTTCATACCATTCAATTTAAGTACAATTCATTAAACCTTATAATATAATGAAATATCCATTATTAAACTTTATAATACAATTAAATATCCTTCATCAAATGATTGAAGCAATCACATAAATAAGTTGGTATAGTTTGCCGTAACTATGATACAAAAATGTATTAGATTTATTCTAATTATTATTGAATTCAAATAATTTCATCAGCTACTTATACTTAAATGTACATAGTCTCTATATAGCCGTCATGAAAAGCGACTCCCTTGAATATCTCCCCATAGGAATACTGAAGAGATACGATTTAATTACCATGTGGGGAGTCGGATCGAATTTTTGTATTCCAAGGTAGTCGTGTTTCGTGACAGCCATCTCTTTCCAAACACCAAAATATCACATTTTAAGGTCGGGGAGTCTGATAGAATTTTTGTGTTTCAAAGGAGTCTTATTTCGCAACTGGGCCTATTATTCTATCTAAACCATCTATATTTTACTCCCTAACTAAGATCCTCTAAACCAGTAGTTCTAAACCAAGTATTTTTCTCGCGCACCCCTTGCTTTTCTCAGGCACCCCCTGAGCATTGTATTGCATTCAAATAAATTGAAAAAGCTACAATTAAAATATATTTGGCTACTATGATTTGAGAGTTAAATATGCAAATTGAAAAAGTGAGGAAAATGATAGTTTTATTTTCATAATGTAAATTTTTTTAGGTAAGGAAAATTAAAATCTATTCGAAATCAAAGAAAACCATATAATTTGTGATAATAATGCAGTAGCTATAGTGTTAAAATATAGGTAATTAGGTATTTATATCAGAAAATTCGTATACTTTTATAACTACCTCATATCGCAACACTTTAAAGAAAATATACTTCATGTATATTTTGCATGATATTATAAGCAAGAACCGAATTTACAAACAACAGCCATCTCGTGCACCTCCTATAAACAATCCAGGCCCCAAAGGGGTGTCGCGCACCCCCGTTTAAGAACCACTGCTCTAAACCATCTACACTGCGTCCATCGCTTTATTGCAGATCACTATTTTGTGAATTATTTTGATAATATTGATCGTACAGTAGTGAAACTTTGGTCACTGGAAGATTGCTTCTATGTAAGTATCTTGCTGAAATATTTTTTGAATCCATGAGAAAATTTGAAAGTTATGAACGTTTTTGTATTTCGAATGCATTTTGTGAAAAGGCCAAAAATGGACGATTAACTTCTACCGAGAGGGTAAAAATTGTAGCAGGTCCTGCAGAAGGGAGGACTCTTCTATATTTAGCTTTATAACTTGGAAGGGTTCAGAAAACAAAAGTTTCTTTTGTGGAAAATCCAGACACAAACCCAAGGAGAGATATGGGTACGAGAAAAAGAATTTCCCCTCAAAATATGCGAAAAATTCGCAGGCAGGTCATAAGGCAGCTCAATGACACTAGTGACTCCATTTTAGACAAGGCTGTCGGGTGACGGGTGTCTTACGTCAAAACAGTCCTGATGTAATCACTCGAATGAAACGGTCAGAAATGCTAAGACCAGAGAACAAGACAATCAAGTCATGAGAGTCTCTCACTTGATACCCAGAGATATGAGGAAAGAAGTTGTAACCCTTCAAGCATGAGATTGTGCGAAGTGATGAAAGAAAATCATCTTTTGTCAACGAGATAATTGCAAAGCCACAGCCTCCTTGTTGACGACGAAACCAGTGTGGATAAACAGCTCCAGTAGGATTCAAACTTTAACCCATCCATCCAGACAATCAAGGTTGGCTCTTTCCTCATCTGTTAAATGAACAAGTTTGTTTTCATGTAATTCTTTGTACATCTAATGCCTTTTTCCTTTTGGGTCTTGTCCATTGGAGGCCTGGAAATGGGCTCCACGTTCCTTGTCTCATTTAGGACACTGTTTGGACGAATAACTAATTGCAGCCTTGTCGAAAATGGAGGCACTAGTGTTATTTGGCTGCCTCATAACCTGCCTGGGTAGTTTTCGCACATTTCAAAGGGAAAAAGCTTCTCGTACCTTCATCTCTCCTTCGGTTGGTGTCGGGACATTCCACAATAGAAACTATGTTTCTCTTATCCCTCCCAAATTCATTAGCTAAATATAGAAGAGTCATCCCTTCTGCAGGACCAGTTACAATTTTTACCCTCTCGGTAGAAGTTAATCGCCCATTTTTGGCCTTTTCACATAGCTGCAATAAAGCGATGGACAGTTAAAATGACTTCAAAATACATAAACGTTCATAACTTTCCAATTTTCTCATGGATTCAAAAAATATTTCAGCAAGATACTAACATAGAAGCAATCTTCCAGTGACCAAAGTTTCACTACTGTACGATCAATAGCTATTATTAAAATTATTCATAAAATAGTGATCTGCAATAAAGCGATGGACGCAGTTTATATTTTACTCCCTAACTAAGATCCTTGAATTTTTTCACTTCTGATTAACAATGATATGTATCATTTTTTCACACTTTAAAAAGTTTATTAGAGATATGATAAGAGTGGTTATTAATTCTCAAACTGAATTCCATGATTTTCTTCTATGCATCCTATGTGACATTATCTGCGTAGCTAACCTATCACTTTGGTAGGGTTTTCTCCTTCATCCAATACGTCACTTTCTGGCCTCCAATTCACTCTTTTCTGGCCTCCAATTCACTCTTTTATGTCCATCTTTAACGTCACTTTCTGGCCAATAATTCGCTCTTGTTTCTATTATGTCCATCTTCAAAGTGTCCTCTTTTTTTCCCCAGGCAAACACATTACCCTGGTTGGTCACAGCAAAGCCGTGCAGTTGTGTTTGGACGCAGCCACAGAACTGGCAGGTAATGGCGTGGAGTGCGAGGTGGTGAACCTGAGGTCCCTGAGACCCCTTGACGCCGAGACCATCATGAAGAGTATTGTCAAGACACAGCATCTCGTCACTGTGGAGTTAGGCTGGCCTCAGTGTGGTATTGGCTCAGAAATCTGTGGAAGAGTAATGGAGGGTGAGAAGACTATCCTAGAGAATAAAGAATACGAGTTTAAGACAACTCGCCGCATGAATTGATTTATGTTTTAGCTACTAAAATATTCATTTTTTTCATAAAATAGCTCACCTAAAGAAGCTATGTAATTTTTTCTATCGAATCACCTTAACTGGACTCTAAACTATTCTTATTCATTTGAAATTTGACTACAATTCATCAAAGTTAAACACGAATCAAATGGAGAGTTATCCTTTTTACCAAAATTTACGTACAAATAAGTTAGTGAAGTGTTGGCACTATTTAGAATGTCCTCTAACCATCTTTGTACCTTCAGACCCTTCATTCCACTACCTGGAGTCCCCAGTGATCAGAGTGACGGGTGTTGACGTACCCATGCCTTATGCTAAGAGTCTCGAAGAAGCCTGTCTGCCACAAGTCAAAGATGTCGTCGCTGCTGTCAAGAAAAGTCTCAAAATATAGAGCCTTAAATCTGTTAATTTGCTCCAATTTGGCGTTAAACACATTAAGCTTTGTGTGATATTTTCACTTGTATCTACTCAAGTGTACTGTACAGTCCGTACACTTATAGACATCCTATGTGACCGATTGGAGAGCATTTGTTGTTATTGTTATTTTCCAGCCTTCTCTTTTTGTTGTTAAAGATATTTCTATTGCAGCTGTTTTTTATATTCAGTTTTGACAGCTATTGAAAGTTAGGGGAAATTTAGATTTAAAATTGTCACTCTTTTGAGGAAATATTGAACTATTCTTACTTGTTACCTATTTTAATTTATGGAGTTTGTAAATATGTTGATAAAAACTTGAGGAATTATTAATGTTATTGATTTATCCTTATTATACCAATTCAATCATTTACTCGATAGTTCCATCAGACTCCTTATTTTTCGTGGACTTCGCCCGAGTGATGCAAGTCTGACTAGAGCCGTGGTTCTTGGATTATTTTTCTCGCTTGCGCTTTTCTCGGGCACCCCCTGAGCATTGCATTGAAATAGATTGACTAGCTACAATTAGAATATATTTGGTTACAATGATGTGAGAATTAAAATTCGCAATGAAAAGTGAATGTTTTCACTTTCACCACTTTAAGACCACTGGATTAGAGTGTCTGTGTTTTCTCATCGAGATTACCTGCCCGTGGTGTAAATTCACCAAAGAGGACCAGATCTGCCTGTCCTCTATCCACTGCCTCAAACATCAAATATATTGAATAATCTGAATCACAATATAAGGATTATTCTATTAAACTGAGGATAAAATCATCTATAGAACTGATCATTCCTATTAATTATTGAACACCCCGACAAATTTCATTTGTTACTTTAATGCTTTTGTCAAAATTACTTAATTAAAACTCCTGAAAATTATAAATAAATTAGGCAAACGTCACAATACCCAGACACTCACAGCACTCGAAAAGTGAATAATTAGGTTAGTAATTTTAATATTATTTATTGATAGATATACCGTCTTTCAGAGCACTGGGAGTGACTTAATACTACCATGATCTGTAATTCATCTGTATGATATCACAGAACTTACTATACCATCTTGTTTGAGATGCTGTGATCACTCAAAAATATCTTAGTAAAAGATAAACACGCATATAGAAAAAGAGAGACTACTGTTTTTTAGAGAATCCCCCGCAAGATATTAAATTATGGAGAAGATATGTAGATGATATAATCGCCATAATTCCAAACAATTGCCAAGAGACATTATTAACCTATTTAAATTCAATTAACTCCAACATACACTTTACTTTCGAAACTGAAGAAGATCAAAAACTCCCCTATCTTGATATTCAAATAATTAGAAATTCGGATGGCTCATTAAACTTCAATATCTACAGAAAACCAAGTTATGCTGGAAAATTATTAGACTACAATAGCTCATCTCTCCCACAAACGTAGTACAGTCAAATATCTTTTGGATAGAGCCTACAAAATTTGCAGTCCTGATTATCAACAAACTGAATGATCAATAATCAGAAAACAACTGATAGATAATAATTATCCTAGGAAATTTATTCAACAAGAAATCAACAAACGTCCTGTCATCTTCAATCTCTTACTAGTACAACCCAATTACAAAATCCAGATAGGTACTAATCATGATTCATGGGTACTAATAATAGAAAATAAATTACTCCATATGTGCCAGGAACTAATGAAAGGATTCAGAGGATATTAGGACAATACAATATATTTCTAGGCAACAAATCTTCTAATACCATAAAGAATTTACTGATAAAACCTAAGGACAGAGTAAAAGAAAATGATAAATGTAATGTGATATACAAGCTAGACTGCAACGATTGTAATGCTGAATACATCGGAGAAACTGGTAGAAATTTATGCACTAGGATGGACGAACATAAAAGAGACGTGAGAGTGGGCAGAGAAAATAGTCAAGTTTTTCATCATTCAAGATCGTCAGGACATTCCTTTGGATTTGAGACACCTTCAGTACTCCACCAAAGTTCAAATGTCTGGTATCGCAGACGACTTGAATCTTTTTACACCATCAACCACCCTAACTCCATCAATAGAGCTTATATATGATGTTACACCGGCTTTGATTCCTATAGTTAACCACTGTAAATGATGATTTTTAGACTTCACTTGTTATATTATCATATATAAATACATTCGTATGATAATATAATAGGTAGTTATTTTATTTTTGTTTACAGGTTGAATGTGAGAATTAGAATTGGTGTAATATCATGAATTAAATTGGGAATGGTTGTAACTGTAAAAAGATTCAGATCATTTACTTCACTGTTTTCTCTGTCTGTTCTTGTGTCACTTCTTTGTTCATCTTTCCTCTCTTTATTTTAACTTTTTAATGCGATATTTTAGGAGTTTTTACTTTAATTTTCTATTGATTTTATATTTAGCTACCATATAATATTTTCAATTTTTGTTTTATTCCAGAATTGGTAATTATATAAAAAGTAAATAGATTTTTTGTAATATAGCTAGGTCTGTATCATATTTACTTCAGGTGATGATATTTTTCTTTTTAATATATGTACTTCTCCTGAAGATGAATTGGATATCAATTTGAAAGCTTGAGTTTAATAAAATATTTTCAACGCTGAGTCTAGAAAAACTTTTAAGAAGACACTACTGTGAAACTAGTTCCTCTCTTCCAACCAATCGCCATTTACTGAACACAGAGAAAAGACATCAAGGGTAACTTTACTAAATTTGGAAAAGTGATTTACTGTCAAATTACTCGCTTCTCAGTGTTCAATCTTGAATTGGTTTTATAGAGATGAAAAGTTACACTCTGTTTTCCTAATCAATAGAGTGTAATGGTCAGGAAGCATGTTTTTTATTTATGTTTCTTATTCACAAACATTCGTAGTGAACTCGTAGAATTAGGAAGATAATAGCACCTTAATAATCACGAATTCTCAATATTTCACAAGAATCGATCAAAACTGTTTTCAAAATAAGTAGAAGCTTATCAGCAAGAAAATTAACTTTTGTACCTCATTAATTCTCAAATAATTAACTCTGGTGAACTCTTGTAGCATTTCACATTTGTCCTAGGATTCACACTTTGTTTGGTCAATATTCAAAGAGCTACTGTTAGAGTTCGAATCACATTTCTTTCAACACACAACTTCGTGCAACATTCAGCCAGTATTAGGTTTCAGTGACTAAAATCTTATTATAAGTGTTTGATATTTTAATTGTCGCTCGTTTGCAAGAACAACGTTATAAACACACACAAAAATGTATTTTCGAGTTATCCATTTACCTAGAGGTCCTAGACACACAAATCTTAAAATACTGATTACTTTGAAAAATTTCATAAATGTAGCTCAAAAATTGACCACTAAAGACGCTAAATGTCCTAACGATATACCATTAAATGTACGTAAATAACAAGTTCCAAAAAGCTTCTCCTGAAAAATAATTTTATTATTAGAGTTGTGACAGTGTTGTCCTAAACGAGCGATGTGTTCTCAGTTATTGTTTATTATAAAGTGTTGAATAAATAATATTCAGCTTGTTGCTTATTTTTTACTGTTTTGTAACTGTCACGCGCTGGGCGTGAGGTTAATAATACCAAAGTATTATTTGGAGCCTTTAATTCGTAGTGGATCTGCAAGAGACACAGATCGTAAAGATAGGGGAAAGTACTCAACACATTATTATTTTAGAACACAATAACATGAAACACATGAAAAAGTGAAGTAAACTGAACACTGAACAGCTTATGCTACTAAATTTTACTACATTGTTAATTAAACAATTCTTATGGGTAAAGCAATAGTGTCCGAATACGAAAAGTACATGGCTACTAATTTAGGTTATGTCTGAGTAGGTACGTGAAAGAGTGGACACGTGCATCAATAGACACGTGAATCAATGGGCACGTGAATCAATGGGCACGTGAACGAACGGACACGTGAACGAACGGACACGTGAACGAACGGACACGTGAACGAACGGACACGTGAACGAACGGACACGTGAATGAACGGACACGTGAATGAACGGACACGTGAATGAATAGACACGTGAATGAATAGACACGTGAATGAATAGACACGTGAATGAATAGACACGTGAATGAATAGACACGTGAATGAATAGACACGTGAATGAATAGACACGTGAATGAATAGACACGTGAATGAATAGACACGTGAATGAATAGACACGTGAATGAATAGACACGTGAATGAATAGACACGTGAATGAACAGACACGTGAATGAACAGACACGTGAATGAACAGACACGTGAATGAACAGACACGTGAATGAACAGACACGTGAATGAACAGACACGTGAATGAACAGACACGTGAATGAACAGACACGTGAATGAACAGACACGTGAATGAACAGACACGTGAATGAACAGACACGTGAATGAACAGACACGTGAATGAACAGACACGTGAATGAACAGACACGTGAATGAACAGACACGTGAATGAACGGACACGTGAATCCATGTTTAAGAGTATGTCAGTTAAAGCCAATTAATTGGCTTAGATTTAAAAAGGTCAAATCTCGGATATGTCTAATTGGCTTTAAATTTTGAATTAATTCCTATGTTCGTTCCCATGTTAATTTTGGCTTGAAATCTTCAAAAATTTAGCCGAATTGGCTTGGCTTAGAATTTGTGAAATTTTGGATCTAAAATTGGCTTTCAATTTTCCAACCTCTGAAACATGGACGTGAATGAACAAACACGTGAATGAACGGACACGTGAATGAACAGACACGTGAATGAACGGACACGTGAATGAACGGACACGTGAATGAACGGACACGTGAATGAACGGACACGTGAATGAACGGACACATGAGAAAATTTCACGAGAACACTAAACAATTTAATTATTTGTGAAGGAAACGTGAACTAGACTAGGTAGGATACCTAATTAAGCTGAAATACTAGAAGGTTAGGGTGCATGAACTGAACTGCGGTAGTGCAGTCGGGTCACGGAAACAAAAACATAGACTAACGAACATCACACACAAATAAAGTTTAAATTCTTCTATTATAGGTCTGGCAAAGGAACTACGCTGACGGGAATAATTAAATGAAACAAATTAGCTATAACTTGGGTCAAGCAGCTAAATTGCGGCCCACTAACTAACTGCGGCCTCTAACAACAGAAATGTCATAGCTTCAAGACATTCGTTAAAAACATAAAGTAAGAAATTATAGCATGCACTGTGCTTCTTTTGATAGCTATGCAACATTTTAATGTAATTTCGGTTCAGAATGTTTTAGTGACACTCTTGAGAGGGCCGGAATTGAAAACTAAAGGGCCGCATTTTACCTGCGTGACCCTAGTTGGTGCTGCACAGTTTTTAAGGTAGAGTATACCAAATAAATAGCAGATAAATTAAAAAAGAGAATAACCTACTAAGTTACATATTCTAGAAGTTCAGCATTGACAACTTACTTGTTGATAGGGCCTACTCATACCATGAGTTTTCACAAGCAAGGAAATATATTAATTATAAAGAACGCCATATATAGTAATGTTAAAGTTTAGCCAGTGGCTGTCAAGAGAATTCTGAGAGTCACGCAGAAATCAGGAAACTAGTTGAATGCATATTGCGTTCATTGGAAGCGGCTTTCAAATTGATTTTGCCTTCAGCAAGGTAACTCATTTTTAATTTGTAATATCTTCACAGGCTTCAACTCTACCACTCACACACTTTATACTCACTCACACATCATACTCTTTCACACACAAAAACATTATAAATCTTGTAAACTTCATGTTCTCGCTCGTGAAAATAACTAATCTAGTTACTCAATTTTATTCCACCAACCCATTTTAATATCAATTGAAGCTTAACTATTTTATCGGTAACTCAACCCAATCATTCGCTAAATATTTAATAACGACAAAACCTGTGTTTATCAACACAGTGAATTGGAATAACTCCGAATACAGAAGACAATGTGATTTAAAAGTTAACTTCGCAAATGTTCAAATTGATGACCATTTTTGTCCAGACAAAGGTGATAACACACACCAAGAGATTCGCAAACTTTCCAAAAAAGAATCTCGTTACCGTTGAATACCTTGCGTGTGTTATTATTTCTAACTTCTTTGCAAGACAATTTTTCTCTCTTAAATTTTTTGCTGGCATTTCTTCCTCAGTTCCAGTCAATTAATCAAAGTTTTCCTTCTCATCCTGTGTTCTTATTTTCATTTCTTTACTGACATAACGGTGAGAAATTGAAACTTTGTTCAACTAAACCTCAATATGTTCCATATATGTATTATTTTACTTTAGTTTCAGTATTAATTGTATAATGGATGGTTTATATTATTTCATTTATAGAGTAGCTCTTAAGTTGAATCTGTTTGAGTTCATGTCATTTTCTTTGCAATCTTTCCCAATTAATAGTTCAACCATCTTATTGAATCGAAGCATTATTTATCTATAAAGTTCTAATTCTTTTTTAATGACTTCATTTATTCCATTGTAATTTAACAATAACCATTACTCTATCAGTCTGTAACTTTTATAGCTCTTATACCTTTTTCTTATACGTAATAATTATTTAATTCAGGTCATTTTAATTTCATTTTAATAATCATACAAATCCATTCATTCCATTTAAGGTGATGTAGCTATCATAGTATTTGTTTATTTGGCTCATTTAAAGTGCTTCCAATACACAATTTAAAAATGACCTACCTGATGGAACACAGCGTATAATGAATAATATTGTTATGATGATTTTTGCTGCAGCCAAATAATTGAATATGACCTGAACAAAAAATTGATCAATAGAAAGTTTAATGAAAGAAGCCACTAGTAATTGGGGAAGTAGCAACCCTTTAAGTCACCAGCTGTGGTGTGAAGATGCTTAATTCAGACTGTGAAGTAGATCAGCATGTTACATCTTCTGGCATGAAACTGCAGAATATCTTCAGGGGTGTAGAACTAGTTTATTGTCACTGTCACGCATAGATGGTAGCCGGTAAATTGCTCGAATACAATTGCTCGAAAGACAATTGCTTGAAAGACAATTGCTCGAAAAAAATTGCTCGGAAAACAATTACTCGAATGAACAATTGCTCGAAAGAACAATTGCTCGAAAGACAATTGCTAGAAAAACAATTGCTCAAATTATCAAATTGCTCGAATGAACAAAATTGCTCGAATTATAAAATTACAGTTTTTTATTTTATAAAAGTCAGTTATTCATGAAGTGGAGCTGCACCTAACAATCCTTGTTTCTTTTTAGTAATTGATCATTAATCATTCTATAAATGATTTTAATTATTACTAATTCTGCATAATCTTTTTTTTCTAGAGACTGTTTGTGTCATCTCGTATGTAACATGTGAATTGGAATCATGTGGTGAATCACTACTATTCATGTTTTTTTATCATAAAACACGGAAATTTATTTATTACTAGCCTCTCTGTAAGTGGCACCTTAATAGGTGAAATAACTCAAAGTTATGGCAGAGTTTTAATTAATCTACAAATTTTTTCGGGTTTTATGATAAAAAAATGAATAGTACTGATTCACCACATGATTCCAATTCATATGTTACATACGAGATGACACAAACGGTCTAAAAAATATTATGCAGAATGAGTAATAATTAAAATCATAATTAGAATGATTAATGATCAATTACTAAAAAGAAACAAGGATTGTTAGGTGCACCTCCTCTTGATGAATAACTGACTTTTATAAAATCGAAAACTGTGCAATTTTATAATTCGAGCAATTGTTCATTCGATCAATTGTTTTCGAGCAATTTACCTAGAACCCGCATAGTTATATGAACAAAGATTTGGCGATGAGTATTTTGAGGTTTCACGTGTAACCGTGTTAAACAATGGTATTAAACTTTTTTTAAATATCGTTTAATTTCTCTATCTTATAATACCTTTCATAAGTTCATTTCTCTAATAATTTTTTGTATAACATTTGGATAATCATGTTTTTGTATAAAGTTTCCTGTATTGTTAATTTAAATTTATTTCAACTATCTCTTCGTCAATATTTCTTTGTATTTAATGCTAGAGTTTAGGATTTTTCAACTTCTATTTCTGTTATTTTGTGTTTCTAATAAACACAAGAATATTGTTTTTCTCGGAACGTTCTAGAAGGTTTTTAAGATACCCCACATAATTATATTTTGATCATTTATTCTCACTTTTTCGTACCTTTGAAATTGTATTCTACTCATGTCAATTAAAATTAAAAGAAATAATTATTTTGCAACCAGTTATTGTAATTTGGAAAATAATACAATGATTTTGATGCACTTATTATTAATACATTAGGTTCTAAAAATTAGCTACTAAATTTTAAGAAATTTTGACATGATGACGCTAAATTGTAAAATTATTTTCTGACTTTAGAAAAGTTTTAATATTTTTCATTTTATTAAACATTTTCATCCAGTTCCTAAAATACATATTATAGCAAATCTCAACAAAAAGCTTCATAAGGGGTAGGATCCAAGTCAGTCAGCAATTTTCCATCAGCGCATGTAGGAGATCCAACTTTAGTCACTTTCGTCATGTATTCAGGGTTTAGAATAATCCAGGCCAAGTCACAACCACAGTCCAGTGGATTGCCTGGGAAAATAGAAGATTATTTAATACTGAGGGTAAAAAACTCGATCATTCTATCATCATGAGAATAAAAACAATAAAAAAATTAAATATTATGGGCGTAATATATTTAGTAATCATATAAAAAATGTTTAAATTTGTTTTAAATATTCCACTACATTTCGGTTCACTTCTTTTCAAAAAGTATAAAACTCTTCGAGTGAATGTATAACTCCACAAACACTGGAAAAGTAACATATCAGTAAGGAAAAAGCAGCGGGTCACCTTAACAAGATCGTTTCACTGTTTTTTGCAGTTTTCAGCGTTTTTTTTTACTTTAGTTCTCCAGAGAACAGTCTAAAGAAAACGTACAGAAAATTTCAGTTCGCTGTGGCTACTGGAAGTGGGTCAGGGGTGCGAATATTGGAGGGAGGGATTTTGTTAGTTTGTGTGTTGTTGCATAATAGACTCCCATTTTTGGTATATGGCTTCGTCGTAGACAGGGGGGACTTTCGAACTCCCCGAAGCGACATGATGAGTTTTTTTTGGTTTGTCCCCAATATTTCAGTTACTTTTTTTACTCAAATATTACTCGCGCAAAATCTATGGTCTACAGAAAAAATTATAGGAGATAATCTGTTCAGACCGAAATTCCTAAGGTCGTCTTGTAGCCATTTTTTGAATTTCGATCTCTACCTTTTTTATTTTGAAAAGAAACAAAATGGAATTTTTTAAAAATATAATATAAAATGAAATAACAGAAAATATAGATCGAAATTCAAAAAAAGGCTACTAGATGACCTTAGGATATTAGTAGAGAACAGATTAGCTTCTAAAAAAATTCTGTAGGTGTTCCCAAATGAAAAATTTACAAGACCAACTTCAAAGATTTGGCGCATTCTACACCTTATGTCAAAATCTCAGCTCAATCGGACGAGTATTATTGGTAGCTAGCAAAAACGTGAAATTATCCCCTTATAGCTCTATGTGAAAAAGAGTACCTGAAATATCTAAAATAAGATTTACTCTCAAGTTTCTAACTCAGAAATCAAAGTTATTTTATTTAGGTGATATTGGCCTATAGGATTCAGATCGAATTCACTCAATCGGTTCACTTATTTACGATGGATGTGTATAAAAATAATTTTGCTCGACACAAGTTCACAGAATCTAATTTATTTTAGGGCATCGTCACTCATTTTATTTTCTGGTAAACTCACATGTCTCCTCTATAAAGGGACTCTACATATTGACTTTAATTATTTGATTTATCATATTTAAATAAACTTAATAAAACTGGGCACCTGATTCACATAAATTGAATTAGCCTTTTTTCAAATAATGTGATGTGAATTAGGTTAAACTCCTTTAATGAATGGTGAAAAAGATGGAACTAATAGAGAAATTACCGTAAACTCTGATTAAATCAATGTAAGGCATCAGCAATCCAAAGACTGATTCATCAATCGTCTTCAGGAGGTTGTCATGAAGGTAAATGTACAATGAATTCAGTGCTGTGGAAAAGAAAAGAGACATTATTGTGTAAATAAAATAAAACATCTGTTAACTTTCAAAATAAAGTGATTCTCAATCATATCTACTTTTTCACTATGTCGACAACATCAATTAACTATCAAATTATTTATTAACTTACGCGGCTCTCCTGTCAAAGCGAATGCTCCGTCCTCAATTGCCTCCATTTCATTACTGTATAAACTATAATAAAATCCATTACTCTTAATGGGAATAGCACCTCTCACAAGAGTGTTGATGTTATTGAAATATAAATATAAGTATTTCAGGTTTGGAATCTCATCGAACGTTCCTGCAAGAAAAAATGAAGAGATTAAAGTACATTTTAATTAGAAATTATGACACACCTTCATAAATTTTTTGTTTCTTCAATCTTCATTTTGAAATATTTTTTACTGGAGTAGCTTTTTAGTAGTAATGAGCTTTCCTAACTATACATACAGAAAAAAAAAAATGATATTTTTTCCGATTCGTATGGTTAATATGGTAATAATGTGCATAGCGAAAATATATTATTTTATTTTATTATTATTATTATCCTAACTAATTTAGTTGACTTCATCGATCGATCTAATTAGCTACATAATCTTAATAATAAAATATGTGAATAGTCAGTTTGTAATTCTAACGTTTCAACCTTGAGATGCTGCATTAACGAACAATTAAGTTTTTTTCCGTGGAAAAGATTCAAAGCTACTTTTTTGCGGACACCCTGTAGTTATGACCCTTGAGAGTAAAAAAATATAATTTTGTTAAATTATATATATATATTTTAAATTGTATATATGCATTATGCATGCATTTAAATATAATCCTAAATCCATTATATTACTTGAAATCTCAATGAATGAACAACAGGTACTGTACTAGTATAAATAATTACCTGGAGTTATTTGAGATATTTGTGATCCATAGAGTGCAAGATTTATTAAACTGTTACTTCTAATAGCAGAAACTGATTCCAGATTAGAATTTTCCATGTAAAAAGTGGTTATCTTGTCACTAAGTGGAGGAGGAGGGAAGGCAACTGAAGATATCTGCGTATCATGTAATCTAACATACTCTATATCATCATTCGAGCAGGACTCATAGAACACATCACTGACTTCTACCAGTGATGGGAATGGTCCAGGATACAGTTCAAACCGTAGGAACTTCACACCTCCGCAAGTGAAGTTAAGAGATGTTAGAACTGGGGAAGAATTTACTCTAAATTCATAAAACTCTTTCACAGGGAATTCCTTCGTAAAGATGTTGGCGAGTTCTTGATCTGAGGTTATGTCCGTACAGTCCAGAGTTAGTTGGATGTTAACTGTATCGTAAATACATAAACACGGGGCAATGTCTGCTTCATTCGGACATGGGAAGGATCGGGGTTCTCCAACACTGGTTCCATTGATGTGAAATTCTGTTAAAGTTTCACCGGCACTGAGAGAAATAATACTTGACAGGACAAGTAACGGAATAATGGGGAAAAACATTGTGAATGCACTTCTGTCGTCAGGTGCTGTCTTTTATACGCTTTATCGAAGAGCAGATTGTCCTTTTCTCACGGTTGCTTGATAAAAGTAATTATATTATGCATCATAGTAATAGTTATATAACATTTATATCGGGAAAAATATGTACACTATTTTTCAACATACGAAGGGTTCGGTAAATGCATGTGTGGAACTTGAGGGTAGAAGTACCATCAACAAGGTCGAAAACTACTGAACTAGACGATTAAAGTGAAGTAGGTAAATTGAGGTGGAATTTCACCCAATATGGTAAAGTAGGTGATGCAGTGGATTTTTTAAACTACGAGTGAAATAAGAATATCAGGTATTTTGATAGTAAATGGCATTCTGGAGGTAGTGCATGTTCATTTGCATATTTTTCAAGCGGCAGACTCTAGAATGAAGTGGTTTCGTTTTAGACAAGAGATGAAGTTAGATACTGCGCCTCTGATCTGGTGAGAGAATTAATAGAAAAAAGAGACTTTTATCTTCTTTATCGCAAATTGCCTTCTTTTCAACCAGTTTATCTGTTCAGACTGCGGTCGCAGTAGTAAATAGCGCAACTTATTGGTTCATAAAGATCACCTACACCTTACAAGCTAAATTATAATTTATCTAGGAATGATTTCAATTTTCTCTATTTGTGATAATTAATCAGGGTTGATGGCATTAGGGCTTGTTACGGCGCATTCTTCTCGAAAGAAACCCAGAACGACTAAGTAAAAGTCTTTCAGTGCTAAATCGGATTCAGTACGCGGCTATACTGGTCACAGACCTGATCGCTCACCATTCACGTTCAGTTTTCCCTCAGAACAAATAAACCTCAAAAATCAAGCATCACCTGATCTCATCCGGCCAGCTGACAGTCGGACTGACAGGCCTCAAATACCCCCATTCACGTTCAGTTTTACCAAGCCTGAAGGAATTCCCTGAGGCGAAACTGATCGTGAATGAACCGATTTAAAATAATAATTTTAATACGTGTTCGAAAATGAGGAACCGTTCGATAACCCGTAACTTACCATATTCAGGTAAGCTTCCTCATAGTAAATAAATAGAGAAGTATACTAAGTACAATTTTGGAACATCCGAAAATATTATGAGTGACGTCACTCTGAATATTTTCAATTTATTTTTGAATAAAAAATGAGCTATTATTCAGTTAAATGTGCATTTTCATGGAAATTAAGTTACAAACAAATATTTTTATCACGTTTTACACTCTATTCATTTATAATATTCAACTAATAATACATATAATATTTGAGAGTACTCTATGCGACGCCATTTATTTTCATAGTTTCTGAAGAGTGGATCAAGTTCACAGTCAATGAATTCGAAAATTAGCATATTTCTCTATTTATTTACCATGAGCTACCTAATATGTAAAGTTGTAAATAACTAGTAAAAATAAATTTATTTACAAACATCTCAATCAAATAATTAAACTAGACTACTGAACAAATAATTCAATCAATCATATCTAATATTGTAATACTTATCGAATTTACTCCATTTATCACAAATGTTTATTCTAATAACAGTCACGAACACATAAATTCCTGTGTTCGCAGACAAATTTGTTCAACATGGTGAAAAACTTGGACAATTTCGATTATTTTGTTCAGGAACAAATTCACGGAGGGATCCGGAAAATTGACCGAAAAAAGCAATTGATCTAATGGAAAATTGATCGAATGGAAAATTGATCGAAAGGAAAATTGGTCGAATGGAAAATTGATCGAATGGAAAATTGATCAAATGGAAAATTGGTCGAATGGAAAATTGATCGAAAGGAAAATTGGTCGAATGGAAAATTGATCAAAAGGAAAATTAATCAAATTGAGAATTGACCGAAAAAAATTGATCGAAAATGATATTGGATCTATTTACACTAATTGACGATGATAACTAAAACCATGGATTGCCAGAAAAACTTACGTGCAATACATCACAGCTAGTAGATCTTTTTACCATGATTTATATATAATAATAATAATTCATTTAATAATTTATACAATAATAATATATAATAATAATTTAAGTATAACATTTTTTCAATCAACTGTTTCTTTAAGTTTTCTTAATTCTAGAATTTAGGTAGTTCTAGATAACTTGTGAAATGAAAGTTAAATAATTAATTAATTTAGTATAGGTTTAACGTCTGTTTCGGAACCAAAAGCCATATTTCTGACGGCAAAAGGGAATTAAATACAAGAGATAGGAAGAAGCAGTCAGAAAGGAAAGTGGATTCATGAACAAAGTCACTTAACACCGTCGGTGACAATCCAAGGAATGTAACAAAAAGGGACTCTAAGCACCGGTTGCTGCACTCACAGATGGAAGAACAAAATTAAGCTGATCTATTCGATCAATTTTCCTTTCGATCAATTGTTGTGCGATCAATTTTCCTTTCGATCAATTTTCCATTCGACCAATTTCCCTTTCGACCAATTTTCCTTTCGACCAATTTTCCATTCTATCAATTTTCCATTCGACCAATTTTCCTTTCGACCAATTTACCTTACGACAATTTTCCTTTCGATCAATTTTCCATTCGACCAATTTTCCATTCGACCAATTTTCCATTCGATCAATTGCTTTCGATAAATTGTTTTCGGTCAATTGCTTTCGATCAATTATTTTCCTAAACCCATTCACGGAAACTAAGATTTCAGAGAAAAGTTGCCATTTGTCGGACCTTAACTGATAAGTTGACTGTTGAATCAGGTATCTGTGCTACCGTTCTATTCAATATTAAGACATGAATTAAATGCGCGTAGATATAATCTACGCAAGTGGTGAGTCAGTGGCCAAAATAATATCGCGTCTTGCGGGACGCTCAAATACTTGTTTTGTCTTCACGTGACTGGCAATCTGGCGTCAGTTCAATGGAGAAATGATATAACTGAAACAAAATAAGGTTTTACACCGTCTTCCTTAGCGTCTTGCAATCGCTGCAACACTTCCTCTCTCCCTAGAGTAGTTTATCATAACTCTATGACTGAAACAAAATAAGGTTTTAAGCGTCCTGCAGTCGCTACACAACTAACTCTCTCTAGTATATAATATTATTACTCTATGAATCTACCACACTCTTTCTATTTTTCCTCCATCTTTTCTACACTGTTTGGAAATATATTTCTTTATATCAGAAATATTAAAGTTATTATTTGTTTATAGTTCCATGCATTCATTCTCTTCATTTTTTATATAGGTATTTAAATTTATACTAGAGTGAAAAGGATAACTTGCAGGACAGGAAAAGCGGCTCTATCCAAAGTTAATCATTGAAGTAGGTAAGTATTCAACAAACAAATAACGTATATTTGAGTAATCAATTTCTCTATCATGCTCAGGGTACACGAACACAACGGGTATAGTAAATAGTAGACGACGCAAAATATGACGTCACCAAAACAACGCATTTCTTGTTTGTGACCGAGCGGCTCATAATTTCTAGTATTTGCATGTTAATATCGAGAAGTTTAAAGTCAATAAATAAGGGTTTCGTGTAATAGGAAAGCAAAAATGGCAATTGAACCTCAAAGTTGAATATATAGATATAAATTCAGGTGTGTTTTTATTGTTCATTTCTTTTACTTATCTATAAGAAATAGGGTCTTGAACATATGCTACCTAAAAGCCTAAACTAGTGCTAGTTAACTGCTCAATTGTAAATCCTATGAATAACAGTTAAGGAATAAAATAATGGAAATATATTTTATCCAATGCCTAGTTATTAATTGATAAGAAAAAAATTAAATTAAGAAGTGACTAAGTTTAAGTAGGTTGTCCCACGGTACAGGAACATAATCGGGTATAGTACCTAGCAGACGACATAAAAATATGACGTCACCACAACATCACATTCTTTGTTTGTGACCGAGCGGCCCATAATTCCTCGTATTTGCATGTTAATATCGAGAAGTTTGAAGTCATTTTATAAAGGTTTTGTAGAAAAGAAAAGCGAAAATGGCGATTGAACCTCAAAGTTGAATATATAGATATAATTCAGGTGTGTTTTTATTGTTAATTTCTTTAACTTATCTATAAAAAATAGGGTCTTGAAAATATGCTACCTAGGAGCGTGAAGTAGTGCTAGTTAACTGCTAAATTGTAGTTCCTATGAATAACAAATAAGGAAAAAAATAATGGAATACAATTTAACCAATGCCTAGTTAGTAATTGATCAGAAAAAAATTAAATTTAGAAGTGCTAAGTTTAAGTAGGTTTTCCCATGTTTCAAAGTGTGGTCAGAGTCGCCATTTCCAGTCATCCGGTGGTCACGTCAAACTATAGATTCTATCAGCTGATTACCATACCCTAGGTTACTGTATCCTGGGTTGTCCCATGTTTCAAAGTGTGGTCAGAGTTGCCATTTCCAGTCACCCGGTGGTCACGTCAAACTAGATTCGATGAGCTGATTACCATACCCTATATGTCACTGAACCCTGATGATCTGATCATTGTAACTTTTCTGGCCTATCCTCTAGAAGTGAATACTGTATATGTTCCACCCAATTTTCGGATATGCACAATATCGAGAAAACGCTGAGCGTTTGTGAACCCCTTAATTCAGAGCGTGCGTTAATACTTTCATTTTATATATTATGAAATCGAATAGTAATATATGTGTAGCGGGGGGCTGGTGCTCCCCATTCCCCTGCCAGGTCATTAAATAACTATGAAGTGTGCAGTACAACAAATTAGGGGGATAAAACAAATTACATAACGACCGTTTATTTTGAGAGTTTCAAAGTAATCGTCATTTATTTCTTGTCATCTTTGTTGAGTTTTCTCAAAGTAATCTTAATACATCTATATATAAATGAAGATCATTTTGAAACTCCCAACATAAAGGATCGTTATGTAGTTTGTTGCAACCCCTAGTTTGTTGAACTGCACTCATGATTTTTTAATGACCTAATGGGGGGGGGGGGTAGTTAGCACGCCCCTCGATTCACATGTACTACTATTCCGTTTTATAATAAATAAAATGAAGATATTAGCGCACACTCGGCATTAGGGGATTAAAGGGGTTTAAAAACACACAACTAATCCTTCGGTCCAAGGTTCCGACACGATGGTTCAAGGAACTTCCATTTGACGACCCCCACCAAAATTAATTTAAAATAATTTTTTATATGTATTTTTGTCCATAGAATCTGGAAATCGTAACCGTTTTTTGTAGAAACTAATACTTTTTGAGATTTGAGGGTTTAACAACAAACAAACAAACAAACAAACAAACAAACAAAACAAACAAATTTTATTGTAAAAATAATAATTCATTTTATTACATTATTAACTATTTAAAATATACATTCTAAGAAATACAAGCCCTTACTAGACCAACATTGATCTTTTGGGCAACTTATTCATGACTTTATTAAAGACAGACTATTAACACATAAATGTAAAAAAAAATCAAAAATTCACAAAAGATAGAGAGAAACAAACTGTTGACACAGCTAATAATAAATGACACAGCTAAAAATTAACAAATTAAGAAGTGACGAGACAATTAAGAGATACTTATTTTTGAACAAATAGTTTTAAAATGATTAACCAGAATAGTCAGAAATTAAGTATTTTTTTAATAATGATTTAAATGAACTAAAAGTGAGTTCATTTCTTATTTGAGGTGGAATACTATTACAGGAAGAAGGTACTATGTAAGAGAGAGAATTTTGAGCTAGTGATAGACGTTGAAACTGAGGTATTGAATATTCATCTCTATTCCTAGTGAAGTGATTATGTTCAGCAGTGGTAAGTAAATAATTGTTCCTGTGTGCGTATATACAGCATAAATATTTATGGATTTCAGAAAGCTTTACACAATTAGTTCTTCTGAATAGAGGGTCACAGTGATCCAAGAAACCACTACCCGTGACAATTCTGATGCTTCTTTTCTGAAGTATCGCCAATTTATTAAGGTGAACTTGAGCAGTTCCACCCCATACAAGATTTCAGTAAGTCAGGTAAGGATAGATAAGTGTATGGTACAAATTTAACAGAATGTTATACGTGGCGTCAAATGATAACCTATATAATACACCAACATTCTTGGATATCTTATCTGTTACACAATTCACATGATGTCTAAAAGAAAGATTGCTGTCGATATTGACTCCTAAATATTTTGTTTCTAAGGAAAACTTAATCTCCATGGAATTTAACAGTATACTTATTTCGGCATTAATTAGATCTACTAGGCAGTTACTAAACAACATAGCTACAGATTTATTAACTTTAAGGGAGAGTCTGTTTTTCACCAACCATTCGCCAATCAGTGACAGCTCACCATTAAATCCATGCACCAAAGAAGCATAATTAGAATGGGAAAGTAGTAGTGCAGTATTATCAGTAAATAATACAGAGGTCACTTTGGTAGATACATTTGGAAGGTCATTTATGTACAGAAGGAAGAGAATTCCCCCCAAAACTGAACCTTGAGGTATAGACTTATTAACAGTTCGGAAACTAGAAAATGATTTACCTATCATTACTAAATGACTCCTATCCTCCAAATAACTCTTAAACCACTGCCACGTAATACCCCTTAACCCATACAGGAACAATTTATTCCACAAGATTTCGTGGTTAACGGTATCGTACGCTTTGCATAAATCCAGAAGAACTGCAATGGTATGCTGTTTATTGTTTAGTTTATCATAAACAAAGTAAGTTATTGTCGCAACTGCATCAACTGCTGATTTATTTTTTTGAAACTCAAACTGTTGAGGCGACAATATCGAGAATTTAGTTAGGAAGCTAGTCATCCTCTCAGCCATACATCTCTCGAATATCTTGCTTAACAGTGGTAAAACTGGATTCCAGGACAATAGCCCCCCGTGCAAAAAAAACCCCGCAGTCAAAAAAAAACCGTGCAATAAACCCCCCGGACAAAAACCCCCATGCAAGAAACCCCCGGAGCAAAAAATCCCCGGTCTATATAAATAGCATAATTCATTTTTATTAATATATTAAACATTATTCAATGTGAACCAATAATTATTACATTTTCTTCGAAAATATGAAATTTTTTTTGCAAAATAAGGTATACTCAATTACCTATTTTATAGTAAAAATAAGTACAGTATACATTTTGTCACTATCAAACCTGGCTGGGAGGGGGGAGCAATCCCCCCCCCCCCCAAACCCCCCCAACCGGACCGCTAACCTAACCTTAGGTGCACTATATCTCCTTATATTTAGAAGCATATAGTAATTTTATTATTAAAAAATTAATGAAAATTAATTACAATGAATTATGCTATCTATATCGACCGGGGGTTTTTTGCACCGGGTTTTTTTTGCTTGGGGGTTCTCGTCCGGGGGTATTTGTCCGGGGGGTTTATTGTACGGTTTTTTTTTTGTCCGGGGGGTATATTGCACGGGAGTTTTTTGACTGCGGGTTTTTTTTTGCACGGGGGGTTATTGTCCTGTCACCGTAAAACTGATACAGGTCGATAATTCGTTACATCGAGAGGATCTCCGCTCTTGAAGATCGGTGTAATTGTTTTTTTTTTTTCAAAAGTTGGGGGAAGATTCTAGTGTTGAGAGATTCATTTATTAATGATGTAAGTGTAACTATTAATGTATTCGATAAGTTTTTGAATAATTTAACTTAGGTTTTATTTGAACCAAAGGACATATTTTTAAGTTTCGATACTATTTTTTGGCATTCGGTGATGCTCACAGGAAATAGGTAGAATGTATTAGGTTGAACATTCAAGAAAGAATCAGTAGCTGAATTGATATCACTTTCTGGAAGTGATTCCTCTAGCTTACTTGCGATAGTTGCGAAGTGGGTGTTAAAGACATCAGCTATATCCTTCTCATTCCTTGTTTCTCCGCCTTCAAAACATATGCGTTCAATTGTCTTGTTCTTTTTCTTACCACACCCCGTTAAATACCTAATACAGTCCCATGTCTTTTTGGCGTTAGATTTATATTCTTCAAAATAATAATGATAAGTACGCTTTGCTCGCCTAATGACTGAATTCAGTCTATTTTTATATTCATTGTTCTCCCGCTTAGTAATTATACCCCTTTAATACAATTTAAAATAATGTGACTTAGCTTCCACAGATTTTAGAATTTCATTAGTAAGCCATGGTTTCTTGATACGTTTTATAGAAATATTTTTAATTTTAAGAGTACATATTTTTTCATATAACCCATCGATAACATTAGAAAACCTAATGCACTTATCATTAATATTCTCCAAGTCGCTAAAATCCCAATCAAAATTGATCAACTCAACTCTAAATCTTTCAATATTCTCTCTAGATTGATCACGAAATGTGACTTTGATCATTTCTTGGTTTGAGGAGAGAACAGACTTTAATTTAATAAACACCGGGCAGTGGTCAGTAATGTCTACTTCAATTACACCAGAAATTACTACATCCAAAAAGTTAACCCATACATGGTCTAAAGGCCTTGTTACACGGTGCGAGTAAACGTGCGAGTTGGCCTAGCCAGTTACTGCAGTACAGCTACTCGCAAAGTGTGACCACATCAGTCGAGTAACTGTCATGTGCAGGAGGTTAGTAACTCGCATGCGAGTTACTACAATTTTTTTGTTTTTACTCGCCACTCATGGGCGAGTTAGCCACTCACCTGCGAAACTCGGATGTCAACTTGTATGGTATTGCAATATAACAGTAACTCGTATGTCATGCAGATATAGTTTTTTTTCTTTTCTAAACTTGAACAATTTTGTCATCAATTAGGTAGCCGATTTGTCATATTTTCGTTTGAATATTGCTTGGGGTTTTATTTGATGGTTAATAAAGCCTGCTATATTAAATATCATGAATAAAAATATTAATATCCTATAATATTAATCAAATTAATTAAAGATTAAATTAAATAATTAAAGGTTAAATAAATTTGTAAAATGATAAGTAAATTAATAACTTTTTAATTAAATTAATAAAAATGATAATTATTAATTAATGAAAATATTAATAATTAATTTAATTAATAAATTATTACTTAAATTAATAAATTGTTATTAAAATTAATATAAATATTAATTAATAAAAAAGTTTAATATAATACACAAATGCCCTCTGTAATATTAATATTACAGAGGGCATTGCATGGTACAGTGAGACAGCTGCTGTTCACTGTCATGACAGTAACTCGAACCGTGTAACAAGGCCTTAAGAGAGTAGGATTATTAATATTCAAATCTGAAGAATATCTAGTTGGTAGATTTATCTTTGGAATGAAGTGGAATGATTGCATGAAATTACATAGCAGTTTGATTGCTTCACAATTCAGATTAAGCAAATTCGCATTGAAATCACCAACCAGACATACTTTACGACCCAAAAGAAAATTTTGTTCAATAAACATGGAATTCAATGACTTTACAGAACTTTTTACAGTTCCCGAATGGGCCTATAAATACCAAACACAGTGAGAGTGGAATCACCTATAACAACATCTATAACACAAGCCTCAACACACTCATTACAAACTGACGGATCTTCATTAAAAATAACTTTGTACTTTTCCTTACAGTATATTGACACACATCCACTTCTATCTACTCTAACCGTATGATAGGCATTATAGCCATCTAAATCTGCATCGCTTTTATCATAATTAGTTAACCAAGTTTCACTTAATATCAATATATCAGGTTCACATTCAATCGAATTAATGAGAGCACACAGATCAGCCCGATGTTTATAAAAACTCCTAATGTTAATCGATAATATAAAGGCATCATCCTTTTCAAAATTCCCAACTTTTAATTTTTTGAATTGTTCAATATCATAGCACGAAGACTGAGTAGAGTTCACAGAAGTGAAAAGATCACCAAAATAATTCAAATCAGGGTCTGCGTTATCTAGGTTTTCATTCAATTCGTTGTTCGTGGGAATACAAACCTAAGAAAAACACAGTGCTGCCAGCGATAATTCCCAAAGAAATACTCACATACGACATAAATTAGTTTGTGATTCAATAAAAATCCATCTTATCCGCATCATCGACAATTGAAGTTAGAGATGACTTCAAGACTTTGCTACAAATTCATGTAACTTGGCAACACTGCAGATTTTCATTTTCTGATTTCTTGCTTCCTTATTTGGAGGTTTTATCCATACAAATATCTTCATGTCCACACTATTGCAGCTAGCAATTATGTCAGGAAATCTTTTCTTTGCCTGTCGCAACACATATAAGAATTTGTTACGTTTTAGTTGTAGGTTTTTATTCACGTGTAAACCCACAGGTTTAACAGATTTACATGATTTGATAAGATCCTGTTTTATCTCGTTGTCATTTACTTTGACTAGTAAGTTTCTTCTGTCTTCATTAGGTGCAGATGGTTTTTTGCCGATACGAAAGGCATCCACTATGTCTGCCATCTTGATATTCATCTTGATAGTCTCCTTAACAATCCACTAATTAGCTTGCGACAGTTTTCACCTTCTGTCACAACAGGAAAAACTTTTCCTGAAATGATGATGTCGTTTCTCCTTTGTAATGACTCCGTGTCATCCATCTTCTCTTCAAATTGTAGAATCTTATTTTTCAATGTTGAGACTTCTCCTTCTAGTTGACCTATTTTACTGTCTCGCTCCTTCAGTAATTCCGTGAATTTATTCATTATACTATCAATTTTTGCCGACAGTAAATGAACTATTTTACAACTTTCTTCTGAAAGTCCTTGTACATCATTCGAGTCATCCATTTTCTTGTTTAAGCTACGTCTCTAGTTTAGAATAGCATTTTAAGGAGTGGCACAGACTTATACACGTCTGTCTTCTGTAAGCTCAATCTTCTTACTTCTTGTATGTGTAATGGGGGGCGTGCCACCCCCCATACCCCCCTGCATGGTCATTAAACAATCATAAAGTGTGCAGTGCAACAAATTAAAGGATACAACAAACTACATTACGGCTATCTGATGACAAAAAGCGTGAAAATACGAGTTTTTTCAAAGTTCTCAATCTTTCAGTAATACATAGGGAATACATAATTTTAAACCCTCATATCTCAAAAAGTTTTAGTTTCTACAAAAAACTGTTATGATTTTCGGATTCTATGGACAAAAGTACATAGGCAAAAATTTATTTAAATTAAATTTGGTGGGGGTCGTCAAATGGGAAAGATCCCCGAATCTTCAGTCCAAGGTACCAAGACGATGGTTCAAGGAACCAAACCTTCGGTCTAAGGTACCAAGACGATAGTTCAAGTCTTCATATGAGAGATGAAGACGGACTGAGTGAAGATTGAACCCGATCAGAAAGCCCAGGGGGTCATACTTTTCATAACCGGTAAGTTTACAGTAAATAATTTTCAGAAAAAATAAGACAAGAAAACCAAATATTTTTATTATGTTTATATTTTCGCGTGGGGTTGTGAATGTACTGATGAGTAGCAGGTGTATATTGTCTACATAATCTGCATGTCATTGCACACATTAGATAAGTGACGACAAAGAAACACACTGAGGAAATGTGACACATAGTAATGTGACACATAATAATGTGACACATGATAATGTGACACATGATAATGTGACACATAATAATGTGACACATAATAATGTGACACGTGACAATGTGACATATGATAATGTGACACATGATAATGTGACACATGATAATGTGACACATGATAATGTGACACATGATAATGTGACACATGATAATGTGACACATGATAATGTGACACATGATAATGTGACACATGATAATGTGACACATGATAATGTGACACATAATAATGTGACACATAGTAATGTGTCACATTATTATGTGTCTTGCGACAGATAACTAAAACTCAAATAGGTATCTACCTATAGGTTGATATATGACCAATAGCTAATTTAGAAGAATCATTCACCTGCTTAGCCTATATCCCTAACATTTTTTAATAATCTGTAATGCCAATTGATGTTTAAAACACTGTATAGACTGCAAAAAACGCTGCAAAACATATCTGGCGCGGTTTCACAGCCCAGTATACTTTGCAAGCAGTGAGAATGCGTCAGAAACGCCGCGTTTTCACTGCCCAGTATACTTTGCAGGCGGTGAGAACGCGGCAGTAACGCCGTGTTCTCTCCGCCTAGTATACTTTGGATTTTAAGAAGCAGTAGCACCGCGGCGTTGGCACCGCCAGTATAGTATGGGCATAACTCAAAGTTTTAGGTAGTTTGTGATTTTGTATGGGCGGGGCTTGCCACTCGTATGAGCTTGGTGTGCGCAAACATTCTCGCACATCCAATTAATCCGCTAAGGGCTACAGTTAACTGATTGTAGCGAGATATTCACTCTTATGTACTCAAAGGCTCTAGTGCATCTCATTACTGGAGAGAGCTCTGATATACTCCTAATATATTTGAATAAATGCTCATAATATGAGTTATCACTTTCGTTTTTGTCGAATACTACTTAATTAAGTGAAAAAGTAAAAATCAAGAAAAGTTAGCTTTCAAATCGGTCTAAAAATTTAATTTATTGTTTTTCTGTGAGGAATGGCGCGCCTACGAAAGCAGCTAGGTTACTATATAACAGGAGTGGGCAATTGCTCTTTTGGCACTCAACTGGCACCGGTGCCCACCCTACCTATTTACAAATTATTAAAAGTTACCCCTATAAAATTGAAAGAAAATAAAAATTCATTAAAAGAAAATCACTTACCGATAACTATTTTAAATATTTATTTATTCTATTCAGGTTGAGTATGTGATTGCTGTTGTCCGTTAATATATTTGCATTTTGCTTGTTTATAGTATTTTGTGATAAGTATATCCTAATGATTTGCTATTTTATTCAGTAACAATATGGAAATCAAACATTACTGTGTAATTATTAATTGTTGAGCACTTGTATAATAGAGTGTGTTTCGACCTTATGGACTTCAGAATAGAAGAAGAAAAAAATCTGCATCTGTCGGATTCTGTCAGTTATTCTATCTGAAACCTAATACAGTGAAACTGCTGAGTTATGAAGTATAGGTTACTTCGTAACTCAGGGACACTGATAGTTTTCTATGATTAAAGTCTTGGAGAAAATTATTGTTTTTGAGGGATAACTGGGACGAAATTCATGTCGTAAACCGTTTTCTATAATTTAAACATAGAAAATACTTCACAGCTCAGGTGCATTTCATAACTCAGGTCCTTCATTACTCGAGTGCTTCATAACGAAGAACTTCATAACTCAGGAGTTGTACTTTACTTTACTTACGTGATCACTCTAGCAAAGAATATCATTGCTGCTTGATTTAATTCAATCTATTTCAATTTTAATAAAAAAAATTCTATTTTTTCTTCTAAAGTAGTATGCATAATTGCATATATTTGTTAATTTTATTTTTAATTTTGCCTAAATGTATGAGAGTGAAATTTGTTTTAATAAAGCTAGTTATCTGATTGATTTTACTTTTCGTCCTATGGTTCATTCTTTAATATGTTATTAGAAAAAACTATAGAAAATAACTAAGTGTATCACTAAATTTAATTTTCTATGATAAAAAAAAGAAAAAATATTTCGTAGCACTGAAATTTCTATCTGTGGCACTCGAAAAGAAATGTCTGCCCACCCCTGCAATATAGAGTTATGATTAGGGTTGTGACAATATGCGTTTAAAATCATAGATCCTGAAAATATTATAGAAGTATTGAATTAAAGACAATTTAATCGTTCTAAATCAGCAGTATACAGTATTCGATGATTTTAAACGCATATTGTCACAACCCTAGTTATGATATACTTGAAAGATTTTGACTATTGTTCATTGTCTTGTTCGTCTCTGAAATATGTATATAAATATTTAAATTTCCGATTTGTTTGGTACTATCATACACTTACATGTACATACATACATATATAGATAGGATGCGTGTGGATATCGCCTCAAAGCATATTTTATACTTAATTTGATGTAGGTACGATACAGATTCAACATATAATATTCTACATATATTTAATGGAAGTCATTATATATCTTTATATATTACGCTGAAAACGGTATCGCTTCGATGCCAAATATAAATGATATATGATGACGTTTAGCGGTGCAAGCGCATATCGGATTAATGTCTATTAGATTTCACCTTGTCTAATTTGTTACTGGTATTCGACAGATTCCTTTAGAATTCGAATAGGTACATTCGTGTTTGCTGGAATAAACCTCACTGATTAAAACAATTGAAACAAGATTGCATGCACACAGTAGAGCGCATACCTTCGCCACCGCTTAAATATGACCTTGTCCTCAACCTTTAACCTGTTCGCTCACAAAATCTAATACACTGGTAACGGGATAATGACCAATCGTCCTACCAAATTTCATGCAATATGGTTAAAAAGATTTTTGAGTTATAACTGACCTTGACCTCGACTTTTGACCGGATCGCTTCTCAAAATTCTACCAGATGGTCAGTGGACATTGACCAATTATAATAGTCCCACCAAATTTCAGGCAATTTGGTTCAATACTTTTTGAGTTATGCGAATAACAAGATAATAAATAAACGCGGTCTAAAATATAATCTTCCGCACTCTGTGAAGATAAAAATTGCTCGGAGGGGACCATGAAGAAAAAGGTGGAAAAATTAATTTCTATTGAAAATGAGCAATATTTAGCTACATAGTGCCTCTCTATAATTTTTATTACGGGAAGTGTTTGTTACATAAAGAATATTAGTCAAATTTATTGAATAACCTAATTCAGCATTATATGAATAATTTAATTAAACGTGAGGTAACGTAAATCATTATCTAAAGAATTAAATATTTCTTGTTAATAATGATATTAGTGAACAATTTCACTTGAAACTTTTGCGCTCTTATCAAAATTGATAATCCAAACTCAATGAAAACTATAATGAATTTAGGAAACGTCGAAAAAGACCCTCATAACACTCTTAAAGTGAATAATTATGTAAGTAATTCTACAAATCTGAAATTTCAGACAGACATCCCTAGTACTGTGAGTGTTGAATAGGTACTGCGATGATCGCGTGTTCATCTGCATGATATTAAAGAAATGATTAGTCCAATGTGGTTGCGATGCTGAGATCGCCCAAAAATATCTTCGAAATAAAATTCAAATGTTTTGTCTGACTTATTATAAAGCTAGTTTCTCCATACAAACCAATCGCCATCTACTGAGCACTACCAACACAGATACGGACTTTAAGGGTAACTCTACTAAATTGGTAAAGTGATTAACTCTCACATTATTCAATTTCAAGTAGGTATACTTGAACTGATTTTATCGGGAAGAAAGAATATGATATTCAGCATAATGATGGAAAAGATTCAAACTAAATGGAGAATCCATATTATCAGAGGTTATTTAAACTAAACATTGAAGGTATTTTTGGTTTCAAGCTTTCGAATAGAAAGACTTCTATTCATCATCAGGAGAAGGGTGAAAAACCTGGACCTGGCAATGAATTGTATGACCAATAGTTGTACGTTGGATATCGTCTTTCTATTTCAGCTATCTATTCTATAGTTTATTATCATTAATTAATCTATTATATATTGAAGTATGAAACCAAAATTTGAAAATTTGTAACTAACTACCTATATAGCTATTGCTAACTATATTCATTCTCTAGAAAAATTCTACTTTATATATATGTAAATATGTATCTGTAATAAACTAAAGAGGGACGATAAAAATCAGTCAACCTCTATAGCTTTTTATCTATTTCTTTCAGTTTTTTTCTATATTTCATCCTTATTATTTTTACTCTATTTCCTTTGCTCTATTAGTTCCTAGCTGTGTATTGTTTTTCCTATGTGTGTCCTCTTGTTAATATGTGTCTGCTCTTGATCCTTATAAGTATGTCCTCTTGATCCTATGTGTGTCCTCTTGATCCTATGTGTGTCCTCTTGATCCTATGTGTGTCCTCATGATCCTATGTGTGTCCTCTTGTTCCTATGTGTGTCCTCTTGATCCTAAGTGTCATGTTGTTTATAAGCAGAGGTGGAGGCAGCACCGGTACTTGTAGCGCGCGTTAATAGCGGCGCTTCTTTTTGTGTAGCGGCAGCGCCGTTACTTCTGTGCTAATGTAGCGGTCGCGGCAGCGCCGCTACTTCTTTCAGAAGCGCTAGAGGTTTTTCGCGCTACAGCGCTGCCGCTTCTTTTAAAATCAAAATGTTAATGTTTTCTGAAGAATCTAGATAAAAGTCTATACAAGTGCAAGTCCCTAGATAGCTAATCAGTTGTAAGTGATATTCAGACAAATCCGCGCAGTGCGACCAACTGATATTCAAACAATGAATCACATAACAACCATAATAATCATCCGCAATGTGAATATTTGATATTAAGACAAACCCGTCTAATACGATCCACTTACACATCGTATTACGCTTTTATGCAGATGTGCTTATTGCAATAAAATGGGCTTAACTCAATGGTTTTTCTTAATTTTTTGGAAATGTGCATCTACATTGCGAGTAACTTAAGAAAATTGTAAGTAATTCAAATATTATTTCGGATACTACAATCATTTTACTAAAAGTTACTCATTTTCAGCATAACACTAATATGCATAAAAAAAACTTTTTAAATAATTCTATATCTATTTTAGTAAGGTTTTCTAGACTCAGCGTTGAAAATATTCTATTTAACTCAAGCTTTCAAATTGATTATCCAATTCAGGTGAAGTACATAGATTAAAAAAAAATACCAATGCCTAATATGATAATTGATCACATAAATTAAATATGATACCGACCTACTATATTACAATAATCTATTAACTTTTTAAATAAATTACCAATTATAAAATAGAATATAAATTAAAAATATTACATGCTAAATATGAAATCAATAGAAATTAATGTAAAAACTCCTAAAAATCGAAATAAAAAGATTAATTAAAATGAGGAAAGATGAACAAAGAAGTAACTCAAGAACAGTCACAGAAAACAGTCAAGTAAATTATCTGAATATTTTCACAGTTACAACCATTTCCAATATAATTTATGATATTACACCATTTCTAATTCCCACACTCAACCTCTGAAAACAATAATAAAATAACTCTTCCTATTATATTATCATACCAATGTATTTATAAATGATAATACTGCTAATTTTAAGACAATATCAGGTTTGATTTCCCCTCTATTCCACCATTTTTAAAAGACGCTTATCCAACAAATCTGTAAATTTCTGAATTGTATCAGACGTTACCGTCTTACAAGAGTCTTCAGTATCCTTCCAGAGCTCATCTTTCGACGAGAACTGACGTTTTCCCACATACACATTTTGCTTCAGGATGGACTGAAGCTCTTCAATTGGGTTTGAATCTAGAGAGAGACTGGGCCATACCATCAACTTGTCATTGACAAACTTATTACTCCTCAGGAAACTCACAGTTGCCTTAGTAGACTGAGAAGGAGCGTTGTTATGTATGAAAATAACTTATTTTAACGCAGCAGGTTTCCTTTTCAGCTAATGAACAAATCCACAATTCAAAAATTTAATATAATTTGCAGAATTTATTTTTACTCCTTCTGGAATGCTGGAAGATCCAACCAGTTGATTTCCAATGGTCCCAGCCCAAATTATCACACCTCCACTTCCATGTTGACGTCAAATTCGTTGGCGATGTGGTGAGGCATGCTTCAGCCCATCATTTCACGCATTTTGTCTTTGTAGAGCACTGTTAGGTAATCAGTCTTAAGATACTTCTCCACCCATAGTAACCTTGTGTGTATCCTTCGAAAGAGGCCTGGTAACAGGTGAAACATAAGAGGCAATTAGTTTCAGTATTCTACAGTGAGTGGTTTTTCTACACAGACTCTTTTAAAAACTGCATCACTAGTTTCCAATGGTTTCCTCTTGAGTTCTCTCTTGATTTGCCCTTATCATTGCGTGTAATCTTTTTTCAGGGGTTCAACATTTAATTTCTACACTGTACGTGGCCGTAAAAATAATAAAATTAATTTTACAGCATATATGTGTAACGCTGCCGCTACATTCAGCTGTAGCGGAAGCGGCAGCGCCACTGCCTTTCTGAAAGTGTAGCGGTAGCAGTAGCGCCGCTACATTATTATGCATGTAGCGGGAGCGGTAGCGCCGCTGCTTTTCAAAGTAGCGCTGCCCACCTCTGTTTATAAGTTCCTCAGACCTCAATCCCATTCCCTGAGGAGCACTCAGGTTAATACCTGCGTGTTAATATCTGCAAAAAACCTACGAAAAAACCATAAAAACGGTTATGATTTTCAGATCCTATATGGAAAAAAGTGCACAATATTTTTTTTTAATAAAATTTGGTGAGGGTCGTCAAATGGGAAAGATTCGAAAACAATGAAATAAAAGGAATTGGAGATAAGAGAAAAAGAGTAAAAAAATTCAACCAATCACTAACCTGTTTAAAGCTCCCTAATGTGAACCCAATCCTCCTTTGACAATATATCTTTAATGAATTATCAGAAAAACAATGCTATTCTATTGGAATAAAACTGTTTCTTTGCCATTATTTTCTTTGTATACTATAGGTTTTCCATTATGTATATAATGATGAATGTTTTAAAAGGCTATCAACAGATTTTTCTTTATTTTGATGCTCAAGAAAAGCATGGTATTAAAAAAACATTGAATGCATTATACATATCTGCATTATCATACATAAAGAAATAGTATAATTAACAAAAAAGGAGTTGGATAGAAATATATCTAGTTGAAATTGAGCATTATTTTTCTATAGAGCTGTTAAAGAAATTTAATATTACGGGAAGCTTCTGTTACTTAATAAAGAAACATCAAATATTTTTAATATTCTCTGAAGCATTATATGGATAATTTTATTAAACTGAAGATAAAATAAATATCTACAGAAGTAATCATTGAACTCATCGAAAAATTTCACTTGTAACTTTTGCGCTCTGGTCAAAATTGATAATCCAAACTCAATGAAAACTGCAAAGAGTTTAGGAAACGTCGCAATACCCAGACACTCATAAGTAACCATGACACTCGGAAAGTGAATAATTATATAAGTATTTCTCTAAATCTGACTTTTTAGAAAGTTCTGATGGACATACCCTTTTTCCGAGTACGGCGAGTGTCTAAATACTACGATGATCTGTTATTCATCTGCATGATATCACAGAACATATTATACCATCTTGTTTGAGGTGCTGGGACCACCCAAAAATATCTGCCTTTTCAATTTACAAGAGGAAAGTTTGAAACTGTTTCTCTCTCTTCAAACCAATGGCCATCTACTGAACACTATCATCAAATAGACAGACTTTAAGGGTAACTCTATTAAATTGGGAAAAGTTATTTACTTTCGCACTACTAAGTTGGCATTTTTGAATTTATCCAAGCAAAATGAAATATTAAACTCTATTTTCAATCAAAATACATACACATTCAGCAGAATACTTTTCTATTAAAGGCAAAGATCTTACAGCGGACGATCTTTGAACGGACACTCCCACTACAAAGGACAAAAATTGTCCGCTCTAGAAGACTGTAGATCGCGACAACGAATCAACTTTTTTAATTATATGGTTTAACAAATATTTCATTCGTCTACGAAGAATCAATTCAAACATTGATTATAATCAAAGGAATTACAATTGACAATCAACACAATTAATATATTGTTTTCAAGATTTTCATTATTTCGATTTTATGACCTTTTTCTGACACATTTACTTTGATAAGAAAATTTCAATAGAAATTTGAAAAGGTGTGACCATTTTTTATTCTATTTTAATATATTATTCATTTATTCATACAAAAAGAAAATATTAAAGTAAGAATTAGGAAATTATATAATTTATTTTTGTTTACCTAATGTTTATTGTTCAGTTTAATAAACGATTATTGATTATGCTTTGTATATTAGTTTGCATGTATTGTACATAGATAGGCTATCAATGTAACTTATTTAAGTGAAGTTTAAAAATAACACCTTTTTTTATCATATTTTATAGTACTCCCTTATTATTTTGTACATTTATGTAAGTAAGTTATATAAATATTATAAGATTTTCATTAAAATTTTCCTTCAATAATAATCTGAGATTATTTACCTTCATTAAAGTTTCTTTGAAATGCTGTTAAAGAAAACTTACAAAGTTTAAATTGCCAACTAAACTAAATAATATCGTACTGGGCGTTCTAAGAGCCTTACCTGTATATTGAAATATTTGAACAGGCTGTATCAAAATAATGTACTCTCACTTGTAGAATTTACTTCACAATTGTTTAAATTGATGACCATTATTGTCCGGACAATGCTGATAACGCGCACCAAGAGATTCGCAAACGTCACGTACCAGGCCATTAGGAATATCGGGGTACCATTGAATAACCTGCGCGTTCTCCAGACCTCACGCCCATGAACTTCTTTTTGTGGGGATATCTCTAGGACAAAATTTATCGCACCAAACCAGTACAATAATTGATGTATTTAAAATGGAAAAAAGATAATTTTGGAATACTTCTAATAGCCTGTTTCTAGACGTTTGCGAATCTCTTGGTGTGTGTTATTACTTATCATCATTGTCTGGACAATAATGGTCATCAATTCGATGCTATCCCAATTCACTAGTGTTCATAAATACATGTTTTCTCGTTATTCGTATTGTGAGTATATTTAACACAGTCTGTGTATCTGATTTCAGAATTATATTTTATCATAATGAAAGGGTATGGGTAATTAATACATTAACTGTCTAGCATGTTACTTTCAAAGTTTATACAACGTCAAATGTAGGGTGAAATTATTAGAAATAATACGAAACTTAATAAATAATGAAATCTTGTCAAGGAAGTATACATATTCAGAATATATTGAAAAATTAACTTCCTCTGCTGTAAACTTATACAGGGTGTCCCAAAAATACCGATACCCAAATTTTAATGGCTGTAATTCAAAAACTATTAAACTAACAAAAAATTTGAAATTCACATTTTGTTTATCAACATGTATTCCATATCTTTACAAAATGTTAGAGGAATATATTTAACCGTTTTCTTTACACAGTATTTTTAGTGACCGATAGCAAAAACTAGTTTGCGCACTTTTGGTTTAACTTCGGATTTAAGAATATTAAAACAATGTTTTTAATAACTTTCAACATTTTATTAAGAAATTTTATTAAAAAAACGTTATTATAACAATAAAAGGCGTTCATTATTATGCAACCGAAAAAAAAACAATCAAACTGTTCCTCCTAATAATCGTTCCAGGCGATCTGATGGTTCATTCGAGACGATAATAATTCAGGGCGATAATGCGTATTGCCGAATAGCTCATTTAGTATTTCCTTACAGAAACATCTCTGAACCCGTCCTGAACAAACCAGGTTCGATTGATTCTGTTTCCATGTATTTCTAGAAGTCTTTGAACGATTCTATCATTTATTAGATCAAGGTATCTATCTTCATTTAAATTATATTTGTAAAAATAAGTACACGATACGGCCAAGTCGGCCATTGCTACCTAGTCCAATCCACACACAGACTAACTCTCACGAAATTCTTACGTCAAAATTGAAAGTAGGAGGTTAGTTCTTCGATGAATATGTCGAACGTTATGATTAATTATTTTGCCATTCAAATGAAAAGCAGTCTCGTGACCAACCACATTATCGTCCATAAACCGGACATTTCTTTGCTAAAACCAATCAGCAAAATTCAGCTGCCGAGGAAGATCGGTGTTTCGGTGTTTGTTTCGCTCGTACATCTTGTAAGGATGTCACTTCAAATATAAAGTTACAAATCTGTTGAATGTAGAATTAGTAACATCCAATCCAATTTTCAATGCAGTGATTTGCAAATATCTGCAAGTGCTTCTTTAACAATTCAAACTGTGAAATAAGTGTTTTACTGAAAATGCGCAAGGAGGTTTTTGGTATCGGCCACTAAAAGAAAATGGTGTAATCGATTCATCTAAAATTTTGTACAGAGATAGAGAAAATGCTGAGAAACAAAATGTTATTTTTCAATTGTTTGTAAGTTTTATAGTTTTTGAATTACAGCACTTGAAATTTGGGTATCGTTTTCTTTTGGGACACCCTGTATAGTTAGGGTAAGTTCCGAGTTATCAGACAGCTCTACATTTTCGATCATATTATTAAAGGATATGTAATTATAACATTTTAACTCGTTTTAATTGGTATGCATGATACTAGCAGCTAAAGTATCATGGATACCCAGCAGGTACCATGGATACAAGCAGGTACCATGGATACCAGCAGGTACCATGGATACCAGAAGATATCATGGATACCAGCAGGTACCATGGATACCAGAAGATATCATGGATACCAATTAAATTAGCTTATATGGTCGAAAATATAGAGCTGTCTGGTAACTTGGAATATACCCTAGCTTCTTAAAAAATGAATTTGTTTAAAATCAATTAAAAGTCTAACACGAGGTTCGGATAAAATAAAGTAACTGAAGTACTAAAAACTTTCCAAGGTATGAATTCTAATCAAACTGACTAACGATGTGAATAGTTAATAAAATTATATTAACCCATAAAAACCTACTGTGGAGTTGGAGCTCGACAAGTTTATATAAGAGTGATAAAATATTTTAGATGCTTTGCATCAACTTAGATTTCATGAATTTTTTCATTAAACATTTTTGTAAAAGGACATATTCAAATTTTTTCTCAGTTGACATCAAGAAAATTAAGCCATGCATGAAAGTGAATAGTATTTTTTAATTCACTGAGTATATGTGCTGTTTCTCTACCCCCACAACATAAAAGCGTCAGTGGTAATGGTATGACATTTAACATAATTACCAAAATTAATTACCAATATATAGTAAATATTTGCATTTAATTGTCCTCTGAATATTAATTTGTAAGATTCTTGTTCAGAAGCGGAAACTCGATCTTTCTGTGCATTGCGATGACTTGGCAACGCGCAAGCGCCTAGTGTGTACCCCCAATTCCACCCCCACTAATCAGAAAAACGTTCGCAGCTCAAACAGAATACATTCCATATTTCTTTAAATCGTGGATATTTTAAATTTTGCACAGTATATTTATATGAAAATTTTATTTTATTGAAATATTCTGCACCACTTCAGTGACAATCACCCATTTAGTTGTCTTGTGACATGGTTGTATTTATATTTCAAATGATAAAAGCTATGAACTGACATAAAATGACAATTCCTAAAGTCTTAATGCAGCTAAAATGAAACTATTTAAAATCCAAAAAACTAGAGGTGACAGAGCAAAACTATTTATAAATTTGAATTCAGCACATCCAAATTAGCATGGAACATCTTTCCCCATTCTTGACTCTGACCGATTTTTATTTGTACATTAATTATTTTTTATTTCAATTGGTATCCCTGATACCAAATAAAATAGAAGTTAAATAACAATTATTATATTTTTTGTTTGCGCGTCCAACTAAGAGCTTAGAGCTATGCAACTGCCTAAGATATTTCAAAAAGCGCAAAATTACTTTGTTTTCAATGTACCTTAGAGTTATGATAAACTGCACTAGAGAGAGGAAGTGTTGCAGCGATTGCAGGACGGTGAAAAGTGAGAGAAAACCTTATTTTGTTTCAGTTCTATCATTATTCCATTGAAATGACACCAGATTGCCAGTTAAGTGACTCCAAAGTAAGGAATTAACCGTCCTGCAAGACTCGATATAATTTTGGCCACTGGCTCCCCACTTGAATGTAACAAACATTTATGTATACAAATCAAAGTATCTATTAATTACACACCTATACTGTGTGTAAACCCGAAAATTTATTTATTACTAGCCTATCTGTATGTGGCACCTCAATAGGTGAAATAACTCGAAATTATGACAGAGTTTTAATAAATCTACAAATTTTTTCGGGTTTTATGATACATATAAAAAACATGAATAGTAGTGATTCACCACATGATTCCAATTCACATGTTAATTAACATAAGAGATGACACAGACGGTCTAAAAAAAATATTATGCAGAATGAGTAATAGTTGAAATTATTTATAGAATGATTAATAATCAATTACTAAAAAGAAACAAGGATTGTTAGGTGCAGCTCCACTTCATGAATAACTGACTTTTTTTTAAATCGAAGACTGCGCAATTTTATAATTCGAGCAATTTTGTTCATTCGAGCAATTTGATAATTCGAGCAATTGTTCATTCGAGCAATTGTTCATTCGACCAATAATTGTTCGTTCGAGCAATTGTTTTTCGAGCAATTGTCGGGTCTTTCCCATTTGACGACCCCCACCAAATTTAATTCAAATAATTAATAATGAACATAGAATCCGAAAATCGAAACCGTTTTTTGTAAAAAGTAATAGTTTTTGAGATATGAGGGTTTTAAGTTATTTATTTCCTATGTATTACTGAAGGATTGGAAACTTTGAAAAAACACGTGTTTTCACGCTTCTAGGTCAAAGATAACCGTAATGCAGATTGTTGTATCCGCTAGTTTGTTGTACTGCACACTTCATGATTGTTTAATGACCTGGCATACAGAGAAAAAAGTTTACTCATATTTAATGGGTCAACAATTTATGCTTTGAATCAATTTATTACGTGAGTTGGTTTGACTATAATCATGTTTTCATGTGTGTCAAAACAACTATGACGTGTGTGTCACCAAACATAGTTAATTCAAATCATTTTATAGATTGAATCAACTTACTATGAGAGTTGGAGTTACATTTTGGGAGTTTAGACATATGTTAAAACAACTAGGACATAGTGTGTTGAAGTAACTCACAAAGATTGTCATTTCAATGTATCTGGTGTATGAATTAACTTACTATGAGAGTTGACGCTACTTTTTTAATTTTAGGTGCGAGTTAAATCAACTATGACATAGTGTGTTATAGTAACCCACAAAGACTGTTAATCCAGTGTATGAATTAACTTACTATGAGAGTTGGCGCTACATTTTTGTAAGTTTAGGTAAGAGTTAAAACAACTATGACATAGTGTGATAATGTAACCCACAAAGACTGTTAATCTTATTTATCTGGTGTATAAATTAACTTACTATGAGAGTTAGTGCTACATTTTTTTAAAGTTTAGATGTGAGTTCAATCAAATGAGTAAGTGGCAACTTATGCTTTCCTCAAAGCTAATTTATTCGCATAACACTTTCAGTTCAAATCTTGTTTCAAGTGTGTTACGTGTTGAATGTGAACGCTCCTCAATACCATTTTAGTTTAAGTGCAAACAATAGCGTTATATGCGTTAAATAGTATTATCGGTGCCGATCGATTATTAATTAATTCCATTAATAAATTGATAAATGTCTGCCTAAATATTCCAAAATATTGGTGATTGATAGTTTGGTGGCTTTATATAGGTAGTTATTTGAAGAGCTGATTATCAGTATATAACTTTTATAATAATTAATTTTGATTACTGCCTTCCAGTTTGTAAACTGATATCCAAACTAATTTTCCTAGATTATTATATGTTAACTTAAGCATCATACCTACCTAGCTGTTTTTTTTCAGTGTCAATACCTTCTACATGGGATACGGTCAAGAGCCCCCCCGGTCACGAGCCCCCCCCGGTCACGAGCCCCCGATCATGAGCCCCCCTAGGTCATGAGCCCTCCCAGTCACGAGCCCCCTCCCCCCTCCCTGTTTTTTTAATCCTTATTTACCTAGTTATAAACAAATGAAGAATTACTTAGATAGAAATAGGTAACTGAGAGTTACTAATGTAGTTTGTTGTATCCGCTAGTTTGTTGTATTGCACACTTCATGATTGTTTAATGACCTGGCAGGGGGGTTCGGGGGGCGGCACGCCCCCCGATATACATATATTTTGTCTATTCAGTAATGAACTACAAAAGTGTCAATAAGGATTAAATAGTATAGGTAAATAAGGATTTAAAAACAGGGGGTCTCATGACCGGGGGGGGGGGGGGGCTCATGACCGGGGGGGCTCTTGACCGGGGGGGCTTATGACCTAGGGGGGCTCTTGACCGGCGGGGGGCTCATGACCAGGGGGGCTATGACCTACACCCCTTCTACATAGGCTAGGACGTTACTGCGCTGTCCTCAGAATAGGGTAAGTTCCAAATTATCAGGCGATTTCAAATTTTCGGTCACGTATGAAATGTAGTATATAGCTACCTAATAGCTAATTAAAATAAAAGTTAATTTAATATAGTTTTTCTTACGCGACCGAAAATGTGGAGCCGTCCGATATTTCGGAATTTATCCTAGTATCTCAAGTAAAGTGGTCTGATAATCTATATATTTTAAAACTAGTTGGTGTACCTATAGGTAGGGTTACACAGCCAAATTCGGTTCTTAAATTTCTAATTGTGACCCTATTAAGAGAGTCTCAAATAATTCTGAAATTAGTTTAGCTATATATTGAATTGCTGAATATCATAATAAGCTCAATTTATGATAGGTTCTATTCATTTCACGAGTGCCTTGAAGCCATGATGGTTATTAATGTTTCTGAGTTAAGAGACCGCAGTTAGTCAAAGTGCCGCAATTTACCTACTTGACCCTAGTTTTCTATGACTGGGAGAACTCCATCCAGGGAGGTAGTCGGAGGAGAACACCATCCAGGGATTTAGCAGGGAGAACTCCAACCAGAGGTGAGCCTTTTGATATATTATACTTTCTTGGTATTTAATTAATGTCTACATTATGAGTGTATAATGAACAAAATTATGAGGATTAGCTAGAAAAATCCATTGCATTTATTAGAGCTAAATTTATACTGCATCTGAAGATTTATAATTAGTTTAACATTTTATATAAATAATTTAACATTTTATATAAATAATTTACCTATATGAAAGAATTATCAGTTAATAATTCTTTTCATTTCTTTATTAATATATGGTTTTCTATATTTTCTGAATCTACTTTCAGATCTTGATGAAGAATTGATGAAGTAGATCAACGTCATCAACTATCGGAGTCCTCTTCAATTCCTTTGAATGGTTCAGGAACAATTATGCTAGGTCAAAGTAAGTATTTGAAAATATTAGATGATTTTTAAATATGTATTTGCAATATGATTAGCTCTTACTTTTTCATATGCTTTTAGGGATTCCAGACATGAAAAGAATATCGAAGCTGTCGCTATCTCATCACAAAAGGAAAAAGAGTAGGTGATGTTATTGATAATGTATATGAACGATACTGTGAATTTCTATTCAATATATATTAATATACGAATCTCTTATTTTAGGAATTGGCAACCTACAGTCGTGAAAGAAAGTGACGAGAATTCAAATTGTACTTCTAAATAATAAATCTAAAACTTAAATGTTTACATTTCGTTTTCAATTTGACCTTGGTAATTCTATTAGCATATTTCAATATCAGTGCCTATGAGTAAGATGAATTGCACTAAAATATGGTTTAGAAGATAAAGGCTATATCATTAATTTATTATTCATTAAGTTATATGTAGTACAATTGCAGCATATCAAAGATTTATCAACTTTTTTAATCTAGCCTGGTTAATTTATTCATCTAGCCTACCTATTTATCACTACGTAAAGTTATTTATGTCATCTAACTACTTATTTATAAACTGACCTAATGAGATTACTTATTCAATCTTATCTATTAATTTACAACTGATAACCATATATCAATTCATAGGATCGAAAACATTTCAAAAAGCAAGGATAGGTCTAGGTGATCAATTATTTTTTTAAATTAAAATAGTATGCATATCACAAAAGCAAAAGTAGAAAATAGATGTGAGCATTTTAGATTTGGTCCTAGAAAATAAAAAGTCTAATCTAATTGATACCGGGACCTAACTCGAGATTATAATTTAATAGAGTAAATATAGTGACTGAAAAAGTCTTGTAAAAAGTCTGGCTACTGCTAACCAGACCGATATTTCAACCTACACTATAATAGTTGATATATATTTACTTAGTTTACAAGTAGTTGATATAACCAACACGAGATGATGATATAACCTACACGAGTAGTTGATATAACCAACACGAGTAGTTGATATAACCTAACAGAGTAGTTGGTATAACCTACACAAGCAGTTGGTATAACCTACACGAGTAGTTTATATAAGCAACACGAGTAGTTGATATAACCTACATGAATAGTTGGTATAACCTACACAAGCAGTTGGTATAACCTACACGAGTAGTTGGTATAACCTACACGAGTAGTTGGTATAACCTACGTACACGAGTAGTTGGTATAACCTACGTACACGAGTAGTTGGTATAACACATAGGAGTGATTGGAGAAACATACACGAGTAGTTGATGTAACCTTGTTCTGTAGTTGTTTTAACCATTACATATAATTGGTTCAACCATCACGAGCAGTTTTGACTATCACAGGTAGTTGTTGTGACCATCGGGAATTAAATATAATCAACTCACATATGTGTTGTTTTAACCAACGTCAATTTAACTCAGAATGTCTAAGGACATTGCGCTACCCGCATTCATTTCTTCCCTTCATGCTACCGAGGATTTGGTTAGATCCATTCTGTGCAGAACACAGATTGGGGATGACCGAGAGCTTGGAGCAGCAGTGGAGAAATGGCAAAGTGAGGGTTTAGCCTTAGCTGAGGGAGCTAATGAGAGTCGGCAGAGGTCATGGGATGACCCTAAGTCGGTAGCCACTGTGGCCAGACTGCTCGAGGAGGCTGATCAATTGTCTAGGGCACGTCTGCTGGCATCTGCATGTAGAGAGAGCGGACTTTGGTTACATACGCTTCCAGTTCCTACACTTGGAACGCTACTCGACGCAGAGTCTTTTCGGGTTGCGATTGCGCTACGTGTTGGTGCGGACATCTGTGAGCCACACGTGTGCCGATGCGGCCAGAGGGTGGATTCAAGGGGACTTCACGGTCTATCATGTCGCTACAGTGCTGGACGCCATCCGAGACATACAGCCCTGAATGATGTTATTAGGAGAGCTTTGATTTCGGCTGGTATCCCTTCAGTGCTTGAGCCTCTGGGGGTTGATAGGGGTGATGGTAAGCGGCCTGATGGTATCTCAGTCTTCCCTTTTACAGATGGGAGGTGTCTTTGTTGGGATGCAACATGTGTAGACACTTACGCGGCGTCTCACTTGATCGACTCGGCATTGTCATCTGGTAGCGCAGCCAAGGAGGCGGAGGGGAGGAAGCGACGCAAATATGCGGCTCTTGGCATTCGATATCGGTTCGAACCCATAGCGGTGGAAACGGCAGGTAGCTATGGTGAAACGACAGGCGCACTCCTTACTGAAATCGGCCGTCGCATTACCGACGTCACTGATGATGTGAGAGAGACCTTTTGGTTAGAGCAGAGAGTTGGTTTGGCAGTACAGAGGGGCAATGCTTTCAGTATCCTGACGTCAGTCAAGGAGAAGTATGATGACCGCAGTTTGGGTGTTGCCCTGTGACCTGCTATAGGCACCTCACAGTCGGTTGGAGGCCACTACCATTGGCGATGGTCGGAGCCATGGTCGTAGAGCAGAGAAGCTTATCTTTCATTTTTTAATGTTCATTGCCTTAATAAAGATAATAGCTTTTTTTTAATTATTTAAAGAAGGTTTGCTTCTTCTGGCAGGGGGCCTTTTAAAAAAAAAAAAAAAAAAAAAAAAAAAAAAAAAAAAAAAATTTAACTCATATTAAATAGTACCTGCAACTCACCACGTAGGTAGGCGCACAGATAAACCATAAAATTTAGTCAAAACAAATCAAATATGATTTGATTCAACTAATCCTTTCTCTGTGTGCAGGGGGGTATGGGCATTGAAGTAATAAATTGAAAATATCACGGAAACTGGAAATAAATTCAATATATGTATTTCTGCGGGCGTGCCGCCCCCCGAGCCCCCCTCCCAGGTCATTAATCAATCATGGAGTGTGTAGTACAACAAACTAGCGGATACAACAAACTACATTACTGTTTCATGTACAAAATCTATATTGTTTAAGTAATTTCAATGAAAACACGAGTTTTTTCAAAGTTCTCAATCCTTCAGTAATACATAGGAAATAAATAACTTTAAACCCTCATATCTCAAAAACTATTAGTTTCTACAAAAAACTGTTTTGATTTTCGGATTCTATGGACAAAAATACATGTAAATTAATTAATTTAAATTAAATCTGGTGGGGGTCGTCAAATGGGAAAGAGCAATTGTTCTTTCGAGCAATTGTTCATTCGAGCAATTGTTCATTCGAGCAATTGTTCATTCGAGCAATTGTTCATTCGAGCAATTGTTCATTCGAGCAATTGTTTTTCGAGCAATTGTTTTCGAACAATTGTTTTCGAGCAATTGTTTTCGAGCAATTGTCTTTCGAGCAATTGTTTTCGAGCAATTTACCTAGAACCGGCACCAGTGGTTGCACTCACGGATGGAAGAGGAAAATGAAGAGGTGATAGTAAATGAAATTTATGAGCCTTCCTAACACAAAAATTTAAGATCTCGTAGTTGAAGAGCATAACCCTAGCACTAATGTATTTTTTTACACTTGCATTTTTTTATCGCTGATGGAAAAATCACTTTAAATTTTTACTTCACCGATAAAAAATCGAATGTGTGAACACATTTTAAGAAGAGCTTTTTACCGCTCTGTTAAAAATGCAAGTGTGAACACATTTTAAGAAGAGCTTTTTACCGCTCTGTTAAAAATGCAAGTGTGAACACATTTTAAGAAGAGCTTTTTACCGCTCTGTTAAAAATGCATGTGTGAACACATTTTAAGAAGAGCTTTTTACCGCTCTGTTAAAAATGCAAGTGTGAACACATTTTAAGAAGAGCTTTTTTCCGCGCTGTTAAAAACGCAAGTGTGAACACATTTTAAGAAGAGCTTTTTTCCGCGCTGTTAAAAACGCAAGTGTGAACACATTTTAAGAAGAGCTTTTTTCCGCGCTGTTAAAAATGCAAGTGTGAAGCGGGCCTTAACCATGCAATGATGAAGCGAAGAACGAATATCCAGAGTGAAAACTTCAATGAGATCAAAATGTAACTGAAGTCGTTCTATTTCCATATAATTTCTAAGGAAGAAATGTAAACACCCTGTATTAAAATGTCTATCATTATAATTTTTTCTATTCACTACATTTTAGTAAGTAAAATCTCAGAGTTAGCTCTAAGAATAACCTTTGTGCAATGACAAAAATAATCACCCTCACTCTTTGTTTACCTGTTCTTAAACTATGTGTATCAGTTAAAAATTGTTTTCATCAGTTATTAGTACAAAAAGAGGCGGAGAAAAAGAGACCAAGATACAGTTTTTTCGTGCTTTGGCTAACGATTTACAAGCATTTGAAAAAGCGGAAACATTTTTGTGGCTCATACTGTATAATTGAAATAGTAAAATGAACATCACGGATGATTTTCAAATTTAAATACTATAAAATTTAATTTCAACAAGTATACAATTAATCTTAGCGACGAACACTTTCAAAATGAGACAAATGGTGCAAGATATAGAAAACGAATTGAATTTTCGTGCCTTTGTAAACTTATGCCCTTATTTATATTAAACACGTTTATGTTTTACTGTATTTTAAATATTATGAAGTTGTAAGTTTTTTTCCTGTGGGTTTTTATACCTGTAGGCTTTTTTCCTTGTGGACATTTTTCCTTGTGGACATTTTTCCTGTGGGCATTTTTACTGTGGGCTTTTATCCTGTGGGCATTTTTCCTGTGGCCTTCTTTCTGGTCACCCTCCAAGACACACCACCCATCAAAGACCCTTCCGAATAAACACACCCAAAACATACACGCAGACTTCTATCACGATTACGAACAAATAAATCACCAATACTAAATGAATACCTACATAGAATATCCCCAGAAACACATCCAACACCACAGTGCCCACTATATGGGACAACACCACAGTGCCCACTATATGGGACAACACCACAGTGCCCACTATATGGGACAACACCACAGTGCCCACTATATGGGACAACACCACAGTGTCCACTATATGGGACAACAACACAGTGTCCACTATGTGGGACAACACCACAGTGCCCAGTATGTGGGACAACACCACACAACATATCTTTGGCTGCGTGCAAGTCGCAGCAGACTGGTCACCGGTGGACCTCTAGCGGAACCCTGTGGGGGTGGCGGGGTTGCTGTCAGACTGGGGTGCGCAACTCAGGTGGGAGCTGGATTCGGGGTGAGTTTGGCCCTCTGTCCCATGTCGGGTCAGAGTGGGGGGGGGGGGGGTCGACACCACACCCACCACCACAATACGAAAATCAATAAATAATCAAATATTGGCAAGGATGTAAGCGTAAACAGAGCATAGTTTGGATTAACACCCATGAATTGTAGATGTGTAGAATGTAGGTTTTTCATAGTGTATATGAATGATAGTTTATTTTGTTGAAATTATAATTCAAAGAAAAAAGAATTGACAAGAAATAATGTTAATCCAAATTAAGCAATTATTTTGGTCTAAGAATTTTTTTCCTAATAGAAAGTTTCTGCAAATAATGAAGAAACTTCAAATATTTTGAATAATTTAAATCAGCATTATATGATGATCTAATTAAAAGAAGATAAAATAATCGTTTACAGAATTAAACATTACTCTTTAATAATGAAATCACAGACAAATTACAGTTGTTGCAGACACTCACTGCACTGCGAGTGAACAATTATGTAAGCAATTCTTCAATTTTGCCATTTAGAAATTTCTAATAGACATACTTACCCTCTTTCCAAGAACAGTGACTGTCCAAATACTATAATGATCTCTTATTCATCCGCCATCTATCACAGAGCTTATTATACCAATTTGTTTGCGTTGCTGAGATCGCCCTATTATCCTGTTAAATTAAAACCAATCACCATCGACTGAACACTTAGATCACAGAGACAGATTTTAAGAGTAACTTTGAAATTTAATCTCTAATTATTCACTTTTGAAAAGCAATACTTACAGGCATAAATTGTTGATCTTATTAAGATGAAAGATAAAACTATGTTTCCAATTTTATTGATTATTAATTAGATTGCAATAATTGAATAAGATATAGAATGTCTATCAATAAATAAATAACACGTTTTGTATCAAAATAATCTACTCGCATTTCGATTGAAGGAAAGACATAATATGTATGGACACTGTATCACCTTCTGTGTACCATTGGTGTCATTTTGACGTCACAGTCGCTAGTAGAAGTATGTATGGACACTGTATCACCTTCTGTGTACCATTGGTGTCATTTTGACATCACAGTCGCTAGTAGAAGTATGTATGGACACTGTATCACCTTCTGTGTACCATTGTTGTCATTTCGACGTCATAGTCGCTAGTAGAAGTAGGTATAGACACTGTATCACCTTCTGTGTACCATTGGTGTCATTTCGACGTCACAGTCGCTAGTAGAAGTAGGTATGGACACTGTTTCACCTTTTGTGTACCATTGGTGTCATTTTGACGTCACAGTCGCTAGTAAAATTAGGTATGGACACTGTATCACCTTCTGTTTAATATTGGTGTCATTTCGACGTCACAGTCGCTAGAAGAAGTAGGTATGGACACTGTATCATCTTCTGTAAACCTTTGGTGTCATTTTGACGTCAGAGTCACTAGTAAAATTAGGTATGGACACTGTATCACCTTCTGTGTACTATTGGTGTCATTTTGACGTCACAGTCGCTAGTAGAAGTAGGTATGGACACTGTATCACCTTCTGTGTACCAATGGTGTCATTTTGACGTCAGTGTCGTTAGTAGAAGTAAGTATGGACACTGTATCACCTTCTGTGTACCTTTGGTGTCATTATGACGTCAGAGTCGCTAGTAAAATTAGGTATTGACACTGTATGACCTTCTGTGTACCATTGGTGTCATTTTGACGTCACAGTCGCTAGTAGGAGTAGGTATGGACACTGTATCACCTTCTGTGTACAATTGGTGTCATTTTGACGTCACAGTTGCTAGTAGAAGTAGGTATGGACACTGTATCACCTTCTGTGTACCATTGGTGTCATTTGGACGTCAGAGTCGCTAGTAGAAGTAAGTATGGACACTGTATCGCCTTCTGTGTACCATTGGTTTCATTTTGACGTCAAAGTCGCTTGTAGAAGTAAGTATGGACACTGTATCACCTTCTGTGTACCATTGTTACACAAATTCGTACCTTCGTTTTCTTACCCTATGTACTTTAGGTTTCAAGTCTTTTCCAATCGTGACATTTCTGTTTACTAAAGTTCATGATCTGTTAAAAGAGTAAACAGCTGCCTGTTGTTTTAACGGTCTCTCTTGGGTGCACTCATTTCAGCAATTAAAATCACTTTAGTCTTTGAGTTGGCAGAGTTAACATCTCTTGGTATGAAGTGAGTGAAGTAAATAATAAAAAATATGTTTAGATAGAAAGTTAGAATTTATTTATTAGTCGTGAATTAAAAAGAAATGGACTGATCTCTAATTAATACTATAATTTATGTTAAAACAAAGAGAACTCATGATGGGATAAATCAATCTAGTCTTTGAATTTCTAATTATGATCATGCAATAATGATAAAAGTTTCTGTACTGATAATATTCATATTCAAAGGGTCAAAATGTTCTCTTTTTTATTAAATAGGAAAATTAATTCATATTTAACTGTGTTATTGAACTTACCATTCAAATTAACCAATGATGACGTCTTAATAAGAAGTAAATTATTTATTTCCTTTAAAAAAATAATTTAAATAAAATATTTTTCTATCTTCACAGAGTTGAGACGATGAAACTAATCAGTTTGTCACTGATAGCGTTACTCTTGGACGGGGTGAGTACCTACCGTGTCAACATAAAGCAGAGGGAGAGTGCGCTTAAATCAGCCGCTAAGAGTTACCCTAACACTGAGAAAGTTACCCTGAACTCTGAAGATGGACACAGGAGTGAGAAAAAAAGTACCTACAGAGTGTTTCATCAAGGCATTAACGTAGAGGTTATGAACTTATTGGACAAAATTGAAAGCTTTATCGCTATTCTTCACCAAAAAATCCATGGCAAACCTCCAAAAGAACAGAAAAGTAGAGGAGAAACCACAGACGACAGAGTGACGAAGATTGTGCGAGTCATGGAGGATATTTTCCCTCAAATAAAATCGCGTATGAGAAGGTCAAACGTCAACGGAACCAAGAAAAGCTCCACTGTATTCAGACGAGTGATGTCAAACATTCTACACTACGGTTCAGACCCTCTGACTTCTCTGGACCAGATGGTGTCGATAGGAAGTGGTTACCTCCACAGCACTCTCAGCAACATCAACAGGGGGATAGAGAATGTGGTGGTGCATCTGGTGGGGGAGATGGAAGAGAGGGAGAAACTGAGACACGAGGCCATGCAGGGGGAGAAGAACTTAACACAGAAGATTTCTACGATGAAGAATTCTACGGTAGAGAATTCTACTGAAAAGAATTCAGCGCAAAACAGTTATATGGAAAAGAACTCTACGATGAAGATTTCTACCGATCTGAATTCAACGGAAAAGAACTCTACGGATATGATTTCTTCGGAAAAGAACTATACGGATATGATTTATACGAAAAAGAACTCTACGGATATGATTTCTACGGGAAAGAACACTACGGATATGATTTCTACGGAAAAGAACTCTACGGATATGACTTCTAAAGAAAAGAACTCTACGGATATGACTTCTAAAGAAAAGAACTCTACGGATATGACTTCTACAGAAAAGAACTCTACGGATATGACTTCTAAAGAAAAGAACTCTACGGATATGATTTCTACGGAAAAGAACTCTGCGGAAAAGAAATGTACTGAAAAAAACTCTACGGATTCACTTTGATTTTAGATTTTATAATTTAAGTTTTGGTTAAAGAAAGATTTTCCTTTTTTGTATTTTAGTAATATGAAATGAATAGAATTCACTTTGATAGTTTTGAAAACTAATGCACCAATATTTAAGAAAATTTACCTAAATGTTAATTTGTAAAACTAAATGTTATTATGTTGCACTAGTACCTTGGCAAGAGTCATTATTAACCTATCGGCCATGCTATTATATAAAATAAAATGATTTATGCCAATAGCCCGAAATGATGTAATTTCGGTATACATGGCTAGTTTATTTTTTATTTATATCATGTTTATCATTGTTTTAACGCTACTTGCAGTTTTAGAGGATAGCGCTAGGGTTATGCTCTTCAACTACGAGGTTTTAGATTTTGTGTTAGGTAGACTCGTAGGCTTCATTTACTATCACCTCTTCATTTTCCTCTTCCATCCGTGAGTGCAGTCAACGGTGATTGTGTCATTGGTAAGTGACTGCATTCACGGAGTAGCTTCTCTGCATCCATGAGCTTTGTCACCGACATGGGGTAGATGTCTTTGTTCAATTGTCCCGAGGCTACCCTTAGGTAGGCCTTCTTTTTGTTATATTGTAGGTCTTAGGTTTTGTTTAGTTTGGCGCTCTTTTTCTTCAGCTTCCCTTTGTATCTCTCCTCAAATTCTTCTTCTTATTTCCTCTTCCTTCTGCCTTGCTATATCCATGGATAAGCAGACTGACTGTGTAGGTCTCTTATCCATGGGTGTCTATTCTTGCCATCCATGCGCTGGGTCGACACGGTTACCTGTGGTAGCCGAGTAGTCGACCTAGTGCATGGAGCGTACTTTCACTGTCCCCTCTTCTAAGAAGGCCTTCTTCTCTTCATGTCTCTTTGGATCACCTCGTAGTGGATAGGGACAACTTTTAAACCTTGAATATAATAATAATAATAATGTCTTTGTTCAAGGAATAACATTGCTTTCAGACTGCTCTTTCCAGTCCCTTGTAATTAATTTCCTTTTGACGTTAGCGATATAACCATTGGTTTGAAAACAGACGTCAAATACCTACTAAATTAATCAATTAATTAATTTTGCTGATAAATATTAGTCTTTTATTACGTTTATAGATTTTATGGAAGGGTTTCGGTTCCGAATTTTCGACCATCCAAGAAAAAATATGCAATAATTTTTTTGAAATCATGTCATGGTAAATCATATCATTGATATCAATAAAAGAAAATCAAAATATATTTTTTATATACTAATATATTTTTTTGGATGATCGAAAATGAGAAGCCGTCTGATAACTCGAAACTAACCCCATTGCAATTTTTTTCAAATATGGCGAGTTAGCATACTTATTATTATTTCCTTCATATCATTATGAACAAAATCTGCTTATTTCATTAATTAGTATAACCATATTATTAATGTATTACTTTTTAATTTCTAAAAGTACATTTATAAATAATTATTATTCACTACCTGGGCATTAAATAACTTAAATTAGAAAATAATTAAAAAAAAACAAGTGAAAATGTTATATTCATTGAAAAATAAACGAGCTTTTCGCCATTAATTATTGTGTCTTTATTTTAATCATAAATAGTTCAGTTTTATTTTTTTATGGTAGGAAATTCTTGAGTCGCTTCAAGTATCTCATTAATGTTCAATATTTTAATTTGAATAATGAAATCTATAGAATAAATAGAGTAACATATGTTGAAGAGAAATTAACAGTTTTCTTATTTTGAAAAATGTATAGCAATTTATTTTATTATTTGCATCTTTAGTGGGATTAAAAAGAACAAAATTAATCATTAGTTTTTGAATGGAAAATTAATGGATTATTCAGCACTATTCCAATAGTAAAAATAGCACTATTTGAATAGCAAAAATAGCACTATTTGAATAGCAAAAGTAGCACTATTTGAATAGAAAAATAGCACAATTTCAATAGTAAAAATAGCACTATTTCAATAGAAAAAATAGCACTATTTGGATAGCAAAAATAGCACTATTTCAATAGTAAAAATAGCACTATTTCAATAGTAAAAATAGCACTATTCCAATAGTAAAAATAACACTATTTCAATAGTAAAAATAGCACTATTTCAATAGTAAAAATAGCACTATTTCAATAGTAAAAATAGCACTATTCCAATAGTAAAAATAGCACTATTTCAATAGTAAAAATAGCACTATTTCAATAGTAAAAATAGCACTATTTCAATAGTAAAAATAGCACTATTTCAATAGTAAAAATAGCACTATTTCAATAGTAAAAATAGCACTATTTCAATAGTAAAAATAGCACTATTTCAATAGTAAAAATAGCACTATTCCAATAGTAAAAATAGCACTATTTCAATAGTAAAAATAGCACTATTTCAATAGTAAAAATAGCACTATTCCAATAGTAAAAATAGCACTATTCCAATAGTAAAAATAGCACTATTTCAATAGCAAAAATAGCACTATTTCAATCGCAAAAATAGCACTATTTCAATAGTAAAAATAGCACTATTTCAATAGTAAAAATAGCACTATTTCAATAGAAAAAATAGCACTATTTGGATAGCAAAAATAGCACTATTTCAATAGCAAAAATAGTACTATTTGGATAGCAAAAATAGCACTATTTCAATAGTAAAAATAGCACTATTCCAATAGTAAAAATAGCACTATTCCAATAGTAAAAATAGCACTATTTCAATAGCAAAAATAGCACTATTTGGATAGCAAAAGTAGCACTATTTCAATAGAAAAAATAGCACTATTTCAATAGAAAAAATAGCACTATTTCAATAGCAAAAATAGCACTATTCCAATAGTAAAAATAGCACTATTTGGATAGCAAAAATAGCACTATTTGGATAGCAAAAATAGACTATTTCAATAGTAAAAATAGCACTATTTCAATAGCAGAAATAGCACTATTTCAATAGCAAAAATAGCACTATTTCAATAGTAAAAATAGCACTATTTCAATAGAAAAAATAGCACTATTTCAATAGCAAAAATGGCACTATTTCAATAGAAAAAATAGCACTATTCCAATAGCAGAAAATAGCACTATTTTAATAGCAAAAATAAAACTTTTTCAATAGCAAAAATAGCACTATTTCAATTGGAAAAATAGCAACACCAATAATTCATTTTGTTTGTGAACGCAATTTAAGAAATTAAAATTCACTGCACCTTATATACAGGGTGTCCAAGGAAAAAACGAAACCCAACTTTAAACTAATCTATTTCAAGAACTACTGAAGATACAGTTTTATTTCAAGTTTAATTCTGTTTGTTGAACTCTTCTCCATCTACCGTTAAATTTTCATTTATATTTATTGATTTTTGTGAATGTTATAAAGATTTATTGAAGGGTGGTGGAAATGGCTATTCGGAAATGGTCAGAAAACGGACAATTAATTTAGTTCAAACGATAAAAAATTTCTTTATTAGACAACAACCACATTAATAAAACAGATTTATTTCCATGTTTTAACAGCATTCAAATAACTACTCCTTCTATAAAATATAAACAATATGGAGAAATGTGTTTAAGTACAAAAAGAGAGTCACAAGTTTAAATTTTAACATTGGTCGTTCAGGCCACCCTTACAAATTAATGAAAGTCAGAGTAATGGTATTAATTTCCACAGTGATAAAGTAGTTCAAAGTTAAAATTAGGTTATTTCGTGGAGCATATTATTGCCGATTATTAGGAGTAATTTCTTCACTGTTCATGTAAAATGCAGTTTCATCCCAAAAAAAGTCATATATAAAAAAGTAATTCATCCCAAAAAAAGTCATATATAAAAAAGTAATTCATCCCAAAAAAAGTCATATTTAGTAATTCGATTGATAAAAGATTTTGAGATATTTTGAGTTGCTGAACAAGATTGATTTTGTCCTTCGACCTGAACGACTTTTGTTAAAATTTAAACCTGTGCCTTCCTTTTGGTACTCAAAAAAATTTATTCAGATTGTCAATATTTTATAAAAAACGAGTAGTTATTTAAATGTTTTAAAACATGAAAATAATTCTGTTTTATTAATGTGGTTGTTGTCTAATAAAGTTAGTTTCAATGTTTGAACTAAATTAATTGTCAGTTCAGTTTTCTGACCATTTGCGCAAAGATATTTTCACCACCCATCAATAAAATCGTTATAATATTCACAACTCTAGATAAAACTTTATGAAAATTTAACTGTCGATGGAAAAAGGTTCAACAAACAAAATGATCTAGAAAGAAAACTGTACCTTCAATAGTTGTTGAGATATGCTAAGTTAAAGTTGGGTTTCGTGTTTTTTGGGACACTCTGTATAACAATTCCAAAGATTCCCAGTCTAGGATTATCCCAGTCTATAATTTTCCTAGTCTATAATTTTTCCAATTTAGAATTATCCCAGTCTAGGATTATCCCAGACTAAGATTATTTTCTCAGTCTAAGATTATTTTCCCAGTCTAGGATTTTCCCAATCTAGGATTTTCCCAGACTAGGATTATCCTATTTTCCATAAGGTAAATTGCTATATTTTTCAATCTCTACAAATTGAGGTACATTATTGCTATAAGGTTTAACACATCAAACCCTACTTAGTGACTTGGAAACCATATACTGCTGGAGAGAAGGGATTAGATTCCTTATAAAGGAATCCAATTCTCTGTCTTTGCAATATGTTATTTCTCGATGTGCAGGTCTTACCCCTCTGAGGTGTAATTAAATTAATCAATTTATTAAATCTATAAGAGATGCAAACTACATAATATAATTATTGTAAGGTAGGATCTTTTCCGTCTAAAATACGGAAATAAAACTGCATAAAAATTTATAGTTAGGTAACTAAAAAAATAGTGTAAGAATTTGTAAAAGTATGCAATGCAATATAATATTTCTTTGAACATATTGGTCAGCTAACCTAAGTTCATATCGCTGACGTCAAAGGATATATAATACAAGGGACTCTGAATAAGCAGTCAGAAAGGAAAAAAGCCTTTCTCGAACTGAATTGACTGAGTAGAACAAATAGAGTACTTTGAAGCATTATTTAATTAGGTGGTAAAACATCTGAGTGAGTTTGCTGATGGCTTTACTAGCTACAATTAAGCTGGGTAATACGACCAAGAAAATAAGATGTAATGTTTGTACATCACTTTGTTTGCATTATGTAATAAAAATTAAATAATATTTGTTTGTATATCAAACTTTGTTTGGGAACAAGAAAATAGTTAGATAGCTGATGGTAAATTAAAATATATTAAGTTGAGTTAACAGTATTACATAAAATGTAATATAATTAGATTGGAAATAACAAACTCCACGGTTATTGCACCGGAAGTAGTAGCTTAAGGATTAATTGATTATAAGTGGTTTAAAGGATTAATTTAGTGGTTTAGAGCCAAAGGCCATATCGCTAACTTCAAAAAGGAAATCAAGTACAAGGGACTGGAAGAAGCAGTGAGAAAGGAAAGTGGCTCCATGAACAAAGTCACTTACCACCGTCGGTGACAATGCTCATGGATGCAGAAAAGCTGCCTGGTGAAGTCAGGCTTTTAAAGGTCAACAACATTTAAAATTTCGTAAGAATTTGAAACAATATAAAAAATAATTTTTTCTTACACTTTAGCAACAAATACGCAACAGTGAAACTGCAGTTGGTACATATGTGTCCCAATACGCTGTGCTCGTGTTCAATGAAGCCTTCACTCTGTTATATCAGTGGAAAGTGTCTGTCTGTCAGTCTTATTATTTGGTCTCACAATGGAAATTATTTACCCAAAGATATGAGATCCGCTGTTTAGTTTTTTCTCTGTTTGCAGAGTTTTGCCTGCACGTCAGAAGGAGAAAAGAAAACAAATAACTTTTCATCAGTCAACACTCTAATAAAGTACAGCCCTTGCATAAGTAATGTTAGCACGGAGTAGCTTTTCTGCACAGTGAACACTAAATCTTTGTTCTTGAAGACCTATTTTTATTACTCAACATCAATGCAATTTTTTAACTATTTTTAATAATTGGTTAAATAGCTTAGAAATTATATAATATTAATAAGAGCTCCACTGAGTAAAATACAATCAATTAATATAATTCTCTTACATGTACCATATATGGTACGCCAGTCAGTGAAGGGTTAAACCAAATCCCTCACATGAAAGTGTCAAAATTTCGCTTTTACAACTGAAACTGAAATTAAAAAATCTGTCATATATTATGACGTCAAAATAACATTGAGATTATAATTATATATAACACATACATTATAATATTAGAATGGTCAGTATAAATATTCATTGGGTAATTAAACTTAATGAATAAATATTAGTTTTTAAATTTTTCCAATGGTTTTAAGGAGTCACAGTCTACTCCACTCACTGCAGTGACTCAATCCACTCACTGCAGTGACTCACTCCACTCACTGCAGTGACTCACTCCACTCACTGCAGTGACTCACTCCACTCACTGCAGTGACTCATTCCACTCACTGAAGTGACTCACTCCACTCACTGCAGTGACTCACTCCACTCACTGCAGTGACTCACTCCACTCACTCCCCATTAATTGTCTCTCACTGCTCCACATAATAGTGACAGTGACTGGCGTAAGATGCGTATAAGATATCCATTATGGTCTGCAGACGCTCAGTAGTTCGTAGAGGCCGATCTTAGAGTGACGCGACGCCGCTAAAGCGCATCTCAGTGACATGTGTTAGTGTGTGAAATGATGACCAAGATAAGACTCTAAATTGAAAATAATAACCAAGATAAAGACTCTAAATTGAAAATAATAACCAAGATAAGACTCTAAATTGAAAATGTTAACCAAGATAAGACTGTAAATTGAAAATGATAACCAAGATAAGACTGTAAATTGAAATTGTAACCAAACTAAGACTAGTTATTAAAAATGATAACCAAGATAAGACTGTAAATTGAAATTGTAACCAAACTAAGACTATTTATTAAAAATGATAACCAAACTAAGACTTTTAAATTGAAAATCTTAACCAAGAAAAGGCTGTAAACTGAAAATGTTAACCAAGCTAAGACTATTTATTGAAAATGATTACGAAAAGAAGACTTTAAATTGAAAATGATAACCAAGTTTTGACTGTAAATTGAAAATGATAACAAAGATAAGACTATTAATTGAAATTGATAACCTAGATAAGAATATAAATTGAAAATGATAACGAAACGAAGACTTTAAATTGAAAATTTTTACTAAGCAAAAACTGTAAATTGAAAATGATAACCAAATAAGACTTTAAATTGAAAATGTTAAGCAACATAAGAATGGAAATTGAAAATGATAACCAATCTAAAATAAGTTATTCAAGATCATTAATTATCATTTGGTTAGGATAAAATTTTCAGGGCAAAATAATTCCTAAAAATGATTAACACTCCCCCGGTTAGTACACCGATGACAGTTGCTCAGTGACTCAATTATAAGTAACCAATAATTTTATTGAAATAAAAATAATTGAAAAAAAAATATGCACACATATTATTAGATAAATGTGAAGTTATATGGGTTAAAAATAGTAATTCATTCTCATAATTACTAAAGAAATAATAACAATAACAATCAGGAGGCGGTGTTAGAGCTGTGACTCGAAGCTAAAAAAAAAGATAAATCCTATGTCATTAATAATAAATTAATTAGAAACTAATTCATAACATAAGGAATAATTAATTACTAGTGACAATGGCTACGGGTCACACTAATATTAGTTATTGAAAAAAATCATAGTTTTGACTTTTCTGAGTAAAAATAATTCTTTTAAATAAGTATATAGGGTAAGTTCCGAATTATCAGAAAGTGCCAAATTTTCGATTATGCATGAATGAATATAAATAATTTAACAGGGTTACTTTTTTGGTATCCATGATACTTGAAGGTATCATGGATACCAATTAAAATAACAAGTAGAAACGTCCAAATACTGTATAACATGATCGAAAATGTGGAACAGTCCGATAACTCGTAATTTACCCTACGTACTGGTAAAATTTTTTTTTAAATTAAATAAAATTCTAAGAAACAAAAAAATAAACTGAATAAATATTACCTTTAGGCCCACACTATACTTGCAGTTTCACCGCCGCGGTATTAATGCTCTGTTACCGCTTCTTCAAATTCAAAGTATACTAGACGGTGAGAAAGCGCCAGATACGCTCTACAGTCTATGAAGTGTTTTCTGGAGAAATTGAATGTTGATTCAATACAAATTTTATAAATTAATGAATTTCCTTTTTGTGGAATTTTGAGATTTCTGGTATTTTTTTCTAAATTTCTTTATTTTATATGAAAAAATTAGTTTTCTAAAATAATTGTGTTTATTTTTTTAAATTCTTAAGTCTGATTGAGTGTAGTTCCCCATTTAAATTAATGGGGAATCCATAGTAAACAGGGCAGTAGCACCGCGGCGGTGAAACTGCCAGTATAGTATGGGCCAAAATCTATTAAAAAAATATAACAATTTTTTTTATTATTATATATGATGATAACCATGAAGACTATATGATGATAACCATGAAAATTATATGATGATTACCATGAAGACTATATGATGATTACCATGAAGACTATATGATGATAACCATGAAAATTATATGATGATTACCATGAAGACTATATGATGATAACCATGAAAATTATATGATGATTACCATGAAGACTATATGATGATTACCATGAAGACTATATGATGATTACCATGAAGACTATATGATGATAACCATGAAGACTATATGATGATTACCATGAAGACTATATGATGATAACCATGAAAATTATATGATGATTACCATGAAGACTATATGATGATTACCATGAAGACTATATGATGAAAAACGGTTAGCAGTGGTTAGTATTTATGGCTATCATTGGTTAGCAATGGTTAGCACTGGTTATCATTGGTTAGCAATGGTCATCATTGGTTAGCAATGGTCATCATTGGTTAACACTGGTTATCATTGGTTGGCAATAGTTATCATTGGTTATCATTGGTTAGCAATGGTTATCATTGGCTAGACCTGGTTATCATTGGTTGGCAATAGTTATCATTGGTTAGCACTGGTTATCATTGGTTGGCAATAGTTATCATTGGTTATCATTGGTTAGCAATGGTTATCATTGGCTAGACCTGGTTATCATTGGTTGGCAATAGTTATCATTGGTTAGCACTGGTTATCATTGGTTAGCACTGGTTATCATTGGTTAGCACTGGTGATCATTGGTTAGCACTGGTTATCATTGGTTAGCACTGGTTATCATTGGTTAGCACTGGTTATCATTGGTTAGCACTGGTTATCATTTGTGTTCATATTATCTTATTACTGACTATCTAAGATATTTTCTCACGTAATTTAATGGGTAATTTGAATAAGAAATCGGTGATGAATGTACGGGAGCACGCTACCGATAGAGTAACGCTAAATAGTACTACTAAAATAACGCTAAATAATACCTATATTCTAACGTTAAATCGTACGCTATCCTAACGTTAAATCGTACTGATACCCTAACGTTAAATCGTACCGATATCCTAACGTTAAATCGTACCGATATCCTAACGTTAAATCGTACTGATACCCTAACGTTAAATCGTACCGATATCCTAACGTTAAATCGTACCGATACCCTAACGTTAAATCGTACTGATACCCTAACGTTAAATCGTACCGATATCCTAACGTTAAATCGTACCGATATCCTAACGTTAAATTGTACCGATACCCTAATGTTAAATCGTACCGATATCCTAACGTTAAATCGTACCGATATCCTAACGTTAAATTGTACCGATACCCTAATGTTAAATCGTACCGATATCCTAACGTTAAATCGTACCGATATCCTAACGTTAAATTGTACCGATACCCTAACGTTAAATCGTACCGATACCCTAACGTTAAATCGTACTGATACCCTAACGTTAAATCGTACCGATATCCTAACGTTAAATCGTACCGATATCCTAACGTTAAATTGTACCGATACCCTAATGTTAAATCGTACCGATATCCTAACGTTAAATCGTACCGATATCCTAACGTTAAATTGTACCGATACCCTAATGTTAAATCGTACCGATATCCTAACGTTAAATCGTACTGATACCCTAACGTTAAATCGTACCGATATCCTAACGTTAAATCGTACCGATATTCTAACGTTAAATTGTACCGATACCCTAATGTTAAATCGTAGTGAAATCGTAACACTAATTTATGTCCTGAATTATTAATTTAGTGCTTTCAAAGGAAGTCATTATTTTTGAGACAGTAGGTTTTGTAACGCAAAGTGTTAAGAGTTACACTTCTGCTACACTAGCGCCTCTCATACGAGCACCAAAAATATGGCCCCTCTGAAAGACAGAGAGGTGTGCCCTTTTACGAGGTTTCTTAAGCAATTCTTTTAAATTATCTGTTAGGAAAAGCTATATTGAATAAATAAAAACAATTTAATATAAAAAACTTTAATATCTGCCCAGCTTTGCCAGTCTGTAATTTGTATATTTAATAATTATGATGGCAAAATGTTAATTGTTTTAATTTTCTTTTGCCCAAACACAGCAGGTTTTAATAATTTAGTTAAAATACTGAAAATAGGAGAAAGAGTGTTTATTACTTTACTTATATACAAACTGATATTATGATGGGAGATATTACAGAAATAAAATATATATATGGAAAAAATTTCATTGAATTATTGATAAATAATATGCAAGATTTATGTAATTCAATCAATTATTTCAATATAATGGACTTTGGTTGCTTCATTGAACTGTAATTTTTATCTCCATACAATCAGTTAAGGAATGCCTAATAAAATATGAATAATTTGAAAGCAGCTAAATCTCTTTTCCAAATTTAGTGGAGTTACCCTTAAAGTCTGTCTCTCTGCTCCAAGTGTTCAGTAGATGCCGATTGGTTTGAAGAGAGAGGGAGAGTCTCTAACTTTTTTAAGGGTACTTGTTCTTTCTAAGATATTTTTGTGTGATCACAGAATCGCAAACAAGTTGGTATAATATGTTCTGTGATGTCATGCAGATGAATTATATAATTGTAGTATCAAGGGTAGCTTCTATAGGTCAAATTTGTAGGAATACTAATAAATTCGAGTATTAGTATTTCTACAAATTTGACCTATAGGAAACTGCCCACTTTCCGAGTACTAGGAGTGTCCGAATACTACAACATCTCTAATTCATCTGCATGGCACCACAGAACTTATTGTACCAACTTGCTTGCGATGCTGTGACCGCTCAAAAATATCTTATTAAAGAACCAGTAACAAATAAAATAATATATGAAACTTATCCTCTCTACAAATCAATCGCCAATAATTTAATGACATTTTTTCCATATATATGTATTTTATTTCTTAAATATCTCCCATCATAATATCAGTTCCTATATAAGTAAAGTAGTAAACACTATTTCTCCATTTTTCAGTATTTTAACTAAATTATTAAAACCTGCAGTGTTTGGGCAAAAGAAAATTGAAACAATCAACATTTTGCCATCATAATTATTAGATATACAAATTACAGACTAGAAAGCTTGGCAAATAGTAAAGTTTTTTATATTAAATGGTTTTTATTCATTCAAAATAGTTGTTCTTAACAGATAATCTGAAAGAATTGGTTAAGGAACCATATAAAATGGCACATCTCTCTGGCCTTCTAGGAGGCCAAACTGTTGGCGCTCATTGTACTGAGGTACTGACTTCCTTTGAAAGAGAAGGAAAAACGTCCTTAATAAAAGACTTGTTACTTGTTACTTTTGAGCCATTGTCAAATTTAATGATCAAACCACAAGAAAAATATTGAGTTTTTACCTAGACAAAGTTCTGATTCCTTGGTTCTGATACACCTAAACTCTTTCGGAGTAGGTACAGGCAAAGCTCATACAACGGACAGTATAATTATGTACTTGAAAAAGGGGTCGCTGTACCGATTTTGTGGGTGCTATACGAGCAGATAATTAGTTCAGTTGGGAGTTTAAATTTTGTAAGTTTTCTTTAACATCATTTCAAAGAAACGCTAATGAATGAAACCAATCTCAGATTATTTATATAAATGTACGAAATAATAAGGGTAGGTATAACTGTCGCTTAAAGTAGAATAGAATATGATTTTTAATCTCACTAACATAGATATCTATGTACCTACATGCAAACTAATATACATAGCATAATTATTAATGGTTAATTAAACTGAACACAATATAGAAATAATTTATTTCATTTCCTGGTTTATTTTTTGGTTTGTTATAATTAAATAAAGTAAATATTGCTATATAATATGGAATAGTTACACCTCTTTATAATTGGAACAGTGGATGTCCAAATGATCTCTTATTCATAAACATGATACCACAGAAATTATTAAACCAACTTGATGCGATGCTGTGATCACCCAAAAACTTTTTATATGAATTGTACACACAAATAATGAAACAGTTTTGTCTATATCTACAAACCAATGGCCATCTACTGAACACTTTGAAAAGAGAAACAGACTTTAAGGGTAACTTTACTAAATTGGGAAAAGTTATTTAATATCAAATCGTTCAAATTATTTTAAGTTTGCATTCTTTAGTTGGTATTATAGAGATAAAAGATAACACTCTGTTTTCAATCATAATGTATATGAATCTAGCATAATAATTATTAATTATACGTTTTAAGATAATTAAATGATTTACACAATAATTGTTACATTATGTACCAATAATTGAATGACGGTTTTTGCTAAAAAAAATTCTTATAGTATATATTATAATAATCATTGTTACAAAAACTATATAATGTCACTAATAGTTACTTCTATTGACAACTCTATTCAACTGGAGGTTGACAATTTTGTGACTAATTTAAACCATTTAGTTTTAAAATGGAAATTTATCTCAGGAGAAACATTATTGCAATCTGTTCAAAGTATGTGACATCAAAATTGCATTGAGTTTGAATGATCAGTTTTGTGATATTCTGATGTTATTTGCCTAGCGCCGCAACAACAAATCTGCATCATTGAAAGTCCGATGGACCTGCTATGTATCTTCATAAGGTTTTAGCCTTGCAAAGATATTTCTTAAGAGCATCTATTTTGAATAATAAAAAAAACATTTGAAATAAACAAAAGACAATAGGTACAATAAGTGTATAATAAGTAGGTTCCAAAGTTTAAGATGGTGAAATGTTAGTGTGTTTATTTTATTGCCAACCCATTTACGTTTTACTGTCATTGTTAAAAGATTGAAAAAAGTTAACGCACAAGATGGTGTGAACTCTATGCAGTAAAATACAATCTTCTAAAAATATAATGAAAACATTTTTGTGTCGTCATTAATAGTTTCTATGATAATACATATAAAAAGAAACATCGCCCTCCTATAGTAGCCATTGCATGTTTCAAAAAATATTCATTATATTCCTATATTGAAAGCATAAAAGTAACAAGTGAAATTTGTAGGAAAATTCAGTATCAACTAAGAATGATGAATTTTTATCTTCAGTTTCTTTATCTTCAGTTTCTTTATCTTCAGTTTCTTTATCTTCAGTTTGATAAAATCATCCAAATTTATAGCTGATTTACACTATTCAATAAATTTGAAGTCTCTTCAATATGAAGCAAAATTTTGCCATAAAAATGTTTTTTTGAGGTACTATAGAAAAATGATGTTCAATTTCAACTAAAAATTCATAGCAAACTCTTAACCATTTAAGATGAACTGTTTAATTAAAAATAAAGTTGTAGAGGTTTGTTCACAGATTCACTGTTGTAATGAAGACTGATAAGTTGGAACATAGTCTAATAACTCTTACTTACCTTCTCTAACTCAGAACCCAAAAAAAATCCTTACATAGGAGGAAGTTTAGTAACAAAGGTTTGATACTTGTTTAATTCGATACAAATACAATATATCAGCACGTTGAATAAATATCAGAAAGACATCAGTCAATAGAGGCTCTAAGAATGCTGTCTCCATTTTTTCTCTTTCAAAGGAAGTCATTACTTTTGAGACAGTAACTCTGGTAACGCCAAACATTCTGACAGTTTCTGTTACACCAGCGCCTACCATCGGAGAACAAACCAACAGTAATTTCGGCCTCTTTGAAAGTACGAGAGATCTGTTATTATACAAAAATTAATACATTTCCTGCGATGTGACCCACCGGTGGGTCACATTGTTTTTTTTTAGAATAGAAGATCTAAGCTTTTTCTCTTTAACTAATATTTTTTTTAAAGGTGTATATTTATATCCTAAAGAAGGATATATTGTACATAAAATATGGAAAAGTCTACTAATAAAAATTAATATTTTTCTGTCCAAATTAAACTGAAATTATGACAGTTAAACTGTCGTAGGAAATGTGTTAAATTCCTTTTTTTTTAATTCAGAACAGATATTTTTTACTAAACTAACAAAAATTAAATATAAAAAAATAAACAAGAAAAATGTTACAATATGTCAATTTCTTTTATCAATATAATATTTTGTTTAAAATTTATGATTCCAAAATGTTAGATGTTTGCATAATTTTTCACAACCCTTGTATAGTACAGATGTATAATTATCAATACTAGTTTGGGTTACTATCATATATTTTAATATAAACTGTTACTTTTCAGAAAATTACAATAAAATTTCTAAAAGTTTTTCAAATTCACAATGTGACGATGATATCAATGCATTTATAACAACATTTTAAACACTGTAAGTTTCAATGGACGATAATTAATTGCTTCGATTTATTAAAGAGATATTCGTGAAAAAGTTTAATGGTGCCATCAGATTCAAAATGAATTGAGGAAATTAATTATGGTAACACAAAAGACTACCAAGTTTCTCTATCCGATGAAAATGTGAAACTAACGAGTTTGAAATAGAACCACTGTTTTCTTTCTATAAATATATGAAGAAAAGAGAAAAACAAGAGGAGAAAATGCAAGTCATTGCGGCTCTGAGTTCTGCGGGTCCGCGCAATAATTTGATTTCGAGGGAAACCACACGTCATAATCGGAGAAAAGATTTGCGTAAAGAGTCCATTACAACTTCTAGTAAATCACTTTGTACGATTTTGAAAGACGTCAAAAATATTCGTTGTGATACGCTTTCACATCCTAAAGAAAGAATGACTGATCAGTTTCGAAAGCGACTTATCAAGAATTCAACTGACAACATGAAACAAAATCACAGAAAAATCAGCCAATTGTTTTCAATAAATGACGTGGATAAGGAATTTTCCATAGAATCCCATAGATCTACATTAAAAAAATTAAGAAACAGTTCCCACACTCAGTCATCCAGTAAGAGTTCTTTTAACTTTAAATTAGAAATGGTGGGTAACTATTTTAATTTCATAATAGTGTTACTAATATTTATGAACGCCCTTTGCATTGAAAGCAGTAGACATCTTCTAAAACCAGTGGTTTATAATAAATCTAGGTTAAATCATAGCAACAACAATACATCCCCACTAATTGAACTAACTAATGACAAAATGGCCAATTTGTTTTCTTTAGTTAGTGGCAGCAAATTTGTTCACGGTAGTTATTCACGCCAAAAACTTTCTCCTGTGAACAAGCATGTCATTAAAAGTAGTCAAGACGACGCGACTATAGCTAGAACATCAGCCAACAAAGCACCTCAAGAATCACTGACCGGAAAGAATTACCGGAAATCTTGTAAGAAAGGCCCCTGCGTAGAGGACATGAAAACAAAAGTAAGGAGAGCGCTCACATATGAGATAAGTAGGTCCCTTGACTCAGATATAACGGGGAGTTCAACAAGTACTCCCTTTTATGCGACCATCGAGAACACCGACATAATGTCATGGTTCAGGAACTTCTTTAGAGACACACAAAAACATTTTAGTGGGACGTTAGGAGACGATTCCAAGAACACCTTAACTAAAAATGGGGGACGATCTAATTCTTCTAACAGAGTTAGTCGTAGCATTCGTAATAAGCTGAAACGATCGTATTCAGATGTGACGATAGATGATGGGAAAGAGGATGACTTTGAGAAGATAGTAGAGATTGTAACTAATTTAATCATGGGTGCAATGCAGTACTTGGGTTACTTCAAAAACACTCCTGATGAATTACAGTCGCGTTTTGGTGCCCCCTTCATTGCTTACGACTATAATGACGAATACCAAATGCTACGGAATTCAATCTCGAGGTACGACTACATATCCAAATATGAAAAACAAGACTACGACACTTCCAGTTACGGATACAAGGAATCAAAATCTAATTTCGTGGATCAATCGAAAAGACCCACGCACTTACAGAGGCTTGATTTTGAAGATTTTGAAGAGGGGAGGCAGTTTTTCGGGCTGGGTGTCATCACGGGGACTGCTATAAACTTCCTCAGGAACCCAGTGGTTCTCTTCCTATTCTTCTGGCTTAATGTGAGTATTATATCAAGTAGTAGTGTACTGAATAAGTTTTTATGATTCATGTTTAAGAAGTTTTCGCATTTAAAAATGCATTAACTCGGCACAGTAGTTATACATAAATAAAAAATATCGTTCTGTATTTCATATCAAATACTTGACCCTATTATAATATATTTAGAATTATGTTGATTTAAATGAAATGCATATTCAATTGCATTATAATTTATGTATCGGGTAGCACAGTGAGTAATGATTTACTTCTTGCATTATGGTTACAGTTATGATACTTTCATACATTTTACATATATGTCATGAATAAACTAATAAGAAATGCATGAAATTGAAAAATTAATAAATTAAATGCTTCATTAATTAAAATGCTTTATAGCGCAAACATATAGAAATAATGACAATAAAATAAAGAATATATACGTTATTAGGCATGCTTAATGCTTTTCATGGAATAATTTTAATTTATAATATACCTAATCAGAATATACTGTAATTAAATGTCCAATTTACTCCATTTCTCGGGGATATGCCTACTTTAACCTACTCTTCATGTTGTGAGTTGAATTTAACTACATGTAGGTAAAATTTACATTAAATGGAAACGGAATCATGGATTTTATTTCCCAGATGCACGATGATTCAATCGAATTAGGTTAGGGGTAAGTTCCGAGTTACGGACAGATTCACATTTTCGATCATATGAGACAAAAACTATAAAATAGTTATAATTGAACTAGTTTTTACATTATTATATAGTTCTCTTATATGATCGAAAAGGGGAAACTGTACGATAACTCAGAACTTATCTTTCTTTACCAAGGAAAGATTTATCCGAAAAAAAATTAAAGCCTTATACAAGAAGAACAAAATTCATTAGTGGGCTATATGCATTTTTTACCAGATAATAAAATTAATCAGAGAGCTCCCAATCAGAAATTTATAATCGGCAGATTGATTATTATTCTCCAACCTATTTAATGGTATCTAAGATACCAAACAATATAATGGTATCTAGGATACCAACCTATCTAATGGTATCTAGGATACCAACCTACCTATTGGTATCTAGGATACAAACCTATCTAATGGTATCTAGGATACCAACCTATCTAATGGTATCTAGGATACCAACCTATCTAATGGTATCTAGGATACCAACCTATCTAATGGTATCTAGGATACCAACCAATCTAATGGTATCTAGGATGCCAAACAATCTAATGGTATCTAGGATACCAACTTATCTAATAGTATATAGGATACCATACTATCTAACCTCATCTAGGATACCAACCTATCTAATGGTATCCAAGATACCAACCTATCTAATGGTATCCAAGATACCAACCTATCTAATGGTATCTAGAATACCAACCTATTTAATGGTATCCAAGATACCAACCTATCTAATGGTATCTAGGATACCAACCTATCTAATGGTATCTAGGATACCAACCTATCTAATGGTATCTAGGATACCAACCAATCTAATGGTATCTAGGATGCCAAACAATCTAATGGTATCTAGGATACCAACTTATCTAATAGTATATAGGATACCATACTATCTAACCTCATCTAGGATACCAACCTATCTAATGGTATCCAAGATACCAACCTATCTAATGGTATCCAAGATACCAACCTATCTAATGGTATCTAGAATACCAACCTATTTAATGGTATCCAAGATACCAACCTATCTAATGGTATCTAGAAAACCAACTTATTTACTGGTATATAGGATACAAACCCTTCTAATGGTATCTAGGATACCAACCTATCTAATGGTATATAGGATACCAACCTATCTAATCGCATCTAGGATACCATACTATCTAACCGCATCTAGGATACCAAACTATCTAACGTCATCTAGGATACCATTCTATATAGTGGTATCTATGATACCATCCTATCTAATGGTATCTAGGATACCATTCTATCTAATGGTATCTAGGATACAAACCTATTTAAAGGTATCTAGGATACCAACCTATCTAATGGTATCCAAGATACCATCCTATCTAATTGTATCTAGGATACAAACACATCTAATGATATCTAGGATACAAGCCTATCCGATAATTGCATCTAGGATACCAACTTTTTTTTCACTTTAATATTAGCACTTATCACCAATCAGAGAGGTTTATTTTCATGACGTCACTACATCCATTTCCTCACCAAAATACCTTTAGTTTTTCTTCACCAGTACAGTTATGGGATTAAAGGAGTGACATATGGAACACGTTACGGAATGAATAAGGTAACGAGTGTAAAAAGATGCACGTAATGGTGACGGTATCCTGTAAACAGGGGTAATGACTTGGTTACCGTGTAAACACTATTACCGAGCAGTGAAACAATATTCGAGAACAGATTATTTTGACCAAAATAATTAAATAAGTTTATTGATAGTTTGATTGTATAATATTTGTTACTATAAGCTCTAACAAATTTTATTTTGAATAAATGGTAAATTGAAATCGCTTTCAAATTTACTAAACACAATTAATATTTCATTTAAAAATACCTTTTCTTTGCAAAAACTTTCTTTTCATTCAATAGACTTATTTTCTCATCTCATTCTATTTCAACAATGCTTTCCTAATGGAAATCCAATATACAAAAACTCCATTTCTCCCTATTTTTTCTTGAGGGGTAACTGTAATAATTAAGAAAATGTTGTGATGAATAACAATCACGTCATCGCCACAGCTGCTAAAATAGGTCATGACTTTGCATGATAAGACTGTGAAGTATGCTAACTACATATTGTGCTGATTCGAAATATCTTTGAATATTAATATTCGAAAAAATAGGTAAATATTTATTTCATCAATTACTCATTTCTGTAAAATGATAAAAAAAATAGTCACGTGACAGTGTGACGTCAGAGTCTATCTCTGTGATTTATATGTAAAATGACAGTCACGTGACAAAATCGTTTCTTTTATTCATTGTATGTTACTATAATATCTTTAATCTCAATTGATTTGGTAAAATATATCACACTGAATTGAAATTTTAAATTTTAAAATATTAAAAAAAAATTAAGAATATTTTCCAACTCGAAAATTATCTAAAATTTGATGTACTTGGCATTAGTTAAACTTTATTTCAGACCAGTAGCTAATATAGGTTTTAAGGTAGCTATTCTATACTAAATTTTTTAAGATTGTAAATGTACAAGTCACCGATTGACTTATATAGAATCACACTGATTTATATATATAAAATTTGACCCGTTTTATATTTTTCTAAACAGCGTTTCAATAAACAGGCTAAATAAACAATAATGACTGTTGCGCTGTCTCTTTGTATCGAAGAATGAAAAAGACAGTGTAAGTTCGTGAAGAGACTATAGAGATTATCGTCGCTATGATCCTAGTTCCAAGTGAGGTTTCAATAAATATTAATATGTCAGTCCGTTTCACTTTCTGTTCATTTCTTACAATAATTTGTTGGTATCAAAATTATATAAGGACTTGTTGAACTGTATAGGTTTACTTATCGTCAATGAATATATCTTTATCCTTACTCTGTGTAATATTATGTTGAATATGACGTCAGCATAATTTGACGTATCATTTTACCGGGGCCAATTTTCTAGTAAACATTTTGAGCATCATAGTTATATTTTCGAACTAAATGTGCTGCTGAATCGAATGGCGTTTTCAATTTTTCTGTATACGGTGAGTAATAAAGAATTACGACCTACTCTGTATGCAAAATGTACCAAATCACAGATATATTCAAACGTTTAAAACCCTTGTAATGGTTTAGCACCAAAGTTGCTATGGATTTCTTCGTTATACAAAAATATGTTGAATATTCATTGATGTTTTTATTTTACTTCTACGATCAATAATAAGATAATTATTGGTTATTTGATGGAAATTAGAACTATTGTGACTCCAGACGTACAGCTACTGAGACAGTCATAGGACTACCGTGCCGGACGTGGCGTACAATTACCTAGCCGGACATACAACTAGCTATCTAGACGTACAGCTTCCTAACTAGACGTACACCTAGCTATCCGAACGTAAAACTAGAAGTGTTCTAAACAAAATAAACGTTATTTGGATAATAAAAAAAGTCCTTTCATTACATTTCAGCTCACTGCCAGAAAGCATGAGTGTCAATAAGATAAAAAATAAAAATTCCGTTTAAACAGAAATCGAACAGCGAAGCCCGACAGCATTCATTCGCGGATTTACAGTCGCAAAATACTCTTAAAAACTCATTGAGAATCTAAAGACATTACCTCAAGACTGTACACGAAGACTGTACAGTGTGAGAGTATCTGAGGTTATACTCCGTGACGACAGACAGACAACTAAAGTAGGTAGGTCATAGTAGTGAGAAAAAGAAGAGGAGGTGAGCGGCGACATGGAAGAGCAACTTTAACACAAGATATTGCCTTTTAGGGGTTGGAGTTACCGAACGGTCACGTATTTTCGACCGACTAAGAAAAAGTATATAATAATTAGTACTTTACATTATTTTATTTGATATCGATAATACCAGCAGGTATTCCGGAAAACCTTACCAATTAAAATAACGAGTTAATTAATAATAAATATAATCTTTTTCTTATTTAATTGAATATATGGAACCGTTCGATAACTATGATCTTTCTTAGATCTTTTCATTGGTTTAACAAAGTATAATCACACGATGAAAAATGAAATAGAACTAAAGTGATAAAAACAGAGGAATATATCAAGAAGTATAGCCAGTGAACTGCAATGAGGTTGACTGAACACTTGCTCACCATACGGATAGGTTTACGGTAACTTACTTAATTTTAAAGAATTTTTTTCGATAGAAAGCCTGCTAAAATAAATAATATTTCATGAAGAGGGAGGTATTTAATGATACATAATTTGATATATTTATAAAGAATTAAACGACTGCTTCATTAAAAAAATGAATACAAAAAGCTACTCCGTGAATGCAGTCACTTATCAAGAAACGTGATGAAAGAGAAACAAGCAGCGGTAACTGCACACACGGATGGAAGAGGAAAATGAAGAAGTGATAGTAAATGAAATCTACGAGTCTACCTAACACGAAAATCTAAGACCTCGTAGTTGAAGAGCATAACTCTAGCGCTATCCTCTAGAACTGCAAGTAGCGTTAAAATATATATACATGGTAAAATAACAAAAACGATAAAACATGAAGAATTAGCAATAAATTGCCCACGTATTGTTTTTTTCTATTATTTTCACATTATATGACATGTCTCTTGTCTATGACGTCAAATTAACACCAATGGTACACTCATTAAAATTAACACCAATGGTACACTCATTAAAATTAACACCAATGGTACACTAATCAAAATTAACACCAATGGTACACTCATTAAAATTAACACCAATGGTACACTCATTAAAATTAACACCAATGGTACACTCATTAAAATTAACACCAATGGTACACTCATTAAAATTAACACCAATGGTACACTCATTTAAAATTAACACCAATGGTACACTCATTAAAATTAACACCAATGGTACACTCATTAAAATTAACACCAATGGTACACTCATTAAAATTAACACCAATGGTACACTCATTAAAATTAACACCAATGGTACACTCATTAAAATTAGCACCAATGGTACTCTCATTAAAATTAACACCAATGGTACACTCATTAAAATTAACACCAATGGTACACTCATTAAAATTAACACCAATGGTACACTCATTAAAATTAACACCAATGGTACACTCATTAAAATTAACACCAATGGTACAGTCATTAAAATTAACACCAATGGTACACTCATTAAAATTAACACCAATGGTACACTCATTAAAATTAACACCAATGGTACACTCATTAAAATTAACACCAATGGTACACTCATTAAAATTAACACTAATGGCACAGTCATTAAATAGAGACAGTCTTTTCTTCGGAAGTTGATCCTCTAAATATCTAATTTAGACAATATTGGCTTAGAGAGTCAGTCCTCTAATATCTAATGTAGACAATATTGGCTTAGAGAGTCAGTCCTCTAATATCTAATGTAGACAATATTGGCTTAGAGAGTCAGTCCTCTAATATCTAATTTAGACAATATTGGCTTAGAGAGTCAGTCCTCTAATATCTAATGTAGACAATATTGGCTTAGAGAGTCAGTCCTCTAATATCTAATGTAGACAATATTGACTTAGAGAGTCAGTCCTCTAATATCTAATGTAGACAATATTGGCTTAGAGAGTCAGTCCTCTAATATCTAATGTAGACAATATTGGCTTAGAGAGTCAGTCCTCTAATATCTAATTTAGACAATATTGGCTTAGAGAGTCAGTCCTCTAATATCTAATGTAGACAATATTGACTTAGAGAGTCAGTCCTCTAATATCTAATTTAGACAATATTGGCTTAGAGAGTCAGTCCTCTAATATCTAATGTAGACAATATTGACTTAGAGAGTCAGTCCTCTAATATCTAATGTAGACAATATTGGCTTAGAGAGTCAGTCTTCTAATATCTAATTTAGACAATATTGACTTAGAGAGTCAGTCCTCTAATATCTAATTTAGACAATATTGGCTTAGAGAGTCAGTCCTCTAATATCTAATTTAGACAATATTGACTTAGAGAGTCAGTCCTCTAATATCTAATTTAGACAATATTGGCTTAGAGAGTCAGTCTTCTAATATCTAATTTAGACAATATTGACTTAGAGAGTCAGTCCTCTAATATCTAATTTAGACAATATTGACTTAGAGAGTCAGTCCTCTAAATAGTAAATCAGACAATTAAAATCACGCACGGGTGGTCGGTTACTCACATTATCCTGTTCTTGTGGTCGAATGGAGCACTCTGAGGAAATTAAAACACCGTCATTATTAGAGTCACTTTAACGCTTTCATTCAGTTAATATCATTATTTAAAATATAGTCTATTGTTTACATTTCAATATATTACAAACCGGTACACAAATTGTTTGAAGTGACTCTTTTCATTAGTTAATAGGACTTTTTCTTCTATTCAAGATAACAACTTGAATCAATCATAGAAATAATTGTAGTGAATTAGTATATTGGCACTGCTATCATTCTAATGTATAAACACAAACACTACCACCATCTCTCAACCATGTGCATATTGTATCATGGTTGACTGTATAATGGTTGACTGTATAATGCTTGACTGTATGTTGGTTGACTGTATGGTGGTTGACAGTATGGTGGTTGACTGTATAATGGGTGACTGTATAATAGTTGACTGTATAATGGTTGACTGTATGGTGGTTGACTGGATGGTGGTTGACTGTATGTTGGTTGACTGTATGGTGGTTGACAGTATGGTGGTTGACAGTATGTTGGTTGACTGTATAATGGGTGACTGTATAATAGTTGACTCTATAATGGTTGACTGTATGGTGGTTGACAGTATGGTGGTTGACTGTATAATGGTTGACTGTATAATGGTTGACTGTATAATGGTTGACTGGATGGTGGTTGACTGGATGGTGGTTGACTGGATGGTGGTTGACTGTATGGTGGTTGACTGTATAATGGTTGACTGTATAATGGTTTACTGTATAATGGTTGACTGTATGTTGGTTGACTGTATGTTGGTTGACTGTATGGTGGTTGACTGTATGTTGGTTGACTGTATGGTGGTTGACTGTATGTTGGTTGACTGTATGGTGGTTGACTGTATGGTGGTTGACTGTATGATGGTTGACTATAAGGTGGTTGACTGTATAATGGTTGACTGTATAATGGGTGACTGTATGGTGGTTGACTGTATGGTGGTTGACTGTATGGTGATTGACTGTAGGTTGACTATAAGGTGGTTGACTGTATAATGGTTGACTGTATAATGGGTGACTGTATGGTGTTTGACTGTATGGTGGTTGACTGTATGATGGTTGACTATAAGGTGGTTGACTGTATAATGGTTGACTGTATAATGGGTGACTGTATGGTGATTGACTGTTTGGTGGTTGACTGTATAATGGTTGACTGTATAATGGATGACTGTATGGTGTTTGACTGTATGGTGGTTGACTGTATGGTGGTTGACTGTATGGTGGTGACTGTATGGTGGTTGACTGTATGGTGGTGACTGTATGGTGGTTGACTGTATGGTGGTTGACAGTATGGTGGTTGACTGTATGGTGGTTGACTGTATGGTGGTTGACTGTATGGTGGTTGACTGTATGGTGGTTGACTGTATGGTGGTTGACTGTGTCTCAAGTGACTGTATGGTGGTTGACTGTATGTTGGTTGACTGTATGGTGGTTGACTGTATGGTGGTTGACTGTATGGTGGTTGACTGTATGGTGGTTGACTGTATCTCAAGTGACTGTATGGTGGTTGACTGTGTCTCAAGTGACTGTATGGTGGTTGACTGTGTCTCAAGTGACTGTATGGTGGTTGACTGTGTCTCAAGTGACTGTATGGTGGTTGACTGTGTCTCAAGTGACTGTATGGTGGTTGACTGTGTCTCAAGTGACTGTAGTTAGAAGGATTCGCTCTGAAAATAAGGTGACAACTAATTATAGTTCTGATTAACCCTAACTGTGTAGTCACTCTAGTGAGCTATGAACCAGGTGACAATCTTCCTTGGCGCAACATTGTCCCAATATTGTAACAACATTATTCTAATACTGTTACAGCACTGTCTCAATATTGTTACAACATTGTCTCAATAGTGTTACAACATTGCTCCAATATTATAATAACTACTGGAATATTGGGACAATATTGACCCAATATTGTTACAGCATTGCTCGATTATTGGGACAATATTGACCCAATAGTGTTACAGCATTGCTCGATTATTGGGACAATGTTGTGCCAATAATCGAGCAAAGCCCGGAAATTTTTTGAGTTTGAAAGAACTTTCCTGTACAATTATGTTACTTCAAAATTAATTTCATAGTTGGATAAATAAAGAAGTATTTTTTACCTAATAGTGAAGAATTGAATGAAATGGAAAATTTAATTCATTTAAAACGTGAATTAAAAATAGGCAACATGACAGATTAATCACAAACCATATAAATTTCATTATAATATACAAAATTGTATTAATTCGATACTTGTCACAACATATCCTAGCTATATTTATCTTTAATCATTGTGACTATTATACAGTTAAATCAATCTCTGTATCGCATGGCAACTGTGTCCTAAATACTAAATTATCATCTACTGTTCACACGGATTGCGTGAGTAGAATGTAGAAGATCGACTTTTAGAGTAGATAAACGTAGAAAATTACACATTTGATGGTAGATGAAATATCTACTTTAGTCTTCCTTGACCACGCGTGAGAAACTACATAATACAACTACCAGCTTCAATATACTCCTATATCTACAACTACCAGCTTCAATCTACTGCTTTATCTACAACTACCAGCTTCAATCTACTCCTATATCTACAACTACCAGCTTCAATCTACTCCTATATCTACAACTACCAGCTTCAATCTACTCCTTTATCTACAACTACCAGCTTCAATCTACTCCTATATCTACAACTACCAGCTTCAATCTACTTCTTTATCTACAACTACCAGCTTCATTCTACTCCTTTATCTACAACTAACAGCTTCAATCTACTCCTATATCTACAACTACCAGCTTCAATCTACTCCTTTATCTACAACTACCAGCTTCAATCTACTCCTATATCTACAACTACCAGCTTCAATCTACTCCTATATCTACAACTACCAGCTTCAATCTAATCCTATATCTACAACTACCAGCTTCAATCTACTCCTATATAAATATTCATTCCAGGTATTTTAATAGTTATTTCTGATTAGGTTGAGAGTGACCAAATGGTTGCCCTTATTAGTGCTGACGTTGGCAATAAGGATATCGTTAATCATTCCAAGGTGTGTTGCAAAACGGTTCACAACACCTGGAAACAATTCTTGAGCAATCAGGCATCACTTCCACTAAACCAATTCCGAAAAAAAACCAGTCAATTCTCAGCTAAAAGTGTTTCTTCTGCTATGAATAACTGAAACCGCAAAGAAATGACAGAAAAGAGCGAAAAAGGGTCTCTCAAAATCCTCATGATTTCGAAATTTGATGTTACTTTTGTTCTGAATATAGTTCAAAATTATTCTGTCTTAGCATTTTCTGATTACTATTCTAGTTTTGTTTAATTTTTTCTATGGGTAAATCTTTTTGGGTCATCCTGTGGATCGTTATCTGAAATCTAACCTATAAATCTCATGCACTTCTCCATTTCTATGTGCTTTATTTAGTAAATTCTTCCTCTCCCATCCATCTCCGTTGCGGTTGCCGACACTCCATTCACTCAAGTGCATCCTAAATGGGCGGGAAAATGAAGCGCACGTACAAGCGTTTACTCGACGCGGTCACTTCAATTGGGCCGAAAATGTCACGCTCGCTGATCTTCTTTTTGTTCACGGCGCGGGAAAAAAAGTGAGCAGAGAAATGCGTTCTCATTCATTGGAGAAAATAGTGACGGTCTATTTTATCTACAAACTTTTAAAGTTCGTTTGCAAAAATTAACTCCATGTCAGATTTTGCACACTGTATTTAGTGATGAATAGACATGATTGAGATTTCTTCTGAGAGACTCGTATATAAACCTCCAAGAAAACACAACCTCGCAGGTAGCACACTAGTAATTCCATCTCTTTAAATCATACTAATTATAGTCATTAAATATTTGTTATCACAGTATCTACCTAAGCTATTATTCTTATCTATATAATATGTAGAAATGACAGTTATTAGTCTTTTTATTACATACTTATAACACTTCCATAGTACCTAACTGGAATATAATTCAAGAAGATTAGTACAACTTTTTTAGAATATTGTAATAATGGTAGAATATTGATGAAATAATGGTTTAGAATTATAATTTTTCTAAAAAAAAATTATTGCACAATAAAGATTTAACTTTCAAAAAAATTAAAAATAACTTTTTAGTAATAATAGTTTATATTTTATTAATTTACTAACCAATAGGAATGTCATCCGTGCATTCTCAGAATATTGGTGATGAAATTACAAGTTTCTCAAACTAATGTTAAAGAAAGCAAACTCCTGAATATGGTTGAAGAAAGAGTAACTATTGTATGTAATGATTCAATAACTTATAATAGTTCTTTAGCTAGAGATCAAGCAGGCATGACAGTCAGTAGAGCTTGAGATAGACTGTCCTGGTGCGACCTCAATAACGAACTAACGGTACTAGATTCAATTTGTAGGACTTAGCATCAGACTTATCGTGAGTAACACGTGGTTTAAGGAGTAACTTGTACATTTAGTAATGATATGATGTGTGTCTTTGAGGGGTAACTTGTGCATTTAGTAATGGTATGATGTGTGTCTTTGAGGGGTAACTTGTGCATTTAGTAATGGTATGATGTGTGTCTTTGAGGGGTAACTTGTGCATTTAGTAATGGTATGATGTGTGTCTTTGAGGGGTAACTTGTGCATTTAGTAATGGTATGATGTGTGTCTTTGCGTTGTAACTTGTGTATTATGCAATAGAATGATGTGCGTGTCACTTTAATTTGAGGGGTAACTTGTGCATTTGGTAATGTATGATGGGTGTCTTTGAGGAGTAACTTGTGCATTTAGTAATGGAATGATGTGTGTTTTTGAGGGGTAACTTGTGCATTTAGTAATGGTATGATGTGTGTCTTTGAAGGGTAACTTGTGCATTTAGTAATGGTATGATGTGTGTCTTTGAAGGGTAACTTGTGCATTTAGTAATGGTATGATGTGTGTGTTTTTGAGGGATAACTTGTGCATTTAGTAATGGTATGATGTGTGTGTTTTTGAGGGGTAACTTGTGCATTTAGTAATGGTATGATGTGTGTCACTTAAATTTGAGGGGTAATTTTTGCATCAGGTATTGGTATAAATTTTACACAAACAAATTTTTCATAGATAAGCATTTAATACTAAATGAAAAAGATTAGTTACCAAAACTTTTTCCTAATTCGTCGAGCGTATGAAAACTTATCCTTTTTTAAAATTTGTACGTTAGGTTGATATTGACAACATATTCTTATAAGTTCAAACATATTTTAACACTTCGAAATATGTATTAACAAATTTAAAGGAATATGCTATTTCTAGAAATTTCGGTAATTCATTTTATAATCTTGACCCTAATCTACTTTCTCTTTATTTCAGGTTTGGATTAGTTACACCATCATTAATTACTTCTTCACCAGTGAGACTTTCCTCGGAGGTGGAATCACAGGTTTTTTCCTCGGTTTAGGTGGAGGAGGAACAACAGCACAGTCAGGAACAATTCAACCTCCTGCGGTGAATAATCCGGTGGTGAGTGAGATTCAACTATTTAGGTAACTATCTATGCTCATAATTGAAGCTCACTTTCTGTAACTATAGAATTATTTGGTGAAAACAAAATTGATCCTAAATATTTATCTATCGAAATAATTTCAAACACAATATTGCATTTTATTTTAGTACTGGATTTTCTGAAGAACAATCTATTTTGAAGGTTTAAAATTCAATTACACTCTATTCTAAATATGAAAATTACGGAATGAATCTAGAATCTAAGAAAAATCATGCACATTGTTCAAGATACCAATGAACTTTTTCTATCATATTCGCATGTTCTAAATCTGACAACACTAGACATTGCAGATCGCATCTGTTACAATATTTCACAGATCTCAGATTTCCAAAGTAAAACTTTTCTATGTGTATTGCTTCTAGGAGTTTTAAAGTTTGTCTGTGTACACGACGACCAAGTAGTAAAACTCTAAATTATTATAAAATTAGAAAACTGTGATTTGTGGTGGTATTAGAATCATGCAGTGACATTTTTCTCCGATAGTACATCATCACAGTGACTCTATTCTCTCTATTACAGACGATAGCAACAGTCTTAGATTCTATTTCATCTCCACCTCCAATTGTTGATACTTTTGTAACGCCAAAACCACCAACTACTTCTACAAGTACACCAACTACTTCTACAAGTACATCAACATCTTCAACTACGACCAAAACACCTTCAGCTACTCCAAGTCCACCAACTGTAACTCCATCAAGTTCATCAACAACAGTTTCAAGTACGTATTGTCTAAAACTTTACTCTGTAAGCTAATTATTCAAATGATTTTTAAAATTTGAACAAATAGCGTATATAGTAAACTGAACTGAGTTTGCTGAATATGTGATGCAAACTAAGGTGTCCCCTACTAACATTTTAGCATCTCTCATAGTATTGAAAAGTGAAATGCGTCTAATGATAGAGTGAGTGTCCTGTAATTTGATGAAAGTACTCATATTTAGTAGTCTTTCTGATTGACTGGAGAGACTAAAGTGATGAGAGAGTGAGTCAAGCCCTATCATTTCTGCTTGAAGATGATCACCACTTTCGTGGAGACACGAGGAAGCGTTAACCCTTGGTTGTTCATGTGATCATTATAGTCACTTAAGCAAAGTCGGAAAACTGTTCGGTGAACACTTTAGGAGTTTAAACCCTTCATCTTATTAATCCTTTATTGCTTTAATGATCATATTTCATCATATTAAGCAAAGTTTGAACACCGGTTTGGTGAACGGTAACGAGTTAAGAAAATCGAAAACAAATATGAAGTACTTACAATGCACGTGTCATGGATTAAACTATTCATGTTTTAATCATCTGCTTTTGACTATTGTTTATTAGTCAATAAGAAGTGAACATATGGTGTTCTATTTACGGTGTCTATTATTTCAAGATAGAAAGCCAAATTTTAATTTAAAGTTGAACCAGGCATCTTCTTGTATGAACTAGGCACAGCGAATTCAAAGGACTTTGCATGGTAGGGTTAATATAGACATGGTAGAGTTTATTGTAAATACGAAATAATGCAGGTATAAGATAAAAAGAGAACTTAGGTTCATATGAACAGTGTTACAGTTAGAGGGTTAGATAATATATCTACCAAAGAAACTTTCAAAGTTACGTCCATTGATGCGTTGGATGAACCTATAATGATAGCTATTTGGGTAATGGAGGCCTATGCTGTAACGCAAGTGTATTACAGGTACATGCAATAAACAGATCTACATCCTCTCTGACCACTAGACTGAATGGAGAGTATATCCAGTAGGGAATTTATAATAACCGATTCTCGGCTTTCGAATGGTGATTATAATCAGTAATGAAAAAAGAGCATCTATACGATGGTAAATTTGAAAAAAATATAATATACATCTACAATTATGACAATTGACGATAACTACAATCTAAATTTACCGTAATATAGACAATAATAGACTATCTTCCTATTATAAATAGTATGACTTAGTAATAATTCAGATTAAAAAATGACACTATTGAATAAAACCGAATAGGTTTATTTCAGGATAACTTGGCTTCAATTGACTGAGTACAGGTAAACAGGTAGAAAAAAGTGGGATTATTGTTAAGGATATAACAAACATAAAAACTCTAAATACGAAAGCTTTTGAACAAAAATGATTATTTCATTCTTATCTTGTGAAGCAATCTTTTATATTCTCAAAGTAAATATACTTTTATACTAAAAAGTGAATTTAAAATATTAGTTACATAGTTCTATTTCATCCAGTTAGATAATTATAACAATTGCTTAATATAGAAAATCATCGATTGATTTCACTTATGGAACAGTTATTTTGAGTATATTGACTGTTCACTCACAATTTTCCAAAATGCAAATAGAAACAAGAGACAGTAAATCAAACACCATATGTCACAGCTCTCGAATTGACAATGCACATCTGAAGTAGGGGGCAGATGCATTGGAGGAGGGGGGGGGGGGGGAGTTATGATAAATATTATTGGAGGAAGAGTGTAATAAATTATCATACAAAAAATTGGAAGCATAGAATTATGATTTGTAAAATAAGGAATAGAGATTCAAACATGTTCTAATTAACATTCATCAAGTTTAATGCTGATCTTATTCATACAGTATAAATTCATATTTACGATGTTCTTAGATACAAGATATCTCTCTTTTAAAGTTTATTTTTGATATTGAGACCTGATTTTATTCTTTCAGTCGGAGGTGACCCATCGCTACCTACCATCAATGTGGTGGACAGCAGCACAGACTTCTCCATAACCCAAGTACCCACTACCACTCCTGTTACTCCTGTTACTGGTTCGAGTCCCATTCAGCCCGTATCAGATGGTCCTCTGACTCTTCCACCTGACATCTTAGCTTTCCTCAACGAAACCTTGAGTTTGATAAACTCGACGCTGGAGCCTGACACTGACATGCCTGTGATTGATATCACAGGTGACGGTAGCTTGACCACCAAGAAGCCCGAAGAGATCACTGTAAGTACTTCTACAACGGAAAGGAGCACTTTAAAACCGATATTCGGTTCTGTAACTGAAGGAGTAACTACAACCAAAGATCCGTTCGGTTTCGTTACTACGAAGAGGCCGCCAATAACTAAGCCGCCTGGATTCTTCTCATCAACCACCAAAGATCCGTTCGCTTTCCTTACCACTGCTCCTACTATCTTCACATCAACTTCTAAAGATCCTTCAGGGACCACGAAAGATCCTTTCGGTTTCGTTACAACGAAAAGACCGCCAATTACTAAGCCACCTGGATTCTTTTCAACAACGAAAGATCCTTTCGGTTTCGTTACGACAAAAAGGCCGCCAGTTACAAAGCCGCCTGGATTCTTTTCAACAACCAATAAAGATCCGTTCGGTTTCGTTACTACGAAGAAGCCGCTAAATACTAAGCCACCTGGATTATTTACGACAACAACTAAAGATCCTTTCCTTACCACCGCTCCTACTATTTTCACATCAACTTCTAAGGATCCTTTCGGAACCACGAAAGATCCATTCGGTTTCGTTACTACGAAGAGGCCGCCAATTACTAAGCCACCTGGATTCTTTTCGACAACCACTAAAGATCCTTTTGCTTTCCTTACCACATCCAAACCAACTAGTAAAGCACCAACTGTATCTTCATCAATAACTACCAAAGATCCACTTGGTTTTGTTACAAAACCAAGACCACCGATTGGAAGACCACCTAGTTTCTTCACGACGACAACCAATGATCCATTTGATTTGAATACCAAACCTCAAACAACTGAAATGTCGTCACTAACAGCTTCTTCATCTGAGGAAACAATGATCTCAACAACCCCATATGTAGTAACAGGTACTATGGAAGGTAATACTGACACTTCCAGTGAAACATCAGAAAACACAGAAACAGACGAAACAACATTCAATCCACTAGGATTCGTAACCAAACCTAGACCAATTATTACTAAACCACCTGGCTATTACTCATCAACTAAAAGTACACCGTTTGATAACCTTGCTTACGTTACAAAACCTAGACCAATCATCACCAAACCTCCTGAATTCTTCAGCAGTCAATCGACAAACAATATCGACCATCCAGATTCGACCACTCTACCTGAAATATCAACCACTGATAGTTACAATACAGAGTCCATCTTGACCGATGAAGACTTGATTACGATGTTCGTTAAAATGACGGAGTCTACCCTCGGCTTGGAAGTTTTCAATGATTCTCTCATAGAAAACTCTACCGTATTACCGCAGACTATCTACGATAATATCATTGATATTCTCTCGTCTTACATGTAAGTAAATAGTTATGCTATTTATTATCATTGTGTTTGCTATAGTAAACCTTAAATAATTTACATGATTAAAGAGTTTATTAAGTATTTTTAATTAGTGTCACTGATTTATAAATCAGATAATAAATTATGACCATAATAAATCAAATAGATTCTAATTTAAAATTACTATACTAAAATAAAATTAAAAAATTACAAAATGATAAAATAATAATTTATTATTTTGAAATATTTGTTATTTAAAAAAAATATTATTATAAAGAAAATATTGTAAAGAAAATCGTTATGAAATGATAAAATAATTTAATAAACTCAGAAATACTGTTTTATAGCTCTATTTTATGTAATTGATTATGATTAACTTTTTAATAACAGTAAGTTAGGTAGTATTATTATTCTAAAATACTTCTCCTGTCTAATTTTTCATAAATATTGACAGTTTTAAATTGTATCTTGAACAGGTACAATGACTGTTCAGATACAGATTTTAATAAATAGAAATAAATAAGGTTTCCTTTACATTACTTATCATCATTATTATGATTTCTTATGTATATAATTTGTTTCAGAACATCCACCACATCAGATGAATTTGGCAGTGAAACTTTTTCAACGACTTCAAATTACGATTCGACACACTTTGACAGTACGACAATCCAAGATACTTCACATGATCAAAATACACAATTCGAATCACCAAGTCCATCAGTTTCTGACACATATGAATACATAACAAAACCTATCAAACCTTTCGGAACAGACCCACCAACTTTTGTAAATACGAACACCCAACCATCCGTTGTTGATACGTTTGACCCACTGGCTTACTACACTAAGCCTCGTCCTGTCTTCACCAAGCCACCAAACTTCTACAGACCTGAATACGTGTCACCTGATGAAGAAGCTATGCCGATCAGGCCACTGAATGTGTTGGACAAATGCTTGTCAGAAGGAGGGAATCTGAATAAATGTCTGCAGGAATCTTCCTTATACGGACAGTTGTTTGTTGACACTTCTGGTTACCCATCGACTACCAAGTCTCCAAGTCACAGTAGTGGCATTCCAGTAGATCCTTATAGTAGCTTCATAAAGGACTTCTTGAACTACACGTCCTTTGAATACACAGGCAAAACCAACACAGTGTCTGCTAATGCTGCTACAACTGAACCTTATGAAGAGTATTTCGAGCAGAACATGTCTTTTCTGGTCAATTCCTCGAATAAGGTTGACGATCAAGAAAAACTAACCAATTTGGCTCATCAGCTTTTAGTAAATCACACAGCAATTCACACTAAGCTACCTTATGGTTACACAACCAAATACCAACCAGATATCAACATGGGTAAATCATCTGAAAGTATTTCACCATTCTATACTGTCACCACCCAAGACCCTGAAATTGACACAGAATCCGCAAAAGGTTACGGAAGTGAAGTTACATTTTCTGATTCTGAAAATAAGATTCCATCAGACGAAGATTCTGGAACGAAGATTTCACTAACAGAAGAATCTGAAACTGCGATTCCAGCAAACGATGATTCTAGAACCAAAATTCCATCAGACGAAGATTCTGAAAACAAGTTTCCATCGACAGAAGAATCTAAAACCACGATTCAATCAAACGAAGATTCGGAAACAAAGATTCCACTATCTGAAGAACCTGAAACGAAGATTCCATCAACAGAGGATTCAGACACAAGTCCAAAAGTTGACTCCACTACTTCCACCGCCACCCCCCACTTCTCCCCCTTTCTCCAGATGATGCTGAAGAAGCACCCTCACGCTAACATCATAGCAGGACCTCCTCCAAAATATCTCACCACCAAAAAGAAATTCAAAGGAAGAATTTAGAGAAGTTGAAAACATCAGAATTCAAATGTTTTAATTAATTAAATAATTAGTCGAGAGTGCCAGAGAGTTAATTAAGATCATCCGTAGTGATGTTAAATTCAGGTCAAACTGATGACTTTGATGACAATATTTGAAATTGATATTGTTGATGTTATCAAAAAATAATGCATTAAATTAATAGCAGTTGTTAATAAATAGAAAAAAGTTAAAAGACGTATATTTGGCAAAATAGAGTCTCATTTACATAACATTTCATTTATTTATTTATACTCTTTACCACAGTAATTTTATGTATTTATTAGTAACTAAAGCTTTATTATTTGTTATATTTTTAAAATGTAAATATTGTAAATAGGTAAATTTATTAAAAGCTTTATGTAAATTGCTGTGATAATTTATTGTAAATAATATATATTATTAGTTATTTTTTTTAATGTTATGGAATGAAATGTTCTTTTGTATAAACAAATCTTTACTATTTATTTTTATATTCTACCACTAGATGTTTTCCTAATTTTTTCACTCAGTTTTATTTAGTTATAAAATACCTTGAAAATTCAATAATTTGAAGATATTGAAATTAAAAAAAAAAGATTCAAGTTGTGCAAACTCTTATTTCAAAATAAGTTAGATATCTGTCAATAATGGTAGCAGACAGATTTGAAACAATGTTAGTTATATACCTTGACATATAAATTCATATCACCTTTATTAAAATCTTTTAAATGTGCTTTTGAAGGTAAATTAACCAATCTAGAATATTTATTTACTGCTACCAAGATAGAAGCACCAAACAGACCACTTCTACATTCACTCCAAATCTTCTCTGTCGTCAAAGCGGAGTAGAGACAGATTCCCCTGGTAGTTACTTCACATCAATATTGGAGTCTTTAACTGCCACCATTTGGAATCTGGCAGCGCCGCGTAACTATGCATTTTTAATGCCGCCACAATTGGATAGATGAAGAATGCAAGGGAAAATGTCTCTATAATATACCTTATATCACTCTGGGTATTATTAATATATTATCATTTCATGGCTGAAGCTCATCTATAGTGCAATAGCATAAGGGGTAAGTTCCAAATTATTAGACGGTTTCACCTTTCAGAATATATCAGAAAAAACTAGTGAATAATAATGATTATTTTATTCTAATTTAATTGGTTTCATTTTAATTGGTATTTCATTTTAATTATTATGCAGTTCTCTTTTATGTGTTCGAAAAGTTGGAACCGTCCGATAATTCAGAATTTACCCTGAAGATGAAATAAAATGATGTAATTAGAAGTAGTTTGATTCAAAGAGTTGTGACGATTAAAAAAACAATCAGATTGTCAGAATTTTGTCACAATATATAAGTAAATATTTTATAAATTAACTTTATTTTTCGAACATCTATATAATACAGATATGTACAGTGTGTTGGGTTGTTGTACTGGAAACCAGGAGCTCTATTTCAATTCTTTATCTTTGTAATATTTAATTTATCGATGTTGATGTGTTTCCTTTCTTTTGAGATTATAAATATGTATAATACATATAAGACGAATTAACTCATTACTAAAAGTTTCGAGTTTTAAAAAAGCATTCTTCATATACAGGCATCCTCTGTTTTAGTTACCAAATCACAATTCAGTTTAATTACCAACGAGTAACTAAAGCGAGGAAAAGTAACAAGAAATTTTATAATTGTCACTCCTTGATTAAATAACTCATTTTCTATGAGTTATAAGGAAATAAAATTTGTTTTAGAACTAAAGTACTATAATAGCCTATTAATAAACAGTGTTTGAATTTTTAAATTTTAAAGTTGTGAACTTATTATAGGTTTTAAAATCCAACGATAGCTTAGCTCTCACTCAGTACAGACGAGTAATTAATAGATACTTAGATTTCTATAACAATTTATTGTGTTACTTTGAACAAACAGCAATTTTATGCTCTATGAAATGTTTTTGGTAGTAGGATATTAAGTTTCAAGTTATTGGTTCGTTCAACCTTTTCGGACACGTCAGGAAAGAAAATATAATAATTATAATTCAACTTCTATCCTAATTGGTATCATGGATACCAATTGAAATAAGAGTTAAATAATGATTATTATATAGAAATTTTTGCGTGTTCGAAAATATGGAACACGAAAAAATAGGACATGTTGAATTTCTGAACCATTTGCTTCTAATAACCTGATCTGGATTATAGTTTTGATGTTTTTGATAGTTACCGTGAAATAATCATTAAAAATTGTCTCCGTTTTCTATGTCTACGAACGGTACTTATTTCGAGACATGACTCGAAATAAGTACCAGTTATATTAAAGAGAGGTGTACTTAAAGCGAGGCCTGTACATTATATGTGCATTTATCGGACGCTAAAAAACAGTGTTAAACTTTTTATTTCTTTGAAACTTATTTTGAAGGTTTAAAATTTGTACACTAATATTTTATCTATTAAATAATAGCATTGAAAGTAAAGACTCAAGTCTAGGTGCTGTATATAATTTGCTGCTTGTCTTTGAGAGAATTTTATTAAATTGGTTATAATTTATGAAGATTTTTACTATTTCACATTCCAATGCATTTTGCCATATTAAGAATAAGTTATGTATGTGCCATACAAAAATAACATGTTAATGACTAAGATCAATAACTATCGCATATACCAACATCAATAACTACATATTTTGTATAGTTTTACACACTTTATTGTATACTTTATTACTGGAAACAGTTTATTTAATAACTGCAAGCGATTGTTAAACATCTTAATGTGGCCATATGAAATAGTTTTGCTTAAATCAATATAATAACATGTGTATATGCAATTCGAATTATGTCGAAATAGACTCAGACGATTACTCTATACAGGTGTTAAAACTCGCATTAAGACAAAAGTTCTCAAAGTTACAGTTGTTTAACATTTGGACAATAAATAGAGGTACGTGTAATAGATTATGGGTAGGATTAGGGTATAGTTACGAGTTATCGGTCAGTACTACATCTTCGGTCATATAAGAAAAACAATATAAAAATTTTTACTATTGGATAGCACTGTGTAATAATAACAATTTTTATAATGTTTTTTCTTATATGACCGAAGATTTAGTACTGACCAATAATTCGTAACTTACCCTAATAATATATGAACTATTTTAAGAAACTTACACGATCACTCACGTAATGATGTCTTTTGTTTAACTTTTCTAGTTATAAAACTGGAGTTATTATTTGTTGAATTAAGAATAACATTCCCTAACAATATCTAGGGAATAGCACAAGAATCACTAAGGATTAACATTCCCTAATAATATCTAGGGAATATCACAAGAATCACTAAGGATTAACATTCCCTAACAATATCTAAGGAATATCACAAGAATCACTAAGGATTAACATTCCCTAACAATATCTAGGGAATATCACAAGAATCACTAAGGGTTAACGTTCCCTAACAATATCTAGGGAATATCACAAGAACACTAAGGATTAACATTCCCTAACAATATCTAAGGAATATCACAAGAATCACTAAGGATTAACATTCCCTAACAATATCTAGGGAATATCACAAGAATCACTAAGGATTAACGTTCCCTAACAATATCTAGGGAATATCACAAGAACACTAAGGATTAACATTCCCTAACAATATCTAGGGAATATATCAATAATTCTCCCATAGTCACATAAAGTTTTATGGTCAGAAACTCCTTCCATTTCAGATGTTTTCTCCCCTCTTTTAAGAGAGGCAATTCTGACGTCACAGCAACAGTTGCCATACATTCCATTTTATTTGGAGGGGAGAGAGGTGATAAAAATGTTCATGATTTTGTTATTGGAACTAATAATAATTGTGATGATTGACACTGAATTAGTTATGACTGGAAAAAAGAATTCCAAAAAACTTTCAAACAAGAATTTAGATTTTGTACAGCGAAACTGCTCTGTAATGAACTAATATTAGTTGAGGGTCTTTCCCAGAATAGCGGCGCAAAATATTTATTAATATATTTATATTTAATGTGTATCACAGATACTAAATTAATAAATGAAAATTTAGTCACTAAGATTTCTTGAACTCAGCAATATACTTCATTATAGCAAGAATTGGAGTCGACACGCCCCCATTACACATACATCAGTATTGAAGTAAACATGGAATATATATCAGAAACTGGAAATATTCGATATATATATTATGGGGGGGGGGGGGGGTGCCGCCCTCCGAACCCCCCTGCCAGGTCATTCATCAATCATGCAGTGTGCAGTACAATAAACTAGCAGATACAACAATTTACATTGCAGTTTCACGTGAAAAATCTAAATGTTTGAGTAATTTCAATGAAAAAACAACTTTTTTTAATGTTCTCAAACCTTCAGTAATATATAGGAAATAAATAACTTTAATTTAATCCGTGCGTGTTTGTATTATAGTTACAGGTAATTTATAATTAATATTGTGTCTAATAATTTAATAAATAATGATATTGAATATAAATATTTTAAGCAGCTATTCTGGGAAAGACCCTTAGTTCACTATATAGACTCATAGAGCTTACTTCATTATAGAGGAGTGAATAGAAAACTGATGGCGATCTTATGGCAGACTACATTAAATATATTCATTAAAAAATCATTACAAAAGGTACTTCATTACCCTGGACTCTGCTTACCAGGATGGTTCACTATACAAGATTTCGTTATAGAGGCGTTGTTTCGTATATTAATGTATACTAATTACTAAAGGTTAACAATTAAATATATTTAACTAGGAAATAATTTTTACTTTCAGAAGGAGCTTCAAATACATAATAAAATATGAACTGTTAACTAAATAAAACTATATTTGGATTCACTTTAATTATAGCGATTAGTTTATTCTTTTCTTCTGAGTAAATTGTTAGTAAAAGGTCAAATATAAAGTTTCAATATCAATAGTAAATGTATGAGAATTAATTCATATGAAATCTGAATATTTTAAAAATATAAATATATATTTCCTGAAATGAAATTACCTGAAATTAAATTTCCTGAATAAAAATTTCCCGAATTAAAACTTCCTGAATTAAAATTTCCCGAAATAAAATTTCCTGAAATAAAATTTCCTGAAATAAAATTTCCTGAAATAAAATTTATTATATCAATATAGTTCTTATTATTGTCATTAAAAACCTCTACCGTAGCGTGTTTATTTGAAAAGATGATAAATTCAAGGCTACGTAACTTTATTTCAAGGCAAGATAGTTTCTAAAATGCTTATAACACAATTTGTTTTTCATTTCCAAATATGCAATATGCACCGTACTTGTGAACAATAATAGTTCTACAACTCATAATTCATCAAATTATTACTTTATGCTAATTTTACCTAAAATTTATATCCCATTTGCAAAGGTACTGATAAATATTTCATCTCAATTTTAAAGATATTTCCTATTTAGAGATGCAGATGTTGTAAGTATAATTAGGGTGTAATCCACGTTATCGTGCAACATCAACGTGTAGGGTCGATAAATCATTTTCTGTTTGGTTGTTTTGCTCATAGTTAGTCATATTTTGTAGTGCAATTTACCTGAGAACAGTCAAAAGACTGGGGTAAACTATCAATTACTGACTGTACATAATTACCTGGCCACTTAATTAGCGTAATTAAAAACGAAGGCAAGGTATATACTAGGGTAAGTTCAGAGTTATGGGACGGTGCTGCATTTACTATCAAAATATAAGAAAATAATATTTTACTATGACTTAACTCGTTATTTTAATTTGTATCCAAGATACCTGGAGGTATCATGGATAAAAATTAGAATGATGAGTTAAATTATAATTCTATACTTATTTCTTTCGTGGAAATCTTCAATGAGTCGGAATTTACCCTACTTACACTTAATAAATAGATAAAATTAATGTTTCAGAGATTGAAGAAAAATATTCAACTATTAGTTTATTGATAGATAAAATTGTTTGCATAAAATAAAAAAAATAATTCATGTCATAGAAGAATTATAAACAATGAACTGATTTTAAATGAATGAAATATTGAAGTGATTTCTTTATATGATGAATATAATTAGATACTGTAACTACAGTGTCTACAGGCCTCTATCTACAGTGTCCACAGGCCTCTAACTATAGTGTCTACAGGCCTCTATCTACAGTGTCTACAGGCCTCTATCTACAGTGTCTACAGGCCTCTATCTACAGTGTCTACAGGCCTCTATCTACAGTGTCTACAGGCCTCTATCTACAGTGTCTACAGGCCTCTATCTACAGTGTCTACAGGCTTCTATCTACAGTGTCTACAGGCCTCTATCTACAGTGTCTACAGGCCTCTATCTACAGTGTCTACAGGCCTCTATCTACAGTGTCTACAGGCCTCTATCTACAGTGTCTCCAGGCTTCTATCTACAGTGTCTACAGGCCTCTATCTACAGTGTCTCCAGGCTTCTATCTACAGTGTCTACAGGCCTCTATCTACAGTGTCTCCAGGCTTCTATTTACAGTGTATACAGGCCTATATCTACAGTGTCTACATGCCTCTATCTACAGTGTCTACAGGCCTCTATCTACAGTGTCTCCAGGCTTCTATCTGCAGTGTCTACAGGCCTATATCTACAGTGTCTATATCTATAGTGTCTACAGGCCTATATCTACATTGTCTATATCTACAGTGTCTATATCTACAGTGTCTACAGGCCTATATCTACAGTGTCTCTTTCTACAGTGTCTCTATCTACAGTGACTCTACCTACAGTGCCTCTATCTACAGTAACTCTATCTACAGTACCTCTATCTACAGTGTCTCTATCTACAGTACCTCTATCTACAGTACCTTTATCTACAGTACCTCTATCTACAGTACCTTTATCTACAGTACCTCTATCTACAGTACCTTTATCTACAGTACCTCTATCTACAGTGCCTCTATCTACAGTACCTCTATCTACAGTAGCTCTATCTACAGTACCTATATCTACAGTGTCTCTATCTACAGTACCTCTATCTACAGTACCTATATGTACAGTGTCTCTATCAGTACCTATATCTACAGTACCTATATCTACAGTGTCTCTATCTACAGTACCTCTATCTACAGTGCCTCTATCTACAGTGCCTCTATCTACAGTACCTCTATCTACAGTACCTCTATCTACAGTACCTCTATCTACAGTACCTCTATCTACAGTACCTCTATCTACAGTACCTCTATCTACAGTACCTCTATCTACAGTGCCTCTATCTACAGTGCCTCTATCTACAGTGCCTCTATCTACAGTGCCTCTATCTACAGTACCTCTATCTACAGTACCTCTATCTACAGTGTCTCTATCTACAGTAACTCTATCTACAGTACCTCTATCTACAGTACCTCTATCTACAGTGCCTCTATCTACAGTGCCTCTATCTACAGTACCTCTATCTACAGTACCTCTATCTACAGTACCTCTATCTACAGTGTCTCTATCTACAGTACCTCTATCTACAGTACCTTTATCTACAGTACCTCTATCTACAGTACCTTTATCTACAGTACCTCTATCTACAGTACCTTTATCTACAGTACCTCTATCTACAGTACCTTTATCTACAGTACCTCTATCTACAGTACCCTTATCTACAGTACCCTTATCTACAGTACCTCTATCTACAGTACCTCTATCTACAGTACCTATATCTACAGTGTCTCTATCTACAGTGTCTCTATCTACAGTACCTCTATCTACAGCGCCTCTATCTACAGTGCCTCTATCTACAGTACCTCTATCTACAGTACCTCTATCTACAGTACCTCTATCTACAGTGCCACTATCTACAGTACCTCTATCTACAGTACCTCTATCTACAGTACCTCTATCTACAGTGTCTCTATCTACAGTACCTCTATCTACAGTACCTTTATCTACAGTACCTCTATCTACAGTACCTTTATCTACAGTACCTCTATCTACAGTACCTTTATCTACAGTACCTCTATCTACAGTACCTTTATCTACAGTACCTCTATCTACAGTACCTTTACCTACAGTACCTCTATCTACAGTGCCTCTATCTACAGTACCTCTATCTACAGTACCTCTATCTACAGTACCTCTATCTATAGTGCCTCTATCTACAGTACCTCTATCTACAGTACCTCTATCTACAGTACCTATATCTACAGTGTCTCTATCAGTACCTATATCTACAGTACCTATATCTACAGTGTCTCTATCTACAGTACCTCTATCTACAGTGCCTCTATCTACAGTGCCTCTATCTACAGTACCTCTATCTACAGTACCTCTATCTACAGTGCCTCTATCTACAGTGCCTCTATCTACAGTACCTCTATCTACAGTACCTCTATCTACAGTGCCTCTATCTACAGTACCTCTATCTACAGTACCTCTATCTACAGTACCTCTATCTACAGTACCTCTATCTACAGTGCCTCTATCTACAGTACCTCTATCTACAGTACCTCTATCTACAGTACCTCTATCTACAGTACCTCTATCTACAGTGTCTCTATCTACAGTACCTCTATCTACAGTACCTATATCTACAGTGTCTCTATCAGTACCTATATCTACAGTACCTATATCTACAGTGTCTCTATCTACAGTACCTCTATCTACAGTACCTCTATCTACAGTACCTCTATCTACAGTACCTCTATCTACAGTGCCTCTATCTACAGTACCTCTATCTACAGTACCTATATCTACAGTGTCTCTATCAGTACCTATATCTACAGTACCTCTATCTACAGTGTCTCTATCTACAGTACCTCTATCTACAGTGCCTCTATCTACAGTACCTCTATCTACATTGCCTCTATCTACAGTACCTCTATCTACAGTACCTCTATCTACAGTACCTATATCTACAGTGTCTCTATCAGTACCTATATCTACAGTACCTATATCTACAGTGTCTCTATCTACAGTACCTCTATCTACAGTACCTCTATCTACAGTACCTCTATCTACAGTACCTCTATCTACAGTACCTCTATCTACAGTGCCTCTATCTACAGTACCTCTATCTACAGTACCTCTATCTACAGTACCTATATCTACAGTGTCTCTATCAGTACCTATATCTACAGTACCTCTATCTACAGTGTCTCTATCTACAGTACCTCTATCTACAGTGCCTCTATCTACAGTACCTCTATCTACATTGCCTCTATCTACAGTACCTCTATCTACAGTACCTCTATCTACAGTGTCTCTATCAGTACCTATATCTACAGTACCTCTATCTACAGTGCCTCTATCTACAGTACCTCTATCTACAGTACCTCTATCTACAGTACCTCTATCTACAGTACCTCTATCTACAGTGCCTCTATCTACAGTACCTCTATCTACAGTACCTCTATCTACAGTGTCTCTATCAGTACCTATATCTACAGTACCTATATCTACAGTGTCTCTATCTTCAGTACCTCTATCTACAGTACCTCTATCTACAGTGCCTCTATCTACAGTGCCTCTATCTACAGTACCTCTATCTACAGTACCTCTATCTACAGTACCTCTATCTACAGTACCTCTATCTACAGTGCCTCTATCTACAGTACCTCTATCTACAGTACCTCTATCTACAGTACCTATATCTACAGTGTCTCTATCAGTACCTATATCTACAGTACCTATATCTACAGTGTCTCTATCTACAGTACCTCTATCTACAGTACCTCTATCTACAGTACCTCTATCTACAGTACCTCTATCTACAGTACCTCTATCTACAGTGTCACTCTAGTTCTCTCACATTACATCGTTTTGGTGAGATTTGTTCCGGCATGACAACTTGGACACATCTAATCTGTCTCTCGTCCCATGAATAGCAACTAAAGCCAAGACGCTGACTGACGTACGAAACGTGAAAGGTGACATATGATTATTTGCGGGAAACCGGAGGACCTTAATAAGGATTTGGTGGTGGTGGGGAGGGGGGGGGGTATTATAAAGAAGGAAATATGGGAGATTATCTGGGGGAGGGGTTATACATAGTAGTCGGTGTTCAGAAGGTGGGTTATATCATATTGTACTAAATATTAGTATGATTCATGGTTTAAAATACATAGAGAGGTAATTATATTAAAACAGCTTATGATGTGCATTCCAGAAATATTTTCGCTATATGTAGGATTGTAGGTAGGTACATAAAGGAGAAATTATAAATAAAAATTATTATTGCCTATTTATAATGGAAAGTTATTTGACTGATAGTAAAGTGTTCACAATGACTATTATATGTGATAGTAGTACACCGGTTCACAATGACTATTATATGTGATAGTAGTACACCGGTTAGCAATAACTATTATATGTGATAGTAGAACACCAGTTCACAATAACTATTATATGTGATAGTAGTACACCGGTTCACAATAAAATATATTATATGTGATAGTAGTACACCGGTTCACAATAAAATATATTATATGTGATAGTAGAACACCAGTTCACAATAACTATTATATGTGATAGTAGTACACCAGTTCACCATACCGTGGTTACGAAACTGGTTAACCAAGAAACAGATTTCTATCTCCATACTTTGTGTCTCGTATTTCTAGACAGACCCTTTGTACTTATTTGCAGTTGAACTTTTATCCGTTTAACCAAATTGATTTGCTTAACTTTAAAAAAAGATGAAAAAATGTTAAAAGGAAATTCAGAGTAAATCATGCAATGGAATATTAATAATAATCACCGGGTATAAAACGGAAGGAAAAAGTTGGAAATGTTAAATTCTCTTCAATTGGAACTGTTGCAATTATTGCTTTTGTGAGTTATTTCTAAAAATTTATCAAGAAGTTATTTCGAAAATTAACGCAATATATTATTTAGAATTTCCATCATTTACAGGCAGGCCTCGCTTTAAGTACAACTCACTTTAGTAAAAGTGGTACTAATTTCGAGTCATGTTTCGAAATAAGAACCATTCGTAGACATAGAAAATGGAGACAATTTTTTGTGATTATTTCACGGTAACTAAAAAAAATCAAAATTATAATCCATATGAGGTTATTAGAAGCAATTGGTTCAGAAATTCAACATGTCCTATTCCAAGTTCCGTGTTATTGCACGGTTCTATATTTTCGAACACGTGAAAATCTTTTTTAATAATCATTATTTAACTTTTATTTCAATTGGTATGATACCAAAAGTTAAATAATAATTATAACATTTTCTTTTCCGACGTGTCCGAAATTGTAGAACCAACCAATAACTTGGAACTTAGTACCTTACTACCAAAAACATTTCATAGAGCATAAAATTGCTGTTTGTTAAATGTAGCACAATAATTATAGAAGTTTAAGTATCTTTTAATTACTCACCTATACTGAGTGAGAGTTAAGCTACGGATGGATTTTAAAACATTTAATAAATGCACGACTTTAAACTTTTTCATCACAGTCACAAACAATGAAAGACTGTATATTATTATTAATATGCTTATATACGCAGTACTCTAATAACTCTAAAACAAATTTTCTTTCTATAACTCATAGAAAATGATACGTTATATATAATCAAGGAGTGACAATTATAAATGTCTCGTTACTTTTATTCACTTTAGTTACCGTTTGGTAACTAATCTGAGTCGTTATTTGGTAACTAAAGCGGTGTACAGTAATAGAGTGAGTTCTCAGTCATCGGACGGCACCACCTTTCCGATCATAGAAGAAAAAAAAAATACTCGATATTATAATTAGCATCCATTATACCTGCATGTATCATATATATTGGTATCCATGATACCTGCATGTATCATATATATTGGTATCCATGATACCTGCATGTATCATATATATTGGTATCCATGATACTTTCAGGTACCGTATATATTGGCATCCATGATACTTTCAGGTACCGTATATATTGGCATCCATGATACTTTCAGGTACCGTATATATTGGCATCCATGATACTTTCAGGTACCGAATATATTGGTATCCATGATACCTACAGGTATTATGGATACCAATTAAAATAACATTCTAAAAAATAGTTTCTCTTATATATACGACAATATGTACCTGTCCAATAACTGCAAACTTGCTCTACAATAATAATTTATCGCAGCACTCCAAGATAAGTGAAATAACCTGTGTTCTGCAATATGGCGGCCAGGTCCTTAAAACTTTAAGTTATTGGTCCCTTTTCCGAGCCTGTCAATTATCTTCCTAACCCAAATTGTTTCTGGCTGATCTTTTGACCACAGGAACATGGAAAATATTTCTAAAATACATATTTTGTAGCACGCAGTCAAACGAGAAAATAAATATGTTGCACTTTGCAAAAGGAAAATGTACTAAAAAAAATATTATAATTTATGTAAATTTATTAAAAAAAAATTCAAAGCAGGCATTTTAATCATCTGTAAAAAATATATGAATAATTATAAACTGCAATAACATGGGAAAAGAGTAACATGATTTAATTAAATCATTTAAATTGAATAAAAATAAGCATTTTTTAATAATTTCATTTCAAATATACTAACAAAAATTATAATAATTAATGAGTTAAAATAGTTCAAAACTTACTCAAATATTCAACAGTTCTTTATTATTTATTTAAAGCAGAAAAGAATACTCTACAATGATACAAATAAAGATAAATAGAGCCTTATCATTAATTATCATCAAGATAGGTAATGATAGAGTGTACACTGAGTAAATGATAGCTTGTGTACCTACACATGTATTTTATACATTTATCAGCATCTTATCTTTTTGTTATTTTTAATTTATCTTTTGGGCAAATGAAGTAGTCAAAATAACTATTGCATTTGTGCCTATTGTAGGGTAGGTTCGCAGTTATTGGATTGTTCCACATTTTCGTATAAGATTTTTTTTATTTAGCTCGTTCTTTTAATTGGTATCCATGATACTCGAAAGTATCCATGATACTCGAAAGTATCATGGATACCAAGATATAATATACGGTAACTGAAAGTATCATGGATACCAATATATACGGTACATAGAGGTATCATGGATACCAATATATACGGTACATTAATCGATTAAAAAAATTCACCATCAATTTATTCAGATACCAATCAATATTAATATTTTTAGTGAAGTTACATTGTAGTAATATGTAAAAAAATTTAATTTAAAAAATATGTACTATTCTTATTTTTCTGTAGCTACTGTATTTTTTTCATGTAAAAAAAAGTGTCATATAAAATGATAGAAATTTGCTATATAGGTAATAATTAGGTATATTCGTGATATAGAAAAGGTTGTGTAAATAACGAAGTTTGTGTGAGTGATAACAAAAAAAACCTAAGAGACCATATTGAACTGAAGCGTCACTGAATTTAGAGCTTAACCGTGATTCCTAGTGATTCCCAGTGATTCCTAGTGATTCCTAGTGATTCCCAGTGATTCCCAGTGATTCCCAGTGATTCCCAGTGATTCCTAGTGTTTCTCAGTGATTCCCAGTGATTCCCAGTGTTTCCCAGTGATTCCCAGTGATTCCCAGTGATTCCCAGTGATTCCCAGTGAATCCCAGTGATTCCCAGTGATTCCCAGTGATTCCCAGTGATTCCCAGTGATTCCCAGTGATTCCCAGTGATTCCCAGTGATTCCCAGTGATTCCTAGTGATTCCTAGTGATTCCTAGTGATTCCTAGTGATTCCTAGTGATTCCCAGTGATTCCCAGTGATTCCCAGTGATTCCTAGTGATTCCCAGTGATTCCCAGTGATTCCTAGTGATTCCCAGTGATTCCCAGTGATTCCTAGTGATTCCTAGTGATTCCTAGTGATTCCCAGTGATTCCCAGTGATTCCCAGTGATTCCCAGTGATTCCCAGTGATTCCTAGTGATTCCTAGTGATTCCCAGTGATTCCCAGTGATTCCCAGTGATTCCCAGTGATTCCCAGTGATTCCTAGTGATTCCCAGTGATTCCCAGTGATTCCTAGTGATTCCCAATGATTCCCAGTGATTCCTAGTGATTTCCAGTGATTCCTAGTGATTCCCAGTGATTCCTAGTGATTTTTAGTGATTTCCAGTGATTCCTAGTGATTCCCAGTAATTCCTAGTGATTTCCAGTGATTCAAAGTGATTCCCAATGATTCCCAGTGATTCCCAATGATTCATAGATCACTCATGCCAGCTCTTCAAGTTCGTATCTCCATAATGTTAGCACATCACACCTAACCAGTCGGGGGTTCGAAAGCTCGTCTCAATCCCAGGAATGGTTATTAATATGGACCACATTCTAGATTTATGGCTCGGGAATTTGTTGGAGAGCTTTGGAATGAATACAAAGTGGGAATGGCATTCCAGGTAATCCATCACCCTCTGGAATATTAAGTAAGGAGGTGTGTAGCGAGTCAGTGTAAAGGTACACACTGAGGGCAAGAAAGAGAAAAGAGGGGAAAAGAGTAAAGAGGAGTAAAGAGTAAAGAGGGGTAAAGAGTAAAGAGGGGAAAAGAGTAAAGAGGGGAAAACGAGTAAAGAGGGGAAAACGAGTAAAGAGGGGAAAAGAGTAAAGAGGGGAAAAGAGTAAAGAGGAGTAAAGAGAAAAGTGGGGAAAAGAGTAAAGAGGAGTAAAGAGTAAAGAAGGGAAAAGAGTAAAGAGGAGTAAAGAGTAAAGAGGGGAAAAGAGAAAAGAGGGGAAAAGAGTAAAGAGGAGTAAAGAGGGGAAAAGAGTGAAAAAGGGAAAAGAGTAATGAGGAGTAAAGAGTAAAGAGGGGAAAAGAGTAAAGAGGGGAAAAGAGTAAAGAGGGGAAAAGAGTAAAGAGGGGAAAAGAGTAAAGAGGAGTAAATAGTAAAGAGGGGAAAAGAGTAAAGAGGGCAAGAATGAGAAAAGAGTGGAAAAGAGTAAAGAGGAGTAAAGAGTAAAGAGGGGAAAAGAGAAGAGGGGAAAAGAGTAAAGAGGAGTAAAGAGTAAAGAGGGGAAAAGAGTAAAGAGGGGAAAAGAGTAAAGAGGAGTAAAGAGTAAAGAGGGGAAAAGAGTAAAGAGGGGAAAAGAGTAAAGAGGGGTAAAGAGTAAAGAGGGGTAAAGAGTAAAGAGGGGAAAAGAGTAAAGAGGAGCAAAGAGTAAAGAGGGGTAAAGAGTAAAGAGGGGAAAAGAGTAAAGAGGAGCAAAGAGTAAAGAGGGGAAAAGAGTAAAGAGGGGTAAAGAGTAAAGAGGGGAAAAGAGTAAAGAGGGGTAAAGAGTAAAGAGGGGAAAAGAGTAAAGAGGGGTAAAGAGTAAAGAGGGGTAAAGAGTAAAGAGGGGAAAAGAGTAAAGAAGAGCAAAGAGTAAAGAGGGGAAAGAGTAAAGAGGGGTAAAGAGTAAAGAGGGGTAAAGAGTAAAGAGGGGAAAAGAGTAAAGAGGGGAAAAGAGTAAAGAGGGGTAAAGAGTAAAGAGGGGAAAAGAGTAAAAAGGGGAAAAGAGTAAAGAGGGGTAAAGAGTAAAGAGGGGAAAAGAGTAAAGAGGGGTAAAAAGTAAAGAGGGGTAAAGAGTAAAGAGGGGTAAAAAGTAAAGAGGGGTAAAGAGTAAAGAGGGGAAAAGAGTAAAGAGGGGAAAAGAGTAAAGAGGGGTAAAGAGTAAAGAGGGGAAAAGAGTAAAGAGGGGAAAAGAGTAAAGAGGGGTAAAGAGTAAAGAGGGGAAAAGAGTAAAGAGGGGAAAAGAGTAAAAAGGGGTAAAGAGTAAAGAGGGGTAAAGAGTAAAGAGGGGAAAAGAGTAAAGAGGGGAAAAGAGTAAAAAGGGGTAAAGAGTAAAGAGGGGTAAAGAGTAAAGAGGGGAAAAGAGTAAAGAGGGGAAAAGAGTAAAGAGGAACAAAGAGTAAAGAGGGGTAAAGAGTAAAGAGGGGTAAAGAGTAAAGAGGGGAAAAGAGTAAAGAGGGGAAAAGAGTAAAGAGGGGGAAAGAGTAAAGAGGGGTAAAGAGTAAAGAGGAGAAAAAAGTAAAGAGGAGTAAAGAGGAATAAAGAGTAAAGAGGAGTAAAGAGTAAAGAGTATAGTGTAGTATACAGTAAAGAGGAGCAAAGTATACCCCAATTAGTTTCTCTCTACTATAATGGACTTGATGATAATAATTATTTGTATATATTCATTTGGATTTGAAGATGTATATAACTTTTTTCTATTTGATCGAACTTGTAATCTTTTTAATATCTTCAATAATTTAATAAACTTTATTATAATTATTATAGTAAAGTGGATTAAAGTATAGTATACAGTATAGTAAAGAGCAAAGAGAAATAAAGTATAGAATGTAAAGTAAAGAATACAGAGTGAACTTATGGAGTATAAAGTTGAGGGGGTAAAATGAAGTATACTATTAGTAAAGAAACAGTATTAAGAAATAGTCACAGTTCCATTCAGTCACATGTCCATTCAGTCACATTTCCATTCAGTCACATGCCCATTCAGTCACATGTCCATTCAGTCACATGTCCATTCAGTCACATATCCATTCAGTCACATGTCCATTCAGTCACATGTCCATTCAGTCACATGTCCATTCAGTCACATGTCCATTCAGTCACATGTCCAGTCAGTCACATGTCCATTCAGTCACATGTCCATTCAGTCACATATCCATTCAGTCACATGCCATTCAGTCACATGTCCATTTAGTCAAATGTCCATTCAGTCACATGTCCATTCTGTCACATGTCCATTCAGTCACATGTCCATTCAGTCACATGTCCATTCAGTCACATATCCATTCAGTCACATGTCCAGTCATTGATTGTCTTTCGAATTGTCTCACAATATGACTGAATTTCTCTATTGGATTTCGAACAAAGGTTTTGTTTCGACTGCTCTAAAATATAGGAGTACAGGAGTAATCAATTGGCATTATTTGGATACAAACAGACACACGTACAAAGCCTTTGTCTCATGATTTAGAAACTGAAGCAACTTCATCTGAATTTCGGAAACAGCATTCGAAACCTCCACTCAATTATGGTTTTTGAATTCAGTCAAAGGGTTGCCGTCCAAAAGATTTGAGACTGGCGCTACAGCATCGAGATTCAATCACTGATGTAGCTGCTCTTTTATCCCTCGAACAAAGGCTTTCGAATACTATTGCAAGGGCTTTCGAATACTATTGCAAGAGCTTTCGAATGCATTTGTTGAGGGTTTCGGGCACTGTGTGAATTGGGTTTTCAGCAAAGGGGAATTCGAAAAATAAATTTTCTTAGATATGTTAGTGTGAAATCCTGAGTAGAATTGAATTCGAAAATTGGTTTAGTTGTGGATGAGTCATGTGATCTGAAGCTTCGAATGATTAAGGTTTCGAACGCTATTAAGATTTTACAAGTGCTTTTAAATACATGAATGATTAGGGTTTCTAACACTGATGTCAGATTATAAGTGCTTTAGAATGGTCTAGTAGATTTCGACCACGGACAATTCGTCCATTATTTTGTATTTTAAAGTAGATTGGGATACATTTCACATTATTTTTCACTATTACATTAATAGGCAAGTGTAAATATATAACTTTATTATATTGATTTCAGCCCAAACATTTCATATAAACACATAACAAAATGTTTATCTTTCGATTACAGTATATATAATTTGATAATCTTCACGGGCTAACTGTATCTTTAAGTTATTTACCTCGTTTAATATTCTGCATTAATTAATGAGTTATGAGTATCTAGAATATGAAATTGAAATAACAGGCTACAAATAGCAATAGAAATATATTTGTATACACGTAAGAAACAAAATAAAATGATTAAAATAAAGGTAAATAATATTTATTATATATGGTTTTATTATGAAACCGAAAATACGGAACAGTCCGATACCACGGTTATTTTTACGTTTATAGAAATAAACGTAAGACTAAAAAGAACCAAAATCTGTCCAATTCTTTTATATCACATATAATTATCAATCACTTGTTTATAAGTATACTTTATATATTTATAATGAATGTATATTATGTAGTTACCGTTAAAAAAATTGTTATAAAAACTAATTTCAGAACCAATATTGCTTATAGCCTAATCTGAATAATACTATTGATGATTATTGTAGTTACCGTGAAATAAACACCACAAAAAATGTCTCCATTTTCTGTGTTCATGTACTGTAATAACTTCGAGACATACCTCGCAATTATAAGATTTTATAAGACCAGAGTGTATTAAATCGAGGTTTGTCTGTATATCATAAAAAATTATTCAGTTTTATTATATACTATTGCCGACCAGGAGCTAGGAGCGGGAGAAGAAGATTGCAATAAGAATTTGGACAAAGGCCATGAATTTCTAATTACCATCAACAAAGGGTGTGTTTTACTTTTATATTGCAGAATATATATAAATAATATATATAATACTAATAATAATACAATATATATAGTACAAAATGAAGCATTTCATGCACGAAATGTACGTGGAAGAAATGCTCGTGCACGAATTGTCCGTGTACGCAAAATACCTGAATAGTTAGGGTTTCGAACACTAGATAGTTTGAAAGGCTTTGAAAGACTTGAATTATTAGGGTTTCGAACGGTAAAGAGAATTTAAAAAGATCGTAATGATTGAATTATGGATTCGAATACACTGTAGCAATCTGATTCCGAATTTGATGTGGATGAATTTATTGGTGAATTCGAATGATGTAAACTGATATCTTTCTGGCTAATACTTTCTAAAACCTAGAGGCTTTATTGATTTGAAGACAAGGAAATATTAGCACTATTAGATTAATTGATATTTCTATTTAATTTAATAATTTAATGAGAGAGAATTATTTAATTGATTTCTAATCTAAACATTGGGTAAATTACGAATTATCGATCAATTTTGCATCTTCGGTCATATAAGAAAAAACGATATTTTTATTTTATTTTAGTTGGTATCCATTATACCTGCAGGTATCATGGATACCAACTAAAATAAAATAAAAATTATAATATCGTTTTTTCTTATATGACCAAAGATGTGAAACTGACCGATAATTCGTAATTTACCCTAGTGATAATTTCTTGAAAGGTTTTCCTCTGACTTACTAAAATACTACACTTCACCATTACTCATTTCATTTATCAGTTTCTAATTTATTTTATCTTTTCAATTAGTTATTAGATACCTAAACATGCTAGAAAATAATGACAGTTCATTAACACGGTACGCTAATGAACTAGGTTTTGTGAAGAGTTTTCTGTGAAAGACACGTTGTTAATAAGTGATGATTGATGATCTTCACTACGGAAAAAGGCATAAATACGTACTACTTTTAGCTATATTATATTCACATATATTCTCACACTTAATGCATTTAAATTAAAAATGTCTATTTTAATATTGGTTAACAATTTTTTCAAACGACTTAATTGTGCTTTCAAACTTTTATTTAATAATAAACTTTTTAATATTAATAATGTACTCTTTAAAATTTAATTATAAAAATTACAGTCCAACAACTTTATTTTTAACAATAATTTAAAATAAAAATTGAAAAGCTAAAACTGTTAAATAAAAAAACTTTTACTGGAAAAGCGTTAAATATATTTATATTCAAACAAATTAAATATATTACACAAAGATTATTTATTATTTGACATTAAATTTAAATCTTCCAGAGCAATATATAATGAGAAAAATTCAAATAGCCTAATCAGATGGAGTAAATGGTAATGCAGTAATTCTAACAGAAGATATAACGGGCTATAATTTGCGCTCCGCAATTTTCCTAAACAGAAGAACTCCTGTATAGTGAACTAATTTTCTTCAGTCTGCCATAAAATGCCATCAGTCTAAGAAAACTGATGGCTATTTCATGGCAGACTAAAGAAAATTTGTTCCTCTACGGGGTAGTTCTCTTACTCAGGACTCTACGTTCACTATAGCGGACTCAACTATAAAGGAGCTCTACTGTGTTGACAATCATTTAAATTAACTTATGGTAAATAAAATAATTCCATTTGAAATCCATCTACGAAATTTAGAATCACTTTTTATCTTTGACTAAAGAACACCTAATTGCAAGCAAAGTTACCTTCTCTGGTAGACTACCGTAATATACTCACATCACCCTAACTACCTAACTCCCCGGTATCAACAGGATTAATAGTACTAGTGAAGATGTATTCTGTTTCTTTATATCAGTGGTTCTTAAACGGGGGTACGCGGCACCCCTTTGGGGCATGGATTGTTTACAGGGGGTGCATGAGATGGCTTTTGATTATAAGTTCGGTTCTTGCTATTAATATCATGCAGAATATACATGAAGTATATTTTCCTCAAAATGTTGCGATATGAAGTAGGAATAAAAGTATACTAATTTTCTGATATAAACACCTAATTTTCATTGTGGCTTTCGATTTTTTTTTTTCATATCTTAGAGTGTGGGATTTCTTGTTTTGTGTGACTGTAACTTTTATTCCTTCTGTCCTATATTCAAACACTGAATAGAATACCGAAACAGAGTGTAAACAAAAAACTGTACCTTTTTATATCGAATTTTCCTTTCTGTGTCGGGATTATATATGTGAGTGTCGCTACCCCGTAATTGATTAGTTTTATTTTATATGTTTACAACTCTTCATTTTCTAAATATTTATATAACTACAATGCAATATACTGCATTATTATCACAAATTATATGGTTTTCTTAAATTTTTAATGGATTTTAGTTTTCCTTACCTAAAAAAATAATTTTACATTATATGAATAAAACAATCATTTTCCTTACTTTTTCAATTTGCATTTTTTTTTCTCCAATCCAAGTAACTAAATATATTCTAATTGTAGCTTTTCAATCTATTTCAAGACAAAACAATGCTCAGAGGGTGCACGAGAAAAGCAAGGGATGCGCGGGAAAAAATATTTCAAGAACCACTGCTTTATATTGTTTGTGTTCTCAAAATCAATCTTATAATAGAATAATTTTGATATTTCATTGTTCCTTTTGGAACAGAAAAAACAGTGGAAATGGAAACATTCAGACATACGATGATACGTATAATATATACAGTTGCAATTTACATACATCATTGAATGAATGAATGATAGTTTTCATATAGCGTGACTGGTAATTTGACTCCCGGTAATTGGACTCCCGGTAATTTGAATCCCGGTAAATTAACTCCCGGTAATTTGACCCCCGGTAATTTGACCATCGGTAATATTTTGACCCCTAGGTGATCTGGCCCCCTTCAAATGGGCCCCATGTAAATTTACAACCATCATTTAATTCTCGGACGTTATTTAATTATTGGATTTATATAATGTTTAACTAATTAAATACTTAATAAAATATTATTTCAATTATATGTAACTATGCTACAAGATCTTAGGATAAATTCATTAGTTTTTCGCAAGAAGTTGTCTTTTGAAGTCAAATTTGAAGAGAACAGTAGAAAATAACTTGAAAGCGATAAACTGATGGATTTATCCTAAAATCTTGTAGCATTATTACATAATAATGACAAAATATTTAATTAAATACATCATCCAAGAATATATCAAATATACGGCTATCAAATTACCAGGAAGTCAAATTACTGGGGGGTCAAATTACCAGGGCTCAAATTATACTTAGCATCCTCATATAGGTATATTTACAAGCTTAAATTAAATACATAGATAGTAATAAAAAAATAACATATATTTTAAAAGAAATCAAAATAATATTTAATTTTAATCAGTTAAATCAGATTTATCATTAAATTTAGTTAGCTCACTCGTACTATTTTTGATATCACTTGTCTTCAACTTTAGATTTAGTCTGAAATCCTTCAGAGTATCACCGTAATTAATTATGAATATGATATGGATTATAAGAAGCAATGCAGCAATAGTTATAATGAAAAGTGAAGCATAGCTGAATCCATAGGCATCAATCAATATACCACCACATATTGTTCCAAAACACGAACCTAATGAAAATGACGATAGCCACATTCCCGAAATTATTCCATACGTATTAAGGCAGTCTGGTAAGCCCATTTCTATGGCTTCCTTCTGTGCTCCGGTAAAAGAAGCAAGGAAAAGTGATGCTACACCACAAGAAATTAAGGAAATACCTACAGAAACTAAACCTACAGATGGACTGAGAGGAATTAGTGGTCCCATGAAAATGAACCCAATAATAATCAGAATACAACCTAGGACCACAATAACTCTGTGGGGAAATCCCTTATCAGAAAGTTTCCCCCATATTGGAGAAGTGATACCATGAACAACCCCTTCAAGAAGAAAAACTAAACCAACAGATAATGAAGAGATTTCGAATTGAAGTAAATGAATCGAAAGTGTCGCTTGTATGAAGCCAAATGTCCCTATAGACAAACCAACTGAGAACATCGAGAGTACAATTTTAGGGTTACTTAATAAGTACCGAACAGTATATTCACTTTCTGAATCATAGTCCTCAATTTCAGACAAAAAAATTACAACCAATACTCCAGATATGCAAAGACACAACCCTAGAGTAACAAATGGAGTTAGGAATCCTCCGACATCATAAAGTGCTCCTCCAATCGCCGGTCCGATAGCTAGGCCCACTCCTAGAAATATATCAAGCATACCAATCATTGTTTGGAAATTACTTTGAAATATTTTCGTCACAATACTGAAAACTGCAGTTAGTGAAGCAGCTTGACCCGCTCCTTGGACTATCCTAATCAAAAAGGAAAATATTGTGAACATTGTTTTGTCATCCATATATTCCAAGAATCCGAATAAAATGCTGCAGGATCCGTTTGTGAAGATTCCAGCAACAAGTAGGAACTTGGAACCAATTTTTGATATATGTTTTCCATATTGCGGAGATGAAATAAATACTGTAAGAGGGAAAACTCCAAAAACCATTCCAATAACTGTATTTGAAACTCCAAATGATGTTGCCACAATCGGATAAAATGGAGCTTGGATGGATAAGCACAATCCGCAGCAGAAGTGTGATATGCCGACTACTATGAGGAGAAGTGTCTTGCGTTTCGGAAACTGCATTTCTCCAATATCTGGAAATAATTTCATCAATTAAAAATCATTGTATTGTAAGAATTTACAGGGAAAACATTTTTTTTGTTTATGTATCCGAAAACCAGAGAATTTACATGTACTTTTCTCTATCAACTGCCAAAATTCAACACTAAACTACAACTTATGCTAGATTATATTGAAATTTCTGAGTGACGAAACAGACTTAAAAGTCCTCTCCAGGCTCCTGGAAAAAATGAGTTTATGACATAACATTTTAGAACAAAGGTCTGGGATCAATATTCGGCTAATTGCATACAATTTAATTCAGTATATATTTAATTATTGTTTTTTAAAGTTTTTATTACTCTTTGTGCAACAATCACTAAATTGACGCTGAAGAAGAAGATTGTACACTCTTTGTTTTGATTTCAAATTCGAATTATATAAAAAAAACAATGCGTTTACGGTCATTGTTTAAGATATTAATTGTTTCCAAAAGTATATAAACGTTTCTATTAGGTTTTTTCAATTTTATACCTTTACACGAATTTTAAATGGATTTATTATGCCAAATACCTAGTTGACAATCAAAACAAATGGTGTACATTCTTTTTCTTCAGAATGAAAGTTAGTAAGTCGGAAGTAGAGGAGATTTTGTAGATTTTGGATTATAAAAATATTTAAAAACCATATAAAATTAAAAATATGCTATTCGATGGGTTAGAAGCAAAGTGATAAAAAACATTAGCCTCGTTGATTAAAAACATGTATAAATGGAACTTAATTAAAAAATTAGTGAAATTACATATAATTATAGAATTTTAGCTATGGAACACTGGTGTTCCAACAGACATTTCAGTCCCAGTCTCCTATGAGACTTATGTCTCAACAGACTGTAACAATAATTATATATGACAATGAAAGCCTCTTGGGACACCCGCGTCCCAGGATGGCAAAAATCTATCATATTTCATTATTTGAGCCTAATTCAGCCTCTAAATTCTCTGTACTATTAGATCTCACATATATACTTACAAAAAATAAATACTTACGATTTATCGACAATGTATTCAGTCTAAATAGAAGAATAACTTTATAAACAATTCTGCGGGACATATGTGTCCCAGGAGACGCGGAAGATTTAAGTGTTCAATAAATGATTTCCTAGAGGAAAACTGAAGTTTTAATATGCGGAATAAAATTGAGTTAAGGGTCTGAAGCTCTAGAATTTTTAATCGATATGATCAAGAAATTTTTTCGACCCTCAATAAGAATGAATAGGCATTTTAATCAGATTCTCAACATGAGAATCTAGTTCAATGGTTACCAACCCTGAGCTATCAGTGAAGATGATTTCACAATTGCAGCCTTCCAGTACAGCTGCAAATATAAACTGAATACAGTGTAAATTAGAAAATGTGATTATAATGCATACTTACTAATTAGTGATATACTGAATTCAATGGTGATTAGCAAACTTAAAGATCATTAACTTCTCATTATAGAAGATAAAAAAGCAAGCATTTTAATTGCATTCAGACTATAGTCTAAAATAATATATTTAAAATTGGCTAAACCATTACAAGACTATTATCAATTCCATTAACCGTCGGTGAAAGTAAAAATGTAATCAAATTATAGCAATGAAATGTAAACATACATCCTTTAACTAAATAGTTTTTCTTAAATTGAATAATTTTAAATTTGCTATAGGACTTAGCATCTGTTTCGAAGAGAAAAGCCATTTCGTGATGTAAAAAGGAAATGGCTAGGTAGGATTAAGTGTACCTTGTAGTGGCTACTCAGTTGAAAGTAGGAGCAGGTTCGAGGCCGCAGTCAAGCCGATCGGAGAAGTCACTCTGGCAGCCTGGGAGCAACGGGAGTGCAGCGTGGTAGCCAATCTGACCGCTTTGGGGCTAATTCCACTGCGTTCTCGCTGCACAGAACTACTCTAAGCACCTGCTCCAACCTGCCTACGCGCGACGCCTAATTGTGGATGCGCAGCCGAACGGAGTCCGTGGCCACGACTGAAATATTTTATTAAAAAACCCTCGCGGCAGATATTGACTGCATGAATACTACCCTGCATATGAATGGCACATTCATATGTAAATATACTCATAAATATATTCAATGTGACCATATTCAGTAGCAGCATTCCAGTCAATATCTGCTACGAGGGTATATAATGAATATGACTACAGTGGAATCAAAATTCAATCCATTAGATGTAAGCTACAAGTCATTAATCTTCTTCGACTTGAGTTAGCTATTTATCTCTAAAAAGAATGTAACTGAATACAAAAGAAGCTACCTTATTCATTGTGCATAAAAGCTATTTCGAGAATTTAGTCACATATATAAGATTTAAATAATGTATGAGGAGTACATGAAGTCTACAGTAAATGAAGTTTGTCACCCACTACCTCAATCGGCGTAACCGCTACCTCGAAAATGCTCCTATGAAACAAATATCAAATAGGGAAAGTTCTTAATTATTCAACAGTTCTGCATTTCCAATCATAGGAAAAATAAATGAAAAACAATTCCAATAAATGAATTACATTTAGTTATAAAAAACACCTACAATCGTTGGTGACAATGCTCATGAATGCAGAAATGCTACTCAGTGAATGCAGTCACTTACCAAGGAATGTGACAAAAAGGGTCACAAGCACTGGCTGGTGGCTGCAATCACGGTTGTACAAGGAAAATGAAGAGGTACAGCAAAAGCACAGCAAAATCAGACCAAGCACACAGCAACAATCAGCCCAAGCACACTGCAAAAATCCACCAAAGAACACTGCAAAAATCAGCCCAAGCACACTGAAAAAATCAGTCCAAGCACACTGCAACAATCAGCCCAAGAATACTGCAACAATCAGCCCAAGCACACTTGGGCTGAAACTTTCCTAGGTATCATTGATATCAATTAATATAATAAAGTATCTAGGTAGGTTATAATTATTAGAGGTATACCTAGCCTAGTGTCTAGGTATAGCTAGCCTAGTGTCTAGGTATAGCTAGCCTAGTGTCTAGGTATAGCTAGCCTAGTGTCTAGGTATAGCTAGCCTAGTGTCTAGGTATAGCTAGCCTAGTGTCTAGGTATAGCTAGCCTATATTGTGTTTCCTATATGACCCCAAGATGTGGAACCGACCGATAATTTGAAACTTACCGTTACGTCCGTATGTTACCTACTGTAACCTAGGAATGGGCTATGTGGCTCTAACTTTTTAAGTAGGTATCTAGCTAGTTCGTGAAAAACGTAGGTAGGCTGTAGGCATTGCCTAGTTGGTAGAGCATTGGCTGATAGCTAATTTATCCTATTTAATTACCATATGGAAGAAAAGTACCTAGCGCTGCCTCGGTAACGTAAAGAGAGCATCAAAAAGATTGTTGCAGAAAACCTTGAACTCTACTAGCCGCATGTACCTAGGTTGGCAGTTAGGTAGCTATTATTTAATAGTTTGGAATAAAAATATCTAGATTAAAGACACGATATTAAACACTGTCAGCGAATACAAATATAACGGTAATTACCAACACATCACACAATTTAACTAAACTCTGTAATGTAAACAGTTCAAATTCAATGAGTCACTGTCTGCTCACCACAGACGCCACTGGTTCTCTTTAATTTTAATTTTCAGATTAGTCATACATGGATTCTTTCAAAAGATTTATTTTGCAACACTGTCATTTATAAGTTAATCACTGGAATGTTCATTCGCTTTCAATTATTATTGCTATTATGCATACCTAAGTGATGTCTTTAATTATAATTTGGTAAAAATTAATTATTTTTCATGTATGTTTTTTCAATGAATAATCATTAAACTCCATTAGCTTTACAGAACTGAATTATGAAATACACTTGAGTTCTGAAGTATTTTATATGTTTAAATTATAGAAAATGGGTTCTAGGTAAATTGCTCGAAAACAATTGCTCGAAAACAATTGCTCGAAAAACAATAGCTCGAAAAACAATTGCTCGAATGAACAATTGCTCGAAAGAACAATTGCTCGAAAGACAATTGCTCGAAAAACAATTGCTCGAACGAACAATAATTATTGCTCGAATGAACAATTGCTCGAATTATAAAATTGCACAGTTTTCGATTTTACAAAAGTCAGTTATTCATGAAGTGGAGCTGCACCTAACAATCCTTGTTTCTTTTTAGTAACTGATCATTAATCATTCTATAAATGATTTTAATTATTACTCATTCTGCATAACCTTTGTTTTAGACCGTTTGTGTCATCTCGTAAGTAACATGTCAATTGGAATCATGTGCTGAATCACTATTATTCATGTTTTTTTTTATCATAAAACTCGAAAAAAAATTTAGATTTATTTGAACTCTGCCATACCTTTGAGTTATTTCACCTATTGAGGTGCCACATACAGATAGGCTAGTAATAAATAAGTATTCGGGTTTTATGATAAAAAAACATGAATAGTAGTGATTCACCACATGATTCCAATTCACATGTTACATACGAGATTATACAAACGGTCTAGGAAAAAGGTTATGCAGAATGAGTAATAATTAAAATCATTTATAGAATGATTAATGATCAATTACTAAAAAGAAACAAGGATTGTTAGGTGCAGCTCCACTTCATGAATAACTGACTTTTGTAAAATCGAAAACTGTGCAATTTTATAATTCGAGCAATTTTGTTCATTCGAGCAATTTGATAATTCGAGCAATTGTTCATTTGAGCAATTGTTTTTCGAGCAATTGTTCTTTCGAGCAATTGTTCTTTCGAGCAATTGTTCATTCGAGCAATTGTTTTTCGAGCAATTGTTTTCGAGCAATTGTCTTTCGAGCAATTGTTTTCGAGCAATTGTCTTTCGAGCAATTGTTTTCGAGCAATTGTTTTCGAGCAATTTACCGGCTACCTAGAAAATGATATACATCAAAAAATTTGTCCCAGTTACCCCTGGATAACCAGAGTTTCACGTTTTAATCATAGAAAACTATCGATATAAATTGCCTGTTGGTAATGAAGGACCTACAGTGATAGCCAATAGGTAGGTAGTAGTAGTAAGTGTAATGATAGAAATAGTCTCGGACAATTATTCTGATATGAGAATTGAATCATTGGCGAAGAGTAAAATGTAATTGTGCAAGGTTTCATGCTAAAATTAATATATTATTAAGCTTATAGATAAATACCACTTTTATACTGAGAACAAACATATATTAATAATTTTTCCCTTCAAATTATAAATCTTTCTATTTACAGCTACATAATATCTTTCTGAATAAATAAATAAAATAACAAAATAGGGTGAGTTCCGAGTTTCATATTTTACAGGTAAGAAAGAAGAATAATAACTGTTATATAGAATTTCATTATGTGTCCGAAAATGTGGAACTGTTCGATAATTCGGAGCTCACCCTATGTATTGTATAATATCATTATATGTATGTATATAAATTATTTAAGCTGTTAGAATAGCTTATGAACAATTATATACTACTCTAATCTCGGGAGACAATGGCCATTTAGAACTGCTATAAACTCTGTAGATTTTCGTTGCACAGTAACTGTTCGCCAGAGTTTTCGGCTGATTTAAACACCTCAAATCTAGGCAGATTATATCGACATTACACAAGCAATGACTTGGCAGATGGCGGTTGCTAAATGCGGAGCATATAGATTATCTGCTGGGCACTGCTTATAAATGCTGAAACTGCGGTAAACTATGGTAAAACGACCAATATACTGCACCTATTTCTAACTGGCTAGAAAGGATCTTTTAAGTGTACCGTGTAGTGGCTAGGAAGGATTAAGTGTACCGTGTAGTGGCTAAGAAGGATTAAGTGTACCGTGTAGTGGCTAGGAAGGATTAAGTGTACCATGTAGTGGCTAGGAAGGATTAAGTTGACTGTGTAGTGGCTAGGATGGATTAAGTTGACTGTGTAGTGGCTAGGATGGATTAAGTTGACCGTGTGGTGGCTAGGAAGGATTAAGTGTACCGTGTAGTGGCTAGGATGGATTAAGTTGACTGTGTAGTGGCTAGGATGGATCAAGTTGACCGTGTGGTGGCTAGGAAGGATTAAGTGTACCGTGTAGTGGCTAGGAAGGATTAAGTTGACCGTGTAGTGGCTAGGAAGGATTAAGTGTACCGTGTAGTGGCTAAGAAGGATTAAGTGTACCGTGTAGTGGCTAGGAAGGATATTTTCAATGTACCGTGTAGTGGTTAGGATGAATCTTTTCAGTGTACCGTGTAGTGGTTAGGATGAATCTTTTCAGTGTACCGTGTAGTGGTTTGGATGAATCTTTTCAGTGTACCGTGAATATGGTAGGAGTGTAGTGACTAAGTTTCCATCTTTATTGGAGCGTTCCTAGAACGGTGGAAAAAGCGGGCATTGCGTTGCAATAGCGTTGGCTTGGCGGTAGAAGAAGTAGCTAGCGTTAGTTTGGCGGTGACCAACGAGCGTTGATAGAGCGGCGTTCTACGAATGCGGGCGCTAGCTCGGCAGTGGTTTGAAGTTGGTTAAGCGGCATACCGCTTTTGACTACGAAGCTAAACGGATTATATTGATAGTTCTAGTTCTGATAGATTTTTGATAAAAGTCGATAGTTAAGTTCATCATTTAATGACTCAGTCACACCGCAAGACTTGGGAGAGTAGAGAAAAATTCCTCACTGCTTGTTACCGTTCACCAGAGGATGGCCTCAGGTCATGCAACGCCTCATACGATCGACCACCGCATATGGTACCTCATACCGCAATAAAAATTCTGAACAGAATAAAATGTTTAGAGCGATGAGGAGCGGGTAATTTCCGCTTCGGAAAAGATCACAACCATTCCAATAACGCCAGGTAAAAATTTGGCACCGATAACGCAAGTTGGTGGACGGTTGGGTCCGCTAGGCCAATGCAGAGATCGCAAACGCTAGAGTAGCCGGCTTTTTCACTAGCTTTGCCCAGGCGGTGATTAAAGATTGTACAAGCTTTGGCGTGGCGGTTGTAAGCGTTTTACCCTCGACAATTTTAATTTATTGAACTTTGATTTGGCGTTGGTATGGAGGTTCTGCAACTCCATACCACTAAACCAACCTCGCTGCCTCTCACTACAGTTAAATCAACTCTACAACACAACGCCGGCTTCATCGGATCACCACTATGGCCCACTCCTCACCGCTCGCAATATTATGGGCATATCAAACTTTCTAAGTTTGATATGCCCATATAAGCTGTGACCGAGCGTATACAGCGTTGTCTTAACGGGGATCAACTTCTAGTGAACGTTAACGAGCGTGAGGAATTTTTTTCACCGCTCAAAGAACGCTCAAAAAATCTCGAGACGTGTGACCGGGCCTTTAGCCATACACGGTACACTGAAAACATACCATTCCCGATCGTAGACTGGATATCGTTTCGTAACTTGCCATCGCCAACAGTATACACAAAACACAAAAACACTTTCATCACTTATTTTAGACGGAAAGAATAATTCTGTATTTAAATTACATATGAAAGGCTAAAATTGTAGATTTTATAAATTTAAAGAGTTAGTACTCCACCGTGTATCTGTTATACATTACATGTTGTGTCAGAGATACACTTCAGTGCATCCATGCCACATGCATCACATCGTAGGATGCAGTGCTTATAAAATACGCAGGGCATATCTCTGTTAAAATGATTGATGCTGTAGGCTGAATCACAAGCCATGCATTTGAGGTGATAAATCATCCATACAACTGTCTGAAGGAAGACCCTTAGTCAGCTTTAGCATGTCTCATGTACAGTGGGTTGAATACTCTATTACTGGGCACCTTATAGTCACCGATACATAGATTTCTAGCGGTAAATATTGATAGAATTGACGTAATAATATCATAAAATCAACTTAATATAGAAGAAATGAAATAGGGTAAGTTATAAGTTATCGGTCAGTTTCACATCTTCGATTGCAAAAGAAAAATCTAAATAATAATAACAAATTTTTTATTTCCTTTTTAATCAGTATCCATGATACCTTCAGGTAGCTCCATAGCATGGATACCGATTAAAATTAAATAATAAATTTTATATAGTTTTTTTTCAACCGATAACTTACACAACATAGTTTATATTAGCAGGTAAAAGCTACAAAGTTAGTACACCGGTACTAACTGTCAGTCGCACTGCCAGTTGTGCAAAGGTGGTAATTATTCTCTATATTGATCTGCAGTGTCACCAATGTTACTAATGAAGAATCGACCAGAAAATTATAGGGATAGAAAAGATCATTTAGAGCACTGAAACGACTTCAATAATAACTAGAGGGACTAGTGTAAATATTGCACTTTATTTACAACTAATGGGGGTTGTTTTAACTCTTCACTGTGCACTTTATTCACAACTATTGGTGGTTGTTTTAACTCTTCACTGTGCACTTTATTCACAACTGTTGGTGGTTGTTTTAACCCTTCACTGTGCAGTTTATTTACAACTATTGGTGGTTGTTTTAACCCTTCACTGTGCACTTTATTCACAACTATTGGTGGTTGTTTTATCCCTTCACTGTGCACTTTATTCACAACTATTGGTGGTTGTTTTATCCCTTCACTGTGCACTTTATTCACAACTATTGGCGGTTGTTTTAACTCTTCACTGTGCACTTTATTCACAACTATTGGTGGTTGTTTTAACTCTTCACTGTGCACTTTATTTACAACTATTGGTGGTTGTTTTAACCCTTCACTGTGACTTTATTCACAACTATTGGTGGTTGTTTTAACTCTTCACTGTGCACTTTATTCACAACTATTGGTGGTTGTTTTAACCCTTCACTGTGCACTTTATTTACAACTATTGGTGGTTGTTTTAACCCTTCACTGTGACTTTATTCACAACTATTGGTGGTTGTTTTAACCCTTCACTGTGCACTTTATTCACAACTATTGGTGGTTGTTTTAACCCTTCACTGTGTACTTTATTTACAACTATTGGTGGTTGTTTTAACTCTTCACTGTGCACTTTATTTACAACTATTGGTGGTTGTTTTAACTCTTCACTGTGCACTTTATTCACAACTATTGGTGGTTGTTTTAACCCTTCACTGTGTACTTTATTTACAACTATTGGTGGTTGTTTTAACTCTTCACTGTGCACTTTATTTACAACTATTGGTGGTTGTTTTAACTCTTCACTGTGCACTTTATTTACAACTATTGGTGGTTGTTTTAACCCTTCACTGTGCACTTTATTTACAACTATTGGTGGTTGTTTTAACCCTTCACTGTGCAGTGGTGCACCTTATTCACAACTATTGGTGGTTGTTTTAACCCTTCACTGTGCACTTTATTCACAACTATTGGTGGTTATGTCAACTCTTCACTGTGTACTTTATTTACAACTATTGGTGGTTGTTTTAACCCCTCACTGTGTACTTTATTCACAACTATTGGTGGTTGTTTTAACTCTTCACTGTGTACTTTATTTACAACTATTGGTGGTTGTTTTAACCCTTCATTGTGTACTTTATTTACAACTATTGGTAGTTTAACGATAGAACAAGAAGATAGCAATAGGTTATTGGAAATAACTATTAAGCAGATTGTCTGTTATTGTCCATTACGGTAAAATATTGATGGTATTTTATCGTATAATAGCATAATCTCTCTCTACATAAGGAATGTCCGACGATAAACTAGGTGTTTAAAATTATGATAAATTGCCATTGCATTTTCGCTACATCACTTTTTGTCGCAGATAGATGATCTTCATCGTTTTATTTTCTCCATGAAGATAGACAGGTGCTAACAAATGAAAAAAAACACTAATATTAAACAACTGTCAGTGATGTAACTTAGCAAATGGAGAGAGTGAGAAAAGGATAATAACTTCACACAGAGAACGGTTTTGTTAAATTTACAAAACGTATTTTGTCGATAACATTTGGTTATGGTAATGGGAAAATTTTCTTATATTAACCATCAATTGAGTTAAATCAGCAATAAAATATTGTTCAAAGGTTTCTTCACTACAACAAAATATTTCTTTAAGTTAACAGTACAATTTTTGTAATGGAATATTGTTGAGGTTACTAAAAAAGTTTTGTTCATATTAACTTAAATATTGCTATGATAACAATAAAATATTGTTAAATGTTTTTTTATTTATAACAAAATGTTTTTGTAGTAGTAACTTGAAAAATTTAGTTAAAATATAACATTTTTGTTAACAAAATACCTTTGTCTTTATAAATAATAATTTTGCTACAATAATATTATATTTTTGTTGATATATTTTTTACTATTAACAATATTATATTGTCATTAGTAATAATTATCTGCCATTTCTTTTTGTTATTAGGCTTCATATACATTTTAAGTTACCACAATATGTATTCATTGTTCGTACAGAATCAATATATATATATAAATTTATACGTGTTTCTTGAGTGCTATTTTGCATCGATATTCCCACGTATGTCCCTCGTCTGGTTTACGCGGGAAAAAGTAATGCATTAAGTCTTGGGTCAAATCTTAAAGGTAAAAATATTGATACATGTTACAGCAAGTTCATTCTCAAGCCTTTTTTACGTATCATAACTACGTAAGTAATGATACACACTATGTAGGTATCTATGTAGGTATTGATTAATAAAACCTTGTAAGAAACTAGGTAGGTGGGAATTGATAAATATTAATAAATAGCTATTTTTAAAATATTCAATTTAAATGTTCTATTGCTTGTCATTATAAAAAAGAAAAGATACGGTATCAATAGAATATTAAATAATATTTATCTATAATTTCTTTAAATGGCTTGCATGTTTTCATATTGATTATAGTTCATTCCAATCCTACTTCTACCATGTCCAGTATGGCTGAGAGGTTAGCGCCGCAGACTTTAGATTGGAGATCGTCGGTTCGAGTCCTGAATGTATCACTTCATTTCTATGTTCATTTATTCCCATTTAATTTGTTTATAACAACATGTAACAGTAAGCTAATTGACCAGCCAAATTTACATATACACTATATGCAATAAAATAAGAAATACTAATTAAAACAGGATAATCTATTTTTTCAGTTAAAATAACAAGATGGTTTTGTTGCTACAAATATTATTTGTGTTGCTTTAAATATACTTATTGTTGACATAACAAAATACTTTTTTTTTTTTTTTTTTTTTTTAATGTTACTATAACTAATAAGCTCTAGTTACTGTTACCTTAAAACATATAGTGTAACTATAACAAAAAAACCTTAACAAAAATATATATTTACTGTAACAAAATTATTTTGATGGCTCATAGCTGACTAACTTATTTTGTTGATACAACCAAAAACCTACTTTTTTTGTTGTATCAACAAAACCGTTCTCTGTGTGTTGGATTGCACGCTACACACCATCATACTAACTATAGATACGTATATACCTATGATACGCAAAAAAAATATTACATAGTAATAACCCTATTATTAAATCAATAATATTCCCATTTGTTGTGTTATTTTCAAAATAAAATCAGTTACTTGAAAATAAAAATAATGTTCAATCATTATTAATTCCATTAATTGTTTTGGTATTTTAATTTACGTAGATGACTAAAATGTATATTAAATTTCATACTAATTCACAGTAATTGACGTCATACAATTCTGAGGGTGCTGTCAGAGAAAAGAGCTCGGATAGCTTTAATTTCTCATATCTACAATTTTAAAATTTGCTATTGTTTTCTAATTTTACAGATTTGTCGTTATGTACCCAGAGTAATTTAAAAATATCTATACAAACATTATAACTTATAAAGTTCTTTTTTTAAATCATTGAACAGCGATAAAACCATTGAGATTGTCTTTTATGTGACTGTACATAACAAGAGTTATTCCCTAGCCAGCATTGGAGGGTAACTATGATAGATTAGACTGATCTATTGCACCTCTTTAGCCCGTATTAGGAGATATGATGTGAACACACGTAAGGCATGGGTCAGCTCTAAAGGCGGGTTCACACGATCATTATTATTGACAATATTTACTAACTTTATCAATAAATTGATCATTTGAACGAGGTACTGATGGACTGATGAAAATATTGATGCGATCAAAAGTACTCAGAAATCTCATCAATATTTGAGCAGTACACTCATTTCAGCACAACAAAACCTCTTTCCTTTAGTGAGTCAGAGCAACTACTGATGAAAATATTGACAGTACCTTATTGATCGTGTGAACTCGATATCGTCTATATCCAATACTGTCAATAAAAATACTCTCAATACATATTGATCGTGTGAACGCTGCTTTAGTTATTGGATGAATGGGTTAACTAATTTTCCATCATGTTAGAAAAAAGTTAAAATAATATTTGAATAATTATTATTATTCACTTTTTTCTATGATCGAAAATATGCAACTGTTCGATAACTTGGAAATCACTCATGTGTATCAAGGACACTTTTTCAAACTAACTTAAAGATAAAAAAATCTTACTTTCAGTTAAAAATATTTATTATTTTTGTCTTGAGCTTAGAAGAGTAATTTTCAAGTGAAAAATAAAGTTGGTATTTGATTGACTTTAATTATTTAACAGTTTCACAGGAGAATTTTTTCTACCCGATGTTGTAACAGTATTAGGTGTTCCAAGAGTGATGTCAGTCTTTGTTTTCTAAATTTATTATTTTGGGAATGGGAAATACATTCTCCACTTGTGGTCAACGGCATTTGACTAGTGGGACGTATATACCCACTAATCAAAAAAAAATACGTGTTTATTCTAAATCTAACTTGAATTACAATAATAGCCATTCATAATTCATGGTGACTTGTTCTGACCTGTTCCACCCTTTGCCGATTTGTACAATTTCGAGAATGTTTGCGCGTTTTAATACCCCTTAATACCTTCATTTTCCTTATAATGAAATTTAATATCAATATTATATGTATAATGAGTATCGGGTGGCGTAACATTTTGAAGACACCTCCTCCTTTCATTTTATATGATTCTACATCCTTTCACATATGCAGTTTTTTTCATGCCGCAGCAAAGAAAAAGGTGCATTGAAAAACGCAACGACTGAATAAACGTATGTCTTTTCGTATGTGTTCTTAGATTGAGCGTTTTCCCAAGCTTTATTTTTGTTGAAGAAAAAACGAACCGTGTGAAATAAGCCTAAATTAATGTATACATACAATAAATGCTGTTGTTAGTTGTTCGCAAAGTGTAGCTGAGCGTTTTCACAACCATGCGGGCGCGTTTCAAGATTTTCAGTGGGAAATGGGATATACAGGGTGGGGCGTAAGTTTGGAAGCAAATGAAAGTGCATATTATAATCCAACGAAAATTATATTTAATAATTTACAGTTATGTATTATTACATAAAGGTTTTAAGAATTCAAAAATCATAAATTTATTCAAAATGTCCCCCCTTGTTTTTAATAACAGCCTCAAATCTCCTCCGAACTCCTCCTACTGCGGCACGCAACTGTTCTTGTGAAATTTCCTTCCAAGATCTCTGGAGCGAACGCTTTAAATCATCCACACTGCGATGGAATTTACCACAGGCCTTTGATTCAAGAATGGACCATACCGAAAAGTCCATAGGATTAACATCTGGGGAGCAGGGAGGCCACATTTCTTTGGACCAAAACCGTGGAAGATGGTCATGGCACCAGTTTTGAGTGACATTTGCAGTAGGTGAAGTCACGCCGTCTTGCTGAAATGTCCATAGAGTGTCATTACCGAAGTGATCCTTAGCTGACTCCAACATTGGCGTCAAAATATTCTCAATATAACATTTAGCATTGATTTTGGCGCCTTATTCCACAAAAATTAAAGGAGATCTCCAAGTTTCTGAAACGGCGGCCCAGACCATTACTGAAGCAGGTTTCATGGTTCTGTGGACAGTTTTTTGGTTGTATGGGATGTCTTTTGCACTTTTACCAATTATTCTGTCATTCCTCCGGTTGTGAGCCATTTCCACTGTGAAATTTTTTTCGTGAGACCAAACAATTTCACCAGCCGTGCCAGACTTCAATTCCCTCAGAAGTGCTTTGCTTCTCTCCAATCTCTTTTTCTTTACAGCTTCTGACAGAGTCTGTCTCTTTTGGAGGGTGAAAGAGGACATCTTTAGGTCTTCTTTGACAACTCTTCTCATTGTTCTGGGACTCACATTAGCTGTTTTGGCTAACAATCGTATTGACCTTTTCGGGTTCCTCCTGATCTTCTCTCGGGCACATTTTATCAGTTGTTTGGTGCGTTGTGAGCGTGGTCTACAACTTCTTGGACGATCAGTCAAGTCTCCTCTCTCATTAAAACGCTTCACACACTTCCAAACAGTCGATTTCGCTATTGAGAGAGTCTTTGAAATGACGGAATCTGACTTCCCGGCACGGTGTAGAGCAATAATGGCTTCTCTTTTGTCTGACATTTTTGAATTTACTAAATTTTTGTAAAAAATAACACTGCCACGTCATAATGTAGTGTCTCTACTATAGTTCAAACCCTATCACCTACTTTGGAACTTATTTTTAAGAATTATATTAATGTTTGAAAAATTGCTTCCAAACTTACGCCCCACCCTGTACTTGGTTCATTTAAAGTATTAAAATACTAGAACATATATCATACATGTCCCAGTCGCGATGATAGGGTTAACAAATGTTTTAATTGAAAATCTACAGAATTAATAAACATTTTTTTATTGATATGAGGTACTGCAATTTATATTATTGTTTCAGGAATTTAAGCTTTATCTTTAATTTCGAAAATTACAATAACCATTTTAAAGTTCAAAAACTTAGAGTAACTATCTAAAAAAAATAGAGAAAATTATACTGCCCTTCAATTCTTAGATCCCATGCTTTCTTTCTATCTAACCATTTCACAGATAACTGAAGTAATTTACAATATAATTAATATAATATAAAAACCGACACTCTTTAGGTATAATTTTCTAAACTATCGAACATTGTCCTTTACGTGAAGTAATTTGGTAATTATATTAAATTAGTTATTTGGTATCAGTCGTCACGGTATATTTTTTATGTGTTTTTCTCTCTGTAACCTATCACTGTACCAGATCTAAGGAAAGGTCACACCCATTAATTCTAAATTCACGACCAACAGATCAAAAATAAGAAAAAGAATTATCGTGACTCGAAACGTAAAGGCTATTGGAAATGAAATAAAGGTAGAGAAAGTAAAAGAAATTGAAGAACAAAAGTAAATGGTAGTGAGTAATTGATATTATTTAGAAACAGAAAATAGGTAGTTAATAAATTAACTATCTAACTATCTATAATTATAACTCTGTTAATAGTATTTGTTTATAAGTTTGTGCTATGTATGAATGAGGATGGAACTAAGCCAATTTTCAAATTAAAATTTACTCTCAAATGACAACTAATTGGAAGAATTAAAGTATCTAGGATACTATAGGTATCGTATCCTAGATACGATAGCTATGGTATCCTAGATTCTATATCTATAGTATCCTAGATACGATAGCTATAGTATCCTAGATACGATAGCTATAGTATCCTAGATACTATAGCTATAGTATCCTAGATACCATCAGACAACAAAAAAAACAATAAATAAATTGTAAAATATAGCACGATTTATTAATAAAGATTCAATATGGCACATTCAAGTAATTAAATATTTAATTGATCACAGAAATTAATATATAAAATAAGTGTTGACCCAATGGATAAGGGCTAATAATAAATGCTATATAGTTTATAAATGTTAATCCTAGAATGTTCTCGGTTCAAGTCTTACTTTGTGTGAGTGACACCCTCTCTCTAAATAGAATTAGAATAGTTAGCTATGAATGAAGCAGCTGTGTTGTCTCTGACAGAGAAAATGAAGAGAAAACACACGCGAAAATGCCAGAGAAAACCTCGAACCTAAATAATTCCGTGAAAAAAACTCCCTGGAAAGAAAATACACTGTGGATACTTGTAATGCTTACTTGGATACTTGTAATGCTTACGTGGATACTTGTAATGCTTACTTGGATACATTTAATACTTACGTGGATACATTTAATACTTACGTGGATACATTTAATACTTACGTGGATACATTTAATACTTACGTGGATACATTTAATACTTACGTGGATACATTTAATACTTACGTGTATACATTTAATACTTACGTGGATACATTTAATACTTACGTGGATACATTTAATACTTACGTGGATACATTTAATACTTACGTGGATACATTTAATACTTACGTGGATACATTTAATACTTACGTGGATACATTTAATACTTACGTGGATACATTTAATACTTATGTGGATACATTTAATACTTACGTGGGTACGCAGGTACCATGTAAACCAATTTAAATAAAGGTTAAATAATAATTATTGTACAATTTTTTTCTTTCAGAACGGTCCGATAACTCGGAATTTACCCAATTAATTAACAGTCTACAGATACAGTCAAAGAAAAATAGGTATCCGTAATTATTTTTGGACACTTTTCACATTTCCAAAAAGAACTTTACTAATTGTAACGTTTGTAGATATTTTAAAATTAGTCTGGATACAGGATGACAAATTTGTAAGATTTAAAAATAATAGAAAATTAGAAAACTGATGTTTGAGAAATTAAATTCGAGAAATCTTTTCTCTGATAGTACAATAAGGTCATGTCCTTTATAGTAAACAATTACTTGACTTGTGCCTGCTATCACTGATTTTCTGTCATTTGAATGTCAATTAAATGTCGCAACATTTCGTGAAATTGCCTCGATAAATTAGAAGAAAAAAGAGAATCATAAACTTTTAATTCCATGGGAGAGATGGAAAAAAATGTTACTATTGGGTATATAAAATAATAATGTTAAATTAGTTAATGCTAAAAGAAACCATAGTGAAGAGTATTGAAATGAATTAGTCTTATTAAATGTGATATTTGTAGTATGTCAATAGTGAAATAAAATAGAAACAAATTAATCAATTAAATGCTTCTCTTTATTAAATATCGTGTATTATTTTCACAAAAAAAACGAGAAATCAAATATGTGATAATTTACAGTTGATCGTATCTAGGATACTACAGCATTCTGATCGTATCTGGGATACTATAGCTCTTCCATTTATAGCCTTATCGTATCTGGGATACTATATAGCTCTTCCATTTATAGACTTATCGTATCTGGGATACTGTAACTCTCTCATTTATATGTCATTAGAGATCAGTTTAATTTTAAAAAGGTATAATTTCGTACTTATCTTTCCTATGTATAAGCATATAAAAGCAAACAATATAAACAAAGTTTTATAAGTACAGATAAAATTTAATATCATTTTAGTAGCCAATTATAAATATTCTTTAAGGGGCAGTACAGTCAAAATTAAACTTCCACTAAATTGTCCCAAATCAAATTCGGATCATTTATTTGTCTAATATCTGTAAATTCGATACTAAGAGAAATTAAAAAAAAATAAGTGGCGCCCTCCCGTGGTGGGATTAAGCGTTAGCGGCCATCTTTGTTTTAACTGACAATGATTAGTTAGGTACAACTATTATTGCTAAGTACGGTACTTATTGAACAGTACTTATATTGTGAATTGAGTTCAACATTTATTGTATAATAAACATTTAAGATCTTGCATGTAAATTATGATAAGAAACCTTGAATTGATTATTTGTTCAAAAATAAACACGTGGGCTTAGAGTGGCAACAATTATTCCTGGAATTTTCCTATTTATGGAAGATGGATAAATAAACGTATACAATTGATATTTACATACAATTTCATAATGAAATCTCGAAACTTAATTGCAGTTAGTGAACTTGAGGCGTGAGATGAATTTTGAGAATTTGTTTCAAGAAATTCTTCGTAATGATCATAACTGTTCAAAATGGTATATATTATAAAATGTTATAAGTAAAATTATTATTATTACACAGTGCTATCTAATACTTCTGCAAACCCTGTATATAATGATTATCATTTTATTTCTATTTCAATTGGTATCCATGATACCTGCAGGTATCATGGATACCAACCAAAATAAAAGTTAATTAATAATCATTATATACCGGGTTTGCAGAAGTATTAGATAGCACTGTGTAATAATAATAATTTTATATCCTGTTTCTTATATGACCGAAGATGTAGTACAGACCGATAATTCATAACCTACCCTATCATTTCTTCTATTTGTAAACAGTCTGTTATTACCGTAAAAAGATCTTTCCATTCTCAACAGTCCCCACAGCAGTTTGTATATCAGTTGTCGAAGTGAGCCTGTACATATTAGTGCCAAGCCGTATCACATTCATCATCTCACTCACCATTTAAGGCTCTGCCTCCTTTAGGAACCTGGTCATGCAATGGTCTCTACACGATGAAATCTTAATTCGACACACACTGCAAAATACAGATACTTTTTTGCTATGATAATATCCATTTAGAAACAGTTATATATCTATTTATTTAAAATAGAATCTCTTCGTAATAGGAATATCAAAAGTAAATTAAACATGAGAATATTTATTATCATAAAGCTGCAACAGTTAAACAAGACAATATCATTCCTCTATGTTAATTAAAAACATCAAAGAGAATATTGATTAAAGGGCAATAAAATGTCTAACTTATGAATTGATTGAATAAGTTAATGAAAAGATAGAGAAAATAATATTATGATGGAGCTGCCCTCACAGTGAGAAGAGGAAAATGAAGAGGTGATAGTGGATGAAACCTAACACAAAAATTTAAATGTAATTAAAAAGAATAACTCAAACCTTATCCTCTATACTGCAAGAAACGGTGAAAAAAATGATAAACATGGTAAAAATGAAAAAATAAAATACACAATCCAATTTACAACAGTTCGGGGCAAAATGGAATGGCTCCGAAGCGACAAAAAGATTCAGGATAGAGCCCCTGGGGCTTCTCAAAACAATATAATTGAATATTCCATTTATTTCGATATGGTTAAGTCCTGTTCGTACAGTATAGACAGAAAATAAATACACTGTATAGTTAAATTCTTGTTACTGTAGACCTCATCTATAATGAAATCCTATATAGCGAATATAGTGTCCTTAGCAAGGAAGTAGCCTCTATAATGAAAAAAAAATTTTAGTCTGCCATGGATGGTCATTAGATTCAGAAATCTAATGACTAGAAATTTTTTGTTCACTATAGAGGCTACTTCCTTACTCATGACACTACATTCACTATAAAGTATTTCGTGAGAGAGGAGGTCTATAGCTTAATTCTCTCCAATCTTACCATTGTAATACAGCTTCTCTCCAATCTTACCATTACAGTACAGCTTCTCTCCAATCTTACCATTACAGTACAGCTTCTCTCCAATCTTACCATTACAGTACAGCTTCTCTCCAATCTTACCATTACAGTACAGCTTCTCTCCAATCTTACCATTACAGTACAGCTTCTCCCCAATCTTACCATTACAGTACAGCTTCTCTCCAATCTTACCATTACAGTACAGCTTCTCTCCAATCTTACCATTACAGTACAGCTTCTCTCCAATCTTACCATTGCAATACAGCTTCTCTCCAATCTTACCATTGCAATACCTTCAGCCAATTCCTCCACATTGTAAATCTACCTCTAATTACCGATAGAAGCTCATAAATACCCCGGAATACCACAACAGTCACGCAAATGCCATTTTAAATGCAAATCGCAAAGAAACCAACCTAGATAATGTCAACAAAATGTCATCCGATGTCTCGGTTTCGAAAATTCATGGCACATATTGAAGGAGTAGGGTAAGTTACACATTATCGGACAGTGACACATTTTCGATCGAAAGTTTAACTTTTTAACTCGGTAACTTTTGTTTTAGTTGTAGGTATCATGGTTACCAATTAAAATAAGAGTGCACGAGTTAAGATGATGAATTATTTTTATCTGATATGATCGAAAATGTGGAACTGTCCGATAATGTGTAACTCACCCAAACAAAATTTGCTGTGACGAGAAGAAATTATCTTGTTTGTTAAAAATTTATTAAATAATCGAAATAGAAATACCTCTTGTAATTTTTTTGAAAAAAAAATGCTGCTATAATTTTGTAAAACAAACTTCAAAATAATCTGCAAAAATTCATATTTGAAAAATTTCACCAACTGAAGTTTAATTGATATTTTTGTAATAATATTATCATATAATTACATTGAATGTTTTATAATCGTATAATCTTCTAAACCAATACTAATTATCAATAATTACTAATATTTTTATATTAATATTATTACTAAATTCACAATTCTAGATTTTCATGATTAATTCTTCAAAGCGAAATAAGGTTAGTTCCGAGTTATCGCACAGTTCCACATCTTCGATCAAATAAAAATCAGTATATAACTATTATTATTTAACTTTTATTATATAAATGCTACCAAGTACCTATCCATGATATAATTAAATAATGATTATTATACAAATTTTATTAGCAGGCTCGTAAACATGGAACAGTTCGAAAACTTAGAGCTTACACTATGTAAAATGGATATCATGTATCGATGGAAATTAATAACTTCAATTAATAAAAGACAATTAAAATCTGTTCGCCCCTCACGAATTGATCAACAGATCCTTTTAACCTTTGACCTTTTAAAGTACCGACAGTCACTGAAGTAACGATATAAAACAATGGATATAAAGCGTATGTATAATTGAATAATTTAAACGGGGTTTCGTAACCATAGTCTATATAACTTATGTCAAAATAAATTTGAATACAAGGGACTGGAAGAAGTAGTCAAAAAGGTAAGTGGCTAACTACAGTAGACATTTAAGAATACTGTAGATGTGCAAGAGACTATATAGCTGATAGTACCGACTGTTTCTTTTCTATTTCTCCATACCACCAACTGAGATGAAAGCTAACTGCTATTATTTCCATCATCTCTCATAGCACGCACGGTTGTGTACCCTCCCCATAGGTAGGTACGCTTTGATCTTACGTCATTAACAGGCATGATATAAGGTATTTGAGTGAAGTAATAGGGATAGTAGAGACAATAGAGTGAAGTGCCCACAGAGCAATAGGGATAGTAGAGACAATAGAGTGAAGTGCCCACAGAGCAATAGGGATAGTAGAGACAATAGAGTGAAGTGCTCACAGAGCAATAGGGATAGTAGAGACAATAGAGTGAAGTGCCCACAGAGCAATAGGGATAGTAGAGACAATAGAGTGAAGTGCCCACATAGCAATAGGGACAGTAGAGACAATATAGTGAAGTGCCCACAGAGCAATAGGGACAGTAGAGACAATAGAGTGAAGTGCCCACAGAGCAATAGGGATAGTAGAGACAATAGAGTGAAGTGCCCACATAGCAATAGGGATAGTAGAGACAATAGAGTGAAGGGCCCACAGAGCAAAAGGGATAGTAAAGACAATAGAGTGAAGTGCCCACAGAGCAATAGGGACAGTAGAGACAATAATGTGGCTATTATTTCTCTGTATAGTTTACCAATAAGCACCATTCAAATAGACGTACTCTGTCGTTACTCATTGTCGTATAATACAGTAAAGACGTTAGTCCAAACCTCTCACTAGTGTCCATACCTCAATAAGTCAAAGTGAAGTGGGACTAGAAACAGTCATTGGGTTACAAAGTCGCCATTCTTTTAAAGCACAGTGATTAATTTAGTGAGGGTATGACGTTTGATTTGATACCAAACCAAAAGAATAGAAATACAAGGTACTTTGATGAAGACGTCAGAAGGGGAATTTACCTTTTTCCAAAGATGGGGAAAGGGGGAAGGGAATGGGTCGGGCGAAGAGGTTGATTGGGAGCATCTGGTAGAACTTTAAGGGGATTTAAAGAAGGATTTCATTGCTTACTTATTTGGTTTCTTGGGCCAAAGTTTTGATAATTACTCAGCAATAATATGAAGACTTGAAAACTCTTCTAATGTATTAACTTTCATTGGCATAACGCAATGCCTTTTAGACTGGGACAAGACCTTAACATTGAGAAAAAATTACAATTGGAATCTAATCTAATTTCGGGATTTTGGAATTAAATGAAGATTTATGATTAAAACATATTAAGAAATAACTTTAAATAGGGTAAGTTACGAATGTAATTAAAATTAAATTATTATTATTATATCCTTTTTTCGTATATGACCGAATTTGTGGAACTGACCTCTAATTCGTAACTCACCCTAGATCGATTTAATTATTTCAATATTAACTATAATTTTTTGAGTAAAATGTCCATACCTAACATGAAACAAATATTATGAATAATAAATGAATACTAAAATATTCACAAAATAAATTCATATATTTCATGCAGTAGAATGCAAAATAGCACAATAATCATATACAGCAACATTAAAGCATGTCAAGAGGCGCTTTGAAGTAGGTACTTTTGTGGGATTTTACCCACATGGTAATTCCCCTCAATGGGTATTAATTTGGTATTAATTTGGTATTAGTTTGGTATTAGTTTGGGTATTTTAGAGCTACTGTGACTGAGTCAAGAGTTCGTTTCCTTAAAGGGACAGTGAACTTACATAACATATTGACACTTTTAGTAAAAAATATGTTATTAGTAATTGATTATACACATGAGAAAATTTATTCGCTGGTATATAAACTTATTTACTGCCTCTTTAAAATCACAATCAATATTCTACATTAGGAGTCTTTAAATTGCATATGTATATCATTAAGATTGTTTTAGGGTAAGTTCTAAGTTATCGAACTATTCCACATTTTCGAACATAAAACAAAAATAGGGTAAATTACGAATTATCGGTCAGTTTCACATCTTCGGTCATGTAAGAAAAAAAAACGATATTTTAATTGTTATTTTATTTTTATCAATGATACCTGCAGGTAGGTATCATTGATATCGTTTTTTTTCTTATATGAACGAAGATGTGAAACTGACCGATAATTCGTAATTTACCCTATTTTTGTTTTATGATCGAAAATGTGGAACAGTTCGACAACTCAGAACTCCTCCTCTACATGTTATAAAGTTAGCATAAGTAATTCGAAGGAATAAGCCCTAGGCCTTCTTATTCGAAATGATTTGTACCTAATTACACAGGTGAATGATTCCTAATTTGAAGAATCGTTCCTAATATTCCCAAGTGCCTTATTCCAACTTGCCGGGAATTATAATTAGTAATCATCGGGATTTTTAACCTTCAACTTTGGTGAGTTGAACATAAGAGGTAAAACAGGTGCAGATAATTTAGCCCTTATTGCATAGGTCCGTAAGGGTTATTTTACCCTAATGCTGCAATTAGATCAATTAAAAGTCATCTTATATATAAAATAAAAAAAGAAATAAAGAAATAAAGAAATTATAGATTAAGGTCTCTCCCAAACAGGTTTTTTATAATTTTAATCAATGAGACTCATATTTCTCATAATTTTTCTTTAAATCTCATAAAATTTGATAGCATATATTTATTTTCATATGCTTTTTAAAGATTTTTATTATCAAAACTCCACAACCCTAGTCATAAGAAGAAGAAGAAGATTGTACACCGTTTATTTTGAATGTCGCAACTAGGTAGGTATAATCAATTCAATATTCATGTAAGGGTATAAAAGTTGGAGAAACTTATTATAGAAACGGTAATATACATCGTGAATTAATTAAACGAAGGCTGAACAATGAACATGCATAGTTTGTCTTTAAAATTCAAATTTGAAATCAAAACAAAGAGTGTTCATTCTTTTTCTTCAGCGTCATATTAATTTTTCGTACAAATGTTGCACACATCTACCAAAACCTTTTAAAGTATATAAAAATATACTCTAAACCGAATTCAAATATATCTTAGAGTATAGTTCTTTAATATCATGTGATAAACTCATTTTGCCCGTATGCTGGAGGAGAGGGTATTTTCTAATCAAAATGATTAGTTTACTAAGAGTAAATTTAGTTTCTTATCAAAATTTAAATGTTAGGAAATATAAAGATTCTAAGAAACTGAAGATACTTGCATAAACGCGGGAGATTCCTCAGTAAGGGTAGAATATTAAAAGAATATATAAGATTTATCAAATATTCTATAAACAGCATTTTCATATGAAACCATAATTCAATTTGGTGATATATTTTATGTTAAAAGAGATAGACAGCACATGACAACTACGAGAAAAAGTTATAGAGTCTTGGTGAATCTCATAGAAATAAATCACAATTTGTAAGACCAGGTGACCACATCACAATTTGTAAGACCAGGTGACCACATCACAATTTGTAAGACCAGGTGACCACATCACAATTTGTAAGACCAGGTGACCACATCACAATTTGTAAGACCAGGTGACCACATCACAATTTGTAAGACCAGGTGACCACATCACAATTTGTAAGACCAGGTGACCACATCACAATTTGTAAGACCAGGTGACCACATCACAATTTGTAAGACCAGGTGACCACATCACAATTTGTAAGACCAGGTGACCACTTAATGTTCATGTCACCATCTGAATCTCAGCCAATCAACCTGCTTGGAAACTTTTCAGTCAGCATGCACTGTCTGCCAGTTTTGACCAATGTGGTGGGGATCCCATCTTGCAAAGAAAGATTTTCTGAATCTGTTAAATAATTTCATAATGTGACAATACCGTATAGAGGGAGTCAAAAAGTCAGTCTGGTGTTAATAGATATGATTGTCACCATTAACATTTCTATAAATGTAAATAGGACCAAAAAATTTCCAAATCCCATATAATCACACACGGTTGTTAGATGTGAACTTCTCACTGGATACGTATACAATAAGTAAATTCTTATGTTTTATAGTTTGTTTTAAAACCAACCTAATTCAAATTGAATTAATAGTAATGAATTGATAAAGTTTAGAATGTGGATCACTGCCATTATACAACCTGTGCTCATTTTTCTTTTTTGATCGAACACTTGGTAGCGACCGATAATTCGGTACTTAACCCAATAATATTTTCTAAAATGTAAGTAATCCATATATTTAAAAGTAATCCATATATTCAAAGAATACAAGTAGTTAACACTCAAAGAGTACAAGTAGTGAATATTCAAAGAATACAAGTAGTAAATATTCAAAGAATACAAGTAGTGAATATTCAAAGAATACAAGTAGTGAATACTCAAAGAATACAAGTAGTGAACACACAAAGAATACAAGTAGTGAGATCTCAAAGAATACAAGTAGTGAACACACAAAGAATACAAGTAGTAAATATTCAAAGAATACAAATAGTAAATATTCAAAGAATACAAGTAGTTAATATTAGAATACCCCCATACTACCATAGCAACTCGATATTATGTAGCGGCAGGTAGTTTCGCAAGTTCTTTACTTCCTTTCTTCGATATATATTATCGGTTAGGCATAGTTGCACCGATAATAGGATTTACTCAGATATTCCTTACCCTTTTAGCTCTCCACCTAGAAGTAGCTTAGGATATTAACTTATCCTTAAGGAGTATTGCCAGACGCTTTTACTCCTTCACTGTCTTTGCTTCTTCGGTGAAAAGGAAGAATACGACAATAAAAACAATGGTAAATTGAATAGAAAATTGGAGATATACGTTGAGAATTCATAAAATTTACTTATAAAAATTAAACAGTATTTACCTAAAATCTAGTGTGTTGTTAGTATTCTAAGAGGTATCGGTACCACTATTCTATTAATGATAGTTTTTATTAGGAACTGTTAATAAATTAGTAACCTTAACAGTATTCTCCTCTTGCACTTTTGTTCATTTTCATTCCTTATATTCATATTAACGATAACATGCACGGTGATGTAACTAATTATCGCTCATTACCGGTAATTAAGCACTCACCCATAAAATATAGCAAGCTGAGTACCGAGCTAATTGGTATGCCCAACATATAACAATGTGTGTAATAATTTTAGACACTATACCAGAGGGAATACAATTTACAGGGTGTTTCAACATTAAGGCAACAAAACAAAGTATAATATAATAAAATAAAGTCATTTTTCATACAATCCAAATATTAATTTATTATTAAGATCTTCTAAGCAACGGTTTAACGTCTGCTTCGACCATATCGCTGACGCCAAAAGTAAGTTAAATACAAGGGACTGGAAGAAACAGTCAGAAAGGAAAATAGCTCCATGAACAAAATCACCTACCACCAATCGATGACAAAGCTCATATATGCAGAAAAGTTACTCCATGAAAGCAGTGACTTATCAAGGAATGTGACGAAAAGGAACACAAGCACCAATGGCGTGAACTATAGAAACTGCAAACTCGATCATTGTGATGGTTGATTCATCACTTAACGAATATCAAATTTCTTCTCATCTGTTAACACCAAGAAAGGAAGCGTGTATCTCATTCAGAAAGTGACGACTTCTTTTTGTTCTCATTCCCTTTTGATGATCAGAAAGATTTTGACGTTTTAGAATTATAAATGGTTTTATTCTCAGATCTTCTTTCAGCACTTTAAACATCGAAGTTCTGCTAACTTCAGATTCAGAAGCCAGTTCACGGTGAGATAGACGTGGAAAGTGTTCGAACGAATCATTTCAACTTTTTTCAATTGAAGAATTAATATTAGTCTCGCCTTCTTTCCGAAGTATGAATCAAATAAGATTATGACACTGTATCTTCAATTTATATAATTAAACATCAAATTTGAATTAAGTATTTGGGTACTTAAGGCTGATTGCCGTAATTCTGAAATATCCTGTAAGTGGTGAATGCCTGTAACGCCCCTTTCACAATTGCGTTTCTCAACGCCTCCTTTAAAAAAATGCTCACGGCAAAAAGTTTAGCTGCAATTGATTTTAACGGAGCCCTTCACACTTGCGTTTGTTCACAAGCATTTTTTCTAACGCAAGTGTAAAATGCTCCGTTAAAATCAATTGTAGCTAAACTTTTTGCCATGAGCATTTTTTTAAAGGCGGCGTTGAGAAAACGCAAGTGTGAAGGGGGCCTTATTGTCCATTACGGTAAATATTGATGGTATTTTATCGTAAAATATTATAATTACAAACATTATTGTTGGATTTCTTTTGTCAGGAATATCTGACGAAAATTGATAGCTACATATATGTGATATTATTTTATGATGAATTTAGATTCGATATTCCTGTAGTAAAATAATCTATCGTCGTGAATAAATGATCTTATCATCGATAATAATCGTCGATTGAATGCATATTATTGATCGGTGATTTGAATTTTTGAATGGAATGACAAGAATATTTTAGTAGGATTTGTATCAGACAGTTATTATGAAGAAGAGACAAAATAATAGGATTTGAGACGTATAGAATGAGATAAATTTCACATTCACGGTATAAAAAGATACATTGAATCATAGTGGAAATGGAACACTAAATGTTTTATGTAAATACAAATATTCAAATTTTCTATTAAATACATTAGTTACGTAAACAATGCTACAAAATATCCCTATTTTCAGTATTTTTTTTCAAACATTTATTTACTTACATGACGCATAAAATTTGAACTACCATAAATAACTTCATTGAGTAAAATAAATGCCCTCAATTTCACCTCAAACTGCTCGCAAGTATTCCTTCTAAGAAAATATATCTCCTACTTTAAATAATACAAAACTACATTCCATATTTCTTTGACTTCCCTCCCATTCCCATCAAGTTTCATTCCAAGACCTAGAAAGTCTTTTAAAATCTCAAAAAGTTATTTCCGAATTTTCAGAAGTCCCCTTCTTTTCATGTGGTCATAAAGTCTGAATCTCGGAAGCCGTAGCGTTGGTGGCAGCGGTGGGATATCTTTCGAGCAGCGACGCATGGAGCATTTCTAAAATACACGGGGTTGTAATAACAGTGATTTGCATAGAGATGAGATGTTCATAGCCTGGTGAAGGTATATTTAAACTTGACTTTGCCGAACACACTCTTTGACGAGTGTTTCCGATCTTTAGAAAAAGGGTGTGGAGAGCTACTCTAGGGATGTTTCTATATCACTGTCAACACTATCACTTTATTTATTGCGGTGTCCAATTTTCGAAAAACAGATTCCCTATGTGCTTCATAAACTAAATATCATGAATAATTGATGAAAAAATGGTACTTTTAATTATTAATAAAATGATAAATAATGGATACAATTATACGACGTACCATTTATTCAACTGTTTTCGAAAGATGGCAGCGAATTCATTCACTACAGTTCAAATTACCTTTAGAAGTACAAAGCTACATCTCAAAGGGGTATAGTGTTACAGCAACAAGTACAGATCTGCAAATCTTAGACTGTAACTTAATCCGATTAAACCCTTAGGATAATAGTATTAGCAGATTATAAGTGTAATCGACCGAAATTAGACCTTGTGAGTGGTTATACCGCGAAACACTCTCTTCTACTTTTCTTTGATTGGTGCTCAGAGGTGGAATTAAAAAGTATATACTATCTAAATTACCCCCTAATTACGTTGTAAATTAGTTTTAAATTAAAATAATGATAATATCGTATTCGAACAGTGAATTTTAACACCGTTTTTGTGTTTTTCTAGGGAAGAAGAACGGACACACCAAATTGCCTAATTATTAATAAAATATAGAAAAAGTCTTTATTCAACTAATATCAACAGTTCAACAGTTTATGAATTACAAGAAGGAAATTCATCAGTCAAAACAATTACACCATTCCATAGTTATTTTTTTTCATCATTATTGATAATAAAATGATAAGGACATCTGAATTATAATCGAAAAGCACAGTTTGAAAATAATTTTAATCGCAAACGATTACCCGTTGGTTGTAATAATAAAATGGATGTTAATTATTTGATTTAGATACGTCATGCGGTTGGTACTATAAAATCATGAATTAAAATAGGTATAAAAAGAATACCTAGAAATAGTTAGGTATTGGGTAGGTAATAACAAGGTAATAGCAAGGTAATAACAAGGTAATAACAAGGTAATAACATGGTAATAGCAAGGTAATAGCAAGGTAATAGCAAGGTAGTAGCCAGATAATAGCAAAGTAATAGCCAGATAATAGCAAAGTAATAGCAAGGTAATAGCAAGGTAATAGCAAGGTAATAGCAAAGTAATAGCCAGATAATAGCCAGATAATAGCAAGGTAATAACAAAGTAATAGCAAGGTAATAGCAAGGTAATAGCAAGGTAATAGCAAGGTAATAACAAAGTAATAGCAAGGTAATAGCAAGGTAATAGCAAGGTAATAACAAAGTAATAGCAAGGTAATAGCAAGGTAATATCAAGGTAATAGCAAGGTAATAACAAAGTAATAGCAAGGTAAATAGCAAGGTAATAGCAAGGTAATAGCAAGGTAATAACAAAGTAATAGCAAGGTAATAACAAAGTAATAGCAAGGTAATAGCAAGGTAATAGCAAGGTAATAGCAAGGTAATAACAAAGTAATAGCAAGGTAATGGCAAGGTAATAGCAAGGTAATAGCAAGGTAATAACAAAGTAATAGCAAGGTAATAGCAAGGTAATAGCAAGGTAATAGCAAGGTAATAGCAAGGTAATAGCAAGGTAATAGCAAGGTAATAGCAAGGTAATAGCAAGGTAATAACAAAGTAATAGCAAGGTAATAACAAAGTAATAGCAAGGTAATAGCAAGGTAATAACAAAGTAATAGCAAGGTAATAGCAAGGTAATAGCAAGGTAATAGCAAGGTAGTAGCCAGATAATAACAAAGTAGTAGCAAGATAATAGCAAGGTAATAGCAAGGTAATAGCAAGGTAATAACAAAGTAATAGCAAGGTAATAGCAAGGTAATAGCAAGGTAATAGCAAGGTAATAACAAAGTAATAGCAAGGTAATGGCAAGGTAATAGCAAGGTAATAGCAAGGTAATAACAAAGTAATAGCAAGGTAATAGCAAGGTAATAGCAAGGTAATAGCAAGGTAATAGCAAGGTAATAGCAAGGTAATAGCAAGGTAATAACAAAGTAATAGCAAGGTAATAGCAAGGTAATAGCAAGGTAATAGCAAGGTAATAACAAAGTAATAGCAAGGTAATAGCAAGGTAATAGCAAGGTAATAGCAAGGTAATAGCAAGGTAATAACAAGGTAATAACAAAGTAATAGCAAGGTAATAGCAAGGTAATAGCAAGGTAATAGCAAGGTAATAGCAAGGTAATAGCAAGGTAATAACAAAGTAATAGCAAGGTAATAGCAAGGTAATAGCAAGGTAATAGCAAGGTAATAGCAAGGTAATAACAAGGTAATAACAAAGTAATAGCAAGGTAATAGCAAGGTAATAACAAAGTAATAGCAAGGTAATAGCAAGGTAATAGCAAGGTAATAGCAAGGTAATAGCAAGGTAATAGCAAGGTAATAGCAAGGTAATAGCAAGGTAATAACAAGGTAATAGCAAGGTAATAGCAAAGTAACAGCAAGGTAATGACAATCACAAACTTTTCTTCATATCGACTATCCAGACCTCTAAGCCGCTTCTTATAATAATTCAAAGGATTACTCATATAACTCTGATGCAAAGCCTTAGATATTGCACAGAGACACTATGGATGATAATTACTAGCTTCTAGTCATACATTAGTCTGGTTTGACCTTTCACTGTTCTTATAATACTGTATTCTTAAATAAATTATTTAATTTTTCTTTAACTGTGCTCTTGATTTACAACTATTATTGTTGGTTGTTTTAGACATTCAATGGACACTTTATTTACAACAAGTTATGTTCTTTCACAGGAAAATACTTCAAACAAATTACAAACTTTACATAAACCAAATATTCAAATTCACCAAAAACATATGGACCATAAAACACAGGCGCCATCCGATCTTTCTATCTCTTGCTTCTGAATCCAAGCAGAAGAAGAATGGCTTTCGTATGCAAAGAATAATAGTCAGCAGCCACTATCGATAATGACAATCTGATACCATTCGAATCTTTGAACACATTACAAAACTGAATAACGATGGTCATCAGCAGTGTACGACATGCGTGGAGTTTTCGGCCACTTTAAGAAAGGAGGCCTCTTTGATATCTTCAGAAGGGTACTCCAATTCGAATACCTATAGCTGTGATTCAGATCCGGAAAATTGAGGAGATACAATCCGTAAGAAAGTTAATGGACCAATAATCACTGGTTCTGTACGCTTATCATATTTCAATGATTTGTGTATTGGTATTGAAATTGATAGGGAAAAATCCACATAATAGCTGATATGACACAGTCGTTTATAACAAGTTGTAAAAAGATGTTCAGCTTTTGATAGGAAGTGGCTTGAAAATATTTTTTAGTGTACCGTGTGGTGTCTTTTTAACGGAATTACACGATAGGTAAACTGAAAACATCCTCTCAGCCACTTCCTATCGAAAACTGAGCATCTTTCTCTAACTTTCTATGGAATTCTGGTCATATCGGCTATTATGTATTGACTCTTGTGCTATATACCTATAAAGACTATCGAAATTTTCCCGAAAGAAAGTTATTTTGTATCTCTGAATATTAAGATCAGATTTCGTTTAATATTCTACTGTTACACCATAACTTTTTCACTGAATTTTTACACTAGGGCTACGAATACATCCCAAAACAACCTCCCCACCCCCCTGTTGTAACCCCCTTCTGCTATATCCCCCCCTCCCCCGGCCTCATTAGCCCTACCATCTGATGCAATAATTTCAATGACACGCAGCTTATGTTCCCAGTAATGGCCAAGTCATGAATTAGGTCTCCTTTTGGCACAGAGTAGTTAGCAATTCAGAGGGTACACGCCTTTGCATGTACAGCAATCCATTGCTCTTAGCTGTACATTGTAAAGCCGATGTTACTGCAGTGTACAGCTCAGATTAGAATGGATTTATTCAACAAAGGATCTAGCAATTTAAGCAGGTACGCTAGAACTAAAATGAGCAAAGCATTTACACCAAATTATATTCTCTTGTGTGTAGTTCAAATGGAATAACAATACAGAAATATATTGTGTGAATGTTCCATAAGGTATCGGTTCCTCTATGTTTTTTTAATAAGAAAAGGTATATTATTTTACTTTCCTTTCCTTTGTTACAGTGACAAGTTTCACTAGTTACAATGTCCAGTTTCCCTAGTTACTGTGACAAGTTTCACTAGTTACAGTGACCTGTTTCTCTAGTTGCAGTGACAAGTTTCCCTAGTTACTGTGACAAGTTTCCCTAGTTACTGTGACAAGTTTCCCTAGTTACAATCATCAGTTTCCCTAGTTCCAATCATCAGTTTCCCTAGTTCCAATCATCAGTTTCCCTAGTTACAATCACCAGTTTCCCTAGTTACAATCACCAGTTTCCCTAGTTACAATCACCAGTTTTCTAGTTACAATCACCAGTTTCCCTAGTTACAATCACCAGTTTCCATAGTTACAATCACCAGTTTCCCTAGTTACAATCGCCAGTTTCCCTAGTTACAATCCCCAGTTTCCCTAGTTACAATCACCAGTTTCCCTAGTTACAATCACCAGTTTCCCTAGTTACAATCACCAGTTTCCCTAGTTACAATCACCAGTTTCCCTAGTTACAATCACCAGTTTCCCTAGTTACAATCACCAGTTTCCCTAGTTACAATCACCAGTTTCCATAGTTACAATCACCAGTTTCCCTAGTTACAATCACCAGTTTCCCTAGTTACAATCCCCAGTTTCCCTAGTTACAATCACCAGTTTCCCTAGTTACAATCACCAGTTTCCCTAGTTACAATCACCAGTTTCCCTAGTTACAATCACCAGTTTCCCTAGTTACAATCACCAGTTTCCCTAGTTACAATCACCAGTTTCCCTAGTTACAATCACCAGTTTCCATAGTTACAATCACCAGTTTCCCTAGTTACAATCACCAGTTTCCCTAGTTACAATCCCCAGTTTCCCTAGTTACAATCACCAGTTTCCCTAGTTACAATCACCAGTTTCCCTAGTTACAATCACCAGTTTCCCTAGTTACAATCACCAGTTTTCTAGTTACAATCACCAGTTTCCCTAGTTACAATCACCAGTTTCCATAGTTACAATCACCAGTTTCCCTAGTTACAATCACCAGTTTCCCTAGTGACATTAACAAGTTTACACCTCATTTCAGCTGCTAGTTAATACCGTAATAGTTTCTCTTGGGTTTTCTTTTTGAGATCCATTACCACAGCACGAATTACCCGTATCGCGTTACTCTAACCCAATTTAGGAGGCTTCTAACACCTAATAGAGTTCTGAGGAAGACTACCAAGAAGAAAGAGTCATAGCCAGTTAGGGTGAATTATCTAACGTGTCCCCATGATGGATGGTGAGTGGAAACAATAAATGGAGGTGAGACGGAGGCATTAGTGTGCTAACTGATAATCTACCGGGCTATTCATCAACAGCTCCAAGAAAAGTCGGGTAAGGGCCATTACAGGAGAACTCCTCTATAGTGAACTCCTCTATAGTGAACTCCTCAATAGTGAACTCCTCTATAGTGAACTCCTCTATAGTGAACTCCTCTATAGTGAACTCCTCTATAGTGAACTCCTCTATAGTGAACTCCTCTATAGTGAACTCCTCTATAGTGAACCCCTCTATAGTGAACCCCTCTATAGTGAACTCCTCTATAGTGAACTCCTCTATAGTGAACCCCTCTATAGTGAACCCCTGTATAGTGAATGAGTTAAGATGTAGCCAGAATGGTTAGCAGATTTTCTTTAGTCTGCCATAAAATAGCTTTTAGTTTTCTAAAACTGATGGCAATTCATCGCAGACTAAAGAAAATTTGTTCACTATTCAGGCTACTTCCTAACTCATTCACAACAGAGGAGTTCACTATAGAGGAGTTCTACTGTAGTATGCTATTTGCAGAATAGGCTAGAGTTAAAGAAACTTCTAATATTTCATAGATTGAAATCTGGAACCTGAAAGTTGTTTCAGCAGTCGTTATGAGATGAAGGAGTACGGTAAATAAGTTATACACGATAACTGTGCATTTACCCCACTTTAGCAAGCAATATCACACTGCACTTTACATAGCCTCTAAATAGACACCGTGAAATTAGAGTTAGAAGCTTAATGAAACTCTTCCGACAGAGTGCTTCAAGACTGAATTTCACGAGGCAAAACTAACTCTGCAGTAATTTCCTGAGGCCCTCAAAGTAATTAATTCGCTGGAAATTAAGATGAAACACAATGGAGTTAAGTAAGCTCTTTGCATTTATTTGGAAGCGACGCAATCCACTTTAGAAGCTAACCTAATTTCGGCCATGCAGAAAACTCTCTGAAAAACTGCTAAATGAGCTGTTCGGCCACAGCGATGAAATATCTTGCGAGTCTTTCCGGGAAGATGTTGGGGGTAACGTTGGTGCACTGTTGGAGATGTTAGTTAGGAGAGCTGGGAGGAAATGGTAGAAAAGTGGTACAACGTTGTTATAGTAATAGTACATCGTTGTAATAGGCATTCAATAAATATACATTCGTCACTATGAGAAAACTAAAAGGTGGAGATGTTCATCTAATATTTTCAACAAACAAACAATGACGTATAAACTGAGGCTAGTGTTTTAAGCTTTTCTACAAGGATATACTGAGGAAATGTAATTGTTATAAAACGACAGAGACATTTGGAGAAGCGTCTCAAGATATCCTGTTAACTTTGTACCTTATTGTGGCGAAAGGAAGGCACTTCTAAGATATACAAGATGTCAACGTAACAAGTTTACTTGAGTGCCCACTTAGCCGCAAGACAAAGACTATATTCTCACACTCCACAGTCTGTTTGTACAGTCTATCAATGCTATGACTGCAGCTATAACGCCGTTATTATTCCAATGATTGTTTGGCCAATGCAGAAAGCGTGTTTGAAGGAGAAGAAACATATTACACAAACGGAAGATTCCTTTGAATGTGTACTACCAGTTAACAATATTATAGTTTGTCAATTTATTAGTGCAAGGGCTTGTTAAAACATGTTTGAACTTTTTAGAACATATATACGAGTGTTCAGAACCAAAGGCCATTTAGCTAATGTCAAAAAGATATTATATACAAGGGACTCGAAGAAGCAGTCTGAAAGGAAATTAACTCTATGAATAAAGTCATCTAACACTGGCTGGTGATGAACTAATGGATGCAGAAAAGCTACTCCGTGAATGCTGTCACTTACCAGGAAATGTGATCAAAAGGGACACAAGCACCGATGGCTGCACTCACGGATTAAAGAGGAAAATGAAGAGGTGTAATTAAATGAAGCTTACGAGTCTACCTAACACAAAAATCTAAGACCTCGTAGTTGGATATTATAGATAAACAAAGAAATTGATTCAAAAACAATTTATTTCTTTTAGTAAAAGCGAAAATTAGCAGCAAACAAAAACTGGTAAAAATTTTATTGTAAATATTGTGACGTAGAAGAAAGTACCAGAAAAATCAGTTATCTTTGCCATCAAATACAAAGTAGCTCACATCAGTGTCACTCTCTACGCTTTGGTTCTTTTTTGCTCTTTTCTTAATTTCCTTTCATTGTCCACAACTTTGAGGTGTTCTGATGGTTGCCACATGTCGCTAGATGGACAAATTATGATTAATCATTAGTAGTTTTCTATATACAGGGTGTTCCACAAGTCTTGTGTACATTTTGACATCTCTAAAACTATTAAGGACCGTGAAAAATCACTAGCATTATAAAAACTTATATAATTTATCTTTGAAATGTGAACCAATACTTATAGAAAATAATTTATCATTAAATACTAAAAATGACCAGATTTCAGTATATTTTTTTGATTGAAAACATAAAAAGCCTGCGAACCTACAATCTGAATTAATTTATAATTAATCTCTACAAGAAGGATTCACCCGAAGAGTAATTTTAAGATAATAATCTATTTAATTATTATCAGCAAAGTATATCTTCTATCCTTTTCAATTACCCCAAATTGACGTTTTTTACTCCATTTCAATTACCAAATCCTCTTCTTGCCGCCAAACTAATAATTAGGAACTGGCGACACTAATTAAAGACTGATAATGACTCGAAGGTGGAGTTGTTTTTGTTCGACTGTCTGGACGGACCGGTGAACACGTGCTGAAATTGAAATAGGTATTGTGATAGTTATTATTGATGTAGATATTGTGATAGGAATTATTAATGTAGATATCGTGATAGATATTATTGATGTAGGTATTGTGATAGGTATTATTGATGTGCAACCAAAAAACAGAGAGAAAATTGTATAATGAATAAAAAAATTAAAAATCTTCCTTAAATTGTAAGATTTTTTTCAAAAAGATCCAAATTTAAAAGTAACCACACAAACAAAAGAGTCACTGTGATGATGTACTATCAGAGAAAAGAGTCACTGTGATGATGTACTATCAGAGAAAAGAGTCACTGTGATGATGTACTATCAGAGAAAAGAGTCACTGTGATGATGTACTATCAGAGAAAAGAGTCACTGTGATGATGTACTATCAGAGAAAAGAGTCACTGTGATGATGTACTATCAGAGAAAAGAGTCACTGTGATGATGTACTATCAGAGAAAAGAGTCACTGTGCTGATGTACTATCAGAGAAAAGAGTCACTGTGATGATGTACTATCAGAGAAAAGAGTCATTGTGATGATGTACTATCAGAGAAAACAGTCACTGTGATGATATACTATCAGAGAAAAGAGTCACTGTGATGATGTACTATCAGAGAAAAGAGTCACTGTGATGATGTACTATCAGAGAAAAGAGTCACTGTGATGATGTACTATCAGAGAAAAGAGTCACTGTGATGATGTACTATCAGAGAAAAGAGTCACTGTGCTGATGTACTATCAGAGAAAAGAGTCACTGTGATGATGTACTATCAGAGAAAAGAGTCACTGTGATGATGTACTTTCAGAGAAAAGAGTCACTGTGATGATGTACTATCAGAGAAAAGAGTCACTGTGATGATGTACTATCAGAGAAAAGAGTCACTGTGATGATGTACTATCAGAGAAAAGAGTCACTGTGATGATGTACTATCAGAGAAAAGAGTCACTGTGATGATGTACTATTAGAGAAAAGAGTCACTGTGATGATGTACTTTCAGAGAAAAGAGTCACTGTGATGATGTACTTTCAGAGAAAAGAGTCACTGTGATGATGTACTATCTGAGAAAAGAGTCACTGTGATGATGTACTATCAGAGAAAAGAATCACTGTGATGATGTACTTTCAGAGAAAAGAGTCACTGTGATGATGTACTATCAGAGAAAAGAGTCACTGTGATGATGTACTTTCAGAGAAAAGAGTCACTGTGATGATGTACTTTCAGAGAAAAGAGTCACTGTGATGATGTACTATCAGAGAAAAGAGTCACTGTGATGATGTACTCTCAGAGAAAAGAGTCACTGTGATGATGTACTATCAGAGAAAAGAGTCACTGTGATGATGTACTATCAGAGAAAAGAGTCACTGTGATGATGTACTATCAGAGAAAAGAGTCACTGTGATGATGTACTATCAGAGAAAAGAATTACTGCATGATGCAAATTTTTCAAATCACAGTTTTCTAATTTCCTATTTTTTCAAAATTTTCAAATTTTTATCGTGTACAGTTACACAGACCAATTATAAAATACCTACAAACAATACAATTGGTAAAGTTAATTTTTGTAAATGTTAACTTAGTAAACTGTCTAAAACATTACGGGTACACTCTTTTGAGTTTAAGTACCTACATAGAAAGAGTTTATGCACATGTGCTTTGATTCTGCTTCAATGCACACAAATTGGTTGTGATTACACACCAAACAATTTAAGATGTTGCAGAAAATCCTCTCTATTAATTGTTTATCAATAAATTCTCTCAGTATAAAACTAATAATTACGTAATTATATAATCAAATTAAACTTGATATCCTTAAACAAAAATCCCATGTGTTAGTAACAAAATCCCATGTGTAATTAACAAAAATCCCATTTGTTATCAACAAAAATCCCATGTGTAATTAACAAAAATCCCATTTGTTATCAACAAAAATCCCATGTGTTATTAACAAAAATCCCATGTGTTATTAACAAAAATCCCATGTGTAATTAACAAAAATCCCATTTGTTATTAATAAAAATCCCATGTGTAATTAACAAAAATCCCATGTGTAATTAACAAAAATCTATTTGTTATTAACAAAAATCCCATGTGTAATTAACAAAAATCCCATGTGTAATTAACAAAAATCCCATTTGTTATTAACAAAAATCCCATGTGTAATTAACAAAAATCCCATGTGTAATTAACAAAAATCCCATTTGTTATCAACAAAAATCCCATGTGTTATTAACAAAAATCCCATGTGTTATTAACAAAAATCCTATGTGTTATTAACAAAAATCCCATGTGTTATTAACAAAAATTCCATGTGTTATTAACAAAAATCCCATGTGTTATTAACAAAAATCCCATGTGTTATTAACAAAAATCCCATGTGTTATTAACAAAAATCCCATGTATTATTAACAAAAATCCCATGTATTATTATCAAAAATCCCATGTGTTATTAACAAAAATCCCATTTATTCTCAGCAAAAAGAGACTGTGGTAAACAATGATACAGAAATAGTTTCACTGTTTTTTGTCACTTGAAGTCATAACATGTGCCAAACCTTCAATCTCCTTAAAATCTATCATCAATAGCTTAGTCCCAAATAGAGGTGCTCATTATTATGATGACAGTCTCATCACCTGTAGCTGTGTACAGGTAGCTACAGACCTCAGGCTATACTCTACAAAAATGTGGCAACGTTAATGATTTGGCCTGAGGAAGAACAATGTAGTAGTGTCATACAGTCACTTGAGGCAATGGATGAACGAGTGGAAATGGTAAAATCATTAAAATAGAATGGACACTCGTAGAGCGCATACCCTTCACCGCTGCTTCAATCGACTTTGAACTTTTCGTGACCTTGACCTTCGATCTGATCGCTCCCAGAAATTCAATCAAATGGTTACTGTATATTGGCCAATCGTCTCACCAAATTCCAGGCAATTTGGTTGAATTTTTTTGAGTTATGCGAATAACAAGATTACCGATAATTTTTTATAACAAGATTACCAATAATTTTTTATAACAAAATTACCAATAATTTTTAATAACAAAATTACCAATAATTTTTAATAACAAAATTACAAAAAAAAAAAAAGAAATTCGATCAAAAAATGACTTACCGCAATAAAGAAGGATTGAAAAAGACATTTTACCAACCAGTTCTAGCCATTCAGTTCTATCAGAGTTTACTAAGATATACCCACTCAGTTCTATCAGAGTTTACTAAGATATACCCACTCAGTTCTATCAGAGTTTACTAAGATATACCCACTCAGTTCTATCAGAGTTTACTAAGATATACCCACTCAGTTCTATCAGAGTTTACTAAGATATACCCACTCAGTTCTATCAGAGTTTACTAAGATATACCCACTCAGTTCTATCAGAGTTTACTAAGATATACCCACTCAGTTCTGCCGGAGCATGCTGCAAGTGATCTCTTTTCTCACTCTACCATTACAGTCATCTCAACATTGATGGAATGTAAGATCCAATCTGGTAATAGCTTCTGAGCAACGAGAAGCCGCTGATGAAATTCCAAATTGAAATCTGATTCCATCGAGATTATTAACGTCACTTTCAAGATCGAATGAACAGACGTGTCTTCATCATGAAGTTGATGCAGCGGAAAGTCTAGTGTTGCGCAACAATTTCTACTGCGATAGACGTTTGGGTTAGGATAGTTGTTCATTTTCCAAATAGGTAATACCAGGAAAACACCAAAAAAGTGAATTAATTGTATCATTATATTAATTCACACAAAAAAAAATTCTACACTTATGGTATAAATAGAACATTAATTACCCGTACATACTAATTTATCCGATAGTACTTAGGATAATTGGCTGAAACTTGTTCTCAATGATTTGCATGATATAATCCATCAAACTTTGGGCAGTATAATGACTCATTCGGACATCAATTTGTAATTAGAGAAAAAACTCTTATAGCATACGTCTTTATTATACACCGTCAATATTTCCGAGGCTAAATGAATTAATATACAATGGCTGGATAAACAATCAGTAGCTTTAAATTAGAAGCTAATCAAATTCATGAAGAGTTAATCGATAACAATTAAATGTTTATTAAAAGATTTAGCGCTATGGCATTATTTAAATTAGATTATATCAGTTAATTTAACCTTTAAATTAGTGTTGCAATCAGTTATTTATTGATTCTAATTAATTACTTAATCAATTAATTAGTATTTAAAGTATCACACAGTAAAACTTCTTATCGAATATACTGATAGTATGTGAACTAAAATTTACATTATAATACAGTCGTGGAATTAATACTAATATATTTAACTCAAAACAAATGTATCCAATACTTCTAAATTTGAATAACTTTGACTAGGAACATTTTTTGAATTTAATATAAAAAGATCATTACGATGATTTCTATGATAATTATTACTATGATATTTTACAATAAAATACCATCAAAATTTACCGTAATGGACAATAACAGACAATCTGCCGATAATAAATGCTCTTATTTTTCACTTTTGTTCATTAAAAATAACATTTAAATCCTTGATTACTCCCAATCATTTGAACTAAAAGCAATCACAAAACAATATTAATGTGGTTGTTTTTATATATTAATTTATAGATATATATAGGGTAAATTTCGAGTTATTAGACTTTTACACATTTTCGGACAGGTAAGAAAAAGTACATAGTAACTGATATTTAAATTCTATTTTACTATAAATTATTAAGTACTTTTTTCTTACCTGTCCGAAAATAAGCAACCGACTGAAAACACGATTGTTATTTCTTATATGATCGACAATGTGGAACTGTTCGATATCTAGGAGCTTACCCTATCACATTCTACCATGTACAGTGAGTAGTACTATCAGTAGTATTACTATCAGTAGCATTACTATCAGTAGCATTACTATCAGTAGCATTACTATCAGTAGCATTACTATCAGTAGCATTACTATCAGTAGCATTACTATCAGTAGCATTACTATCAGTAGCATTACTATCAGTAGCATTACTATCAGTAGCATTACTATCAGTAGCAGTACTATCAGTAGCATTACTATCAGTAGCAGTACTATCAGTAGCATTACTATCAGTAGCAGTACTATCAGTAGCATTACAATCAGTAGCATTACTATCAGTAGCATTACTATCAGTAGCATTACTATCAGTAGCATTACTATCAGTAGCAGTACTATCAGTAGCATTACTATCAGTAGCAGTACTATCAGTAGCATTACTATCAGTAGCATTACTATCAGTAGCATTACTATCAGTAGCATTACTATCAGTAGCATTACTATCAGTAGCATTACTATCAGTAGCATTACTATCAGTAGCATTACTATCAGTAGCATTACTATCAGTAGCATTACTATCAGTAGCATTACTATCAGTAGCATTACTATCAGTAGCAGTTCTATCAGTAGCAGTTCTATCAGTAGCAGTACTATCAGTAGCATTACTATCAGTAGCAGTACTATCAGTAGCATTACTATCAGTAGCAGTACTATCAGTAGCATTACTATCAGTAGCATTACTATCAGTAGCAGTACTATCAGTAGCATTACTATTAGTAGCATTACTATCAGTAGCATTACTATCAGTAGCATTACTATCAGTAGCAATACTATCAGTAGCATTACTATCAGTAGCATTACTATCAGTAGCATTACTATCAGTAGCATTACAATCAGTAGCAGTACTATCAGTAGCATTACAATCAGTAGCAGTACTATCAGTAGCAGTACTATCAGTAGCAGTACTATCAGTAGCATTACTATCAGTAGCATTACTATCAGTAGCAGTACTATCAGTAGCATTACTATCAGTAGCAGTACTATCAGTAGCATTACTATCAGTAGCATTACTATCAGTAGCATTACTATCAGTAGCATTACTATCAGTAGCAGTACTATCAGTAGCATTACAATCAGTAGCATTACTATCAGTAGCATTACAATCAGTAGCAGTACTATCAGTAGCATTACTATCACTAGCAGTACTATCAGTAGCATTACTATCATTAGCAGTACTATCAGTAGCATTACAATCAGTAGCAGTACTATCAGTAGCATTACTATCAGTAGCAGTACTATCAGTAGCATTACTATCACTAGCAGTACTATCAGTAGCATTACTATCATTAGCAGTACTATCAGTAGCATTACAATCAGTAGCAGTACTATCAGTAGCATTACTATCATTAGCAGTACTATCACTAGCAGTACTATCAGTAGCATTACTATCAGTAGCAGTACTATCAGTAGCATTACTATCAGTAGCATTACTATCAGTAGCATTACTATCAGTAGCATTACAATCAGTAGCAGTACTATCAGTAGCATTACAATCAGTAGCAGTACTATCAGTAGCAGTACTATCAGTAGCAGTACTATCAGTAGCAGTACTATCACTAGCAGTACTATCAGTAGCATTACTATCAGTAGCATTACTATCAGTAGCAGTACTATCAGTAGCATTACTATCAGTAGCATTACTATCAGTAGCATTACTATCAGTAGCATTACTATCAGTAGCAGTACTATCAGTAGCATTACAATCAGTAGCATTACTATCAGTAGCAGTACTATCAGTAGCATTACTATCAGTAGCATTACTATCACTAGCAGTACTATCAGTAGCATTACTATCATTAGCAGTACTATCAGTAGCATTACAATCAGTAGCAGTACTATCAGTAGCATTACTATCATTAGCAGTACTATCACTAGCAGTACTATCAGTAGCATTACTATCAGTAGCAGTACTATCAGTAGCATTACAATCAGTAGCATTACTATCAGTAGCAGTACTATCAGTAGCATTACTATTAGTAGCAGTACTATCAGTAGCAGTACTATCAGAAGCATTACTATCAGTAGCAGTACTATCAGTAGCATTACTATTAGTAGCAGTACTATCACTAGCAGTACTATCAGTAGCATTACTATCAGTAGCAGTACTATCAGTAGCATTACTATCAGTAGCATTACTATCACTAGCAGTACTATCAGTAGCAGTACTATCAGTAGCATTACTATCAGTAGCAGTACTATCAGTAGCATTACTATCACTAGCAGTACTATCAGTAGCAGTACTATCAGTAGCATTACTATTATTAGCAGTACTATCAGTAGCAGTACTATCAGTAGCAGTACTATCAGTAGCATTACTATCAGTAGCAGTACTATCAGTAGCATTACAATCAGTAGCAGTACTATCAGTAGCATTATTATCAGTAGCAGTACTATCAGTAACATTACTATCAGTAGCAGTACTATCAGTAGCATTACTATCAGTAGCATTACTATCAGTAGCAGTACTATCAGTAGCATTACTATCAGTAGCAGTACTATCAGTAGCATTACTATCAGTAGCAGTACTATCAGTAGCATTACTATCAGTAGCAGTACTATCAGTAGCATTACAATCAGTAGCAGTACTATCAGTAGCATTACTATTAGTAGCAGTACTATCACTAGCAGTACTATCAGTAGCATTACTATCAGTAGCAGTACTATCAGTAGCATTACAATCAGTAGCATTACTATCAGTAGCAGTACTATCAGTAGCATTACAATCAGTAGCAGTACTATCAGTAGCATTACTATTAGTAGCAGTACTATCAGTAGCAGTACTATCAGTAGCATTACTATCAGTAGCAGTACTATCAGTAGCATTACTATCAGTAGCATTACTATCAGTAGCATTACTATTAGTAGCATTACTATCAGTAGCAGTACTATCAGTAGCATTACTATCAGTAGCATTACTATCAGTAGCATTACTATTAGTAGCATTACTATCAGTAGCATTACTATTAGTAGCAGTACTATCAGTAGCATTACTATCAGTAGCATTACTATCAGTAGCATTACAATCAGTAACAGTACTATCAGTAGCATTATTATCAGTAGCAGTACTATCAGTAACATTACTATCAGTAGCATTACAATCAGTAGCAGTACTATCAGTAGCATTACTATCAGTAGCAGTACTATCAGTAGCATTACTATCAGTAGCAATACTATCAGTAGCATTACTATCAGTAGCAGTACTATCAGTAGCATTACTATTAGTAGCATTACTATCAGTAGCAGTACTATCAGTAGCAGTACTATCAGTAGCATTACAATCAGTAGCATTACTATCAGTAGCATTACTATCACTAGCAGTACTATCAGTAGCATTACTATCACTAGCAGTACTATCAGTAGCATTACTATCATTAGCAGTACTATCAGTAGCATTACTATCAGTAGCATTATTATCAGTAGCATTACTATCAGTAGCATTACTATCAGTAGCAGAACTATCAGTAGCAGTACTATCAGTAGCATTACTATCAGTAGCAGTACTATCAGTAGCATTACTATCAGTAGCATTACTATCAGTAGCATTACTATCACTAGCAGTACTATCAGTAGCATTACTATCACTAGCAGTACTATCAGTAGCATTACTATCACTAGCAGTACTATCAGTAGCATTACTATCATTAGCAGTACTATCAGTAGCATTACTATCAGTAGCATTACTATCAGTAGCAGTACTATCAGTAGCATTACAATCAGTAGCATTACTATCAGTAGCATTACTATCAGTAGCATTACTATCAGTAGCATTACTATCAGTAGCATTACTATCAGTAGCATTACTATCAGTAGCATTACTATCAGTAGCATTACTATCAGTAGCATTACTATCAGTAGTATTACTATCAGTAGCAGTACTATCAGTAGCATTACTTTCAGTAGCATTACTATCAGTAGCAGTACTATCAGTAGCATTACTATCAGTAGCATTACTATCAGTAGCAGTACTATCAGTAGCATTACTATCAGTAGCAGTACTATCAGTAGCATTACTATCAGTAGCAGTACTATCAGTAGCATTACAATCAGTAGCAGTACTATCAGTAGCATTACTATCAGTAGCATTACTATCACTAGCAGTACTATCAGTAGCATTACTATCACTAGCAGTACTATCAGTAGCATTACTATCATTAGCAGTACTATCAGTAGCATTACTATCAGTAGCAGTACTATCAGTAGCATTACTATCAGTAGCATTACTATCAGTAGCACTACTATCAGTAGCATTACTATCAGTAGCATTACTATCAGTAGCAGTTCTATCAGTAGCATTACTATCAGTAGCATTACTATCAGTAGCATTACTATCAGTAGCATTACTATCACTAGCAGTACTATCAGTAGCATTACTATCACTAGCAGTACTATCAGTAGCATTACTATCATTAGCAGTACTATCAGTAGCATTACTATCAGTAGCAGTACTATCAGTAGCATTACAATCAGTAGCAGTACTATCAGTAGCATTACTATCAGTAGCATTACTATCAGTAGCATTACTATCAGTAGCATTACTATCAGTAGCACTACTATCAGTAGCATTACTATCAGTAGCATTACTATCAGTAGCAGTACTATCAGTAGCATTACTATCAGTAGCATTACTATCACTAGCAGTACTATCAGTAGCATTACTATCACTAGCAGTACTATCAGTAGCATTACTATCACTAACAGTACTATCAGTAGCATTACTATCATTAGCAGTACTATCAGTAGCATTACTATCAGTAGCAGTACTATCAGTAGCATTACAATCAGTAGCAGTACTATCAGTAGCATTACTATCAGTAGCATTACTATCAGTAGCAGTACTATCAGTAGCATTACTATCAGTAGCAGTACTATCAGTAGCAGTACTATCACTAGCATTACTATCAGTAGCATTACTATCAGTAGCATTACTATCACTAGCAGTACTATCAGTAGCATTACTATCACTAGCAGTACTATCAGTAGCATTACTATCATTAGCAGTACTATCAGTAGCATTACTATCAGTAGCAGTACTATCAGTAGCATTACAATCAGTAGCAGTACTATCAGTAGCATTACTATCAGTAGCATTACTATCAGTAGCATTACTATCAGTAGCATTACTATCAGTAGCACTACTATCAGTAGCATTACTATCAGTAGCATTACTATCAGTAGCAGTACTATCAGTAGCATTACTATCAGTAGCATTACTATCACTAGCAGTACTATCAGTAGCATTACTATCACTAGCAGTACTATCAGTAGCATTACTATCACTAACAGTACTATCAGTAGCATTACTATCATTAGCAGTACTATCAGTAGCATTACTATCAGTAGCAGTACTATCAGTAGCATTACAATCAGTAGCAGTACTATCAGTAGCATTACTATCAGTAGCATTACTATCAGTAGCAGTACTATCAGTAGCATTACTATCAGTAGCAGTACTATCAGTAGCATTACAATCAGTAGCAGTACTATCAGTAGCAGTACTATCAGTAGCAGTACTATCACTAGCATTACTATCAGTAGTATTTACTGCTTTCATCAGTGAATTTAGTGACTCATATCTCAAAGGGTTACACCCCTCCTATCTTGATGAAAGGGTTGGCTCTGCTACAGTTGTACATTGAGAATCCCATTGGCACATTTGATGTAAAAAAAGAATAGCCAAAAACATTGAAAGTGTGTAATGCTAAAAAGAATAGAATCGATATATTATAGAGTTGTGACAATATGCTTTTAAAATCATAGATCTCTAAAATATTATAGACGGAGATAATTGAAGAGTATTGAATGGTTTTACACCAGCGGTATATAATATTCGATACCATTTCATTTCGTCTATGATATCATTAAGATCTATTATTTTATAAGCATATTGTCATAACCCTATAGTTATTAGTCAGTGAATTATAAAGTTAATAGAAGTATAAAAAATAATTGTAAGGTCTGGGTGTAACAAAGTTAAGGCAACCAGTTTTGCGTATCAAACAAATTATTCAAATTTGATATTTGATTCAATAGGTCGTATATTATCTAGGTTCTAGAATTTGGTATCATAATCCTCCTATTTCAGGTAACTAGATTACTAATTGACACTTTGTATCATATGGTTGTCGTTCGAAATATAGTAATCCAACCCTACAAAGAAGGTGAGACTAATTCAACATTTGCGAAGATTTTGATAATGAATTGTTCAACTGTTAGGAAAATTGTTTAAAACAGTTCAATAGTACTAGTCAACCTCTGATAAATCAGGGCGGGGCCGTACGGACAAGAAAATTGATCTAGAACACGCGGGAGAAGTTGCGTCAAAACCCACGTCAACCTCACTGTAAACTGACTGCTGAAGCCTGTGCTAGAAAAACTTCATATTATCGATTACTGGAAGAAGATTTAAGAACCAAAACATTTAAAATACTGAAACACCATTAGCTTACTGATCATCATTAGCTTACTGATCATCATTAGCTTACTGATCATCATTAGCTTACTGATCATCATTAGCTTACTGATCATCATTAGCTTACTGATCATCATTAGCTTACTGATCATCATTAGCTTACTGATCATCATTAGCTTACTGATCATCATTAGCTTACTGATCATCATTAGCTTGCTGATCATCATTAGCGAATAAGAGCTGAAATAACTCGTCACATCTCGAATGAAAAGCTAGTGGCACGCTCCATAACTTGATGTTCAGATGAAAAGAAATTCAACATTCAGCAAGTTGTGAACCATTAGAGTGATCACATCTTGAGTTCAGCCAAGGGTATATTTATTTCAAGACGTCAAAAACCACAGTTTGTGATGGTTAAAGCTTCTTTGACGGTCACAGGAAGATCTTGTAGCGTCAAATTGAACCAGGAACGGTACATCTCTCATACTGGAATCGAAGTTGTTCAATATCGCCAAATTTAACTGGTGAGATAAGTCTATTCAATCCCCATGTTACTTTATTCAAATGAACAGGTTAGAGAGATGCAAATAAACAATCACTTTAGCGATGATTAGGATAGATAAGAACCTTATTTGAGTGAGGTATCGCACAGCTAAGTAAAGGGTGTGATGTGGCTTATACTTTGCTGCATTGGTATTCTTAAGTTTATAACACTGGTATTTAGGGTAGAGTGGGAAATAAAAAAAGTTTGGGGAAAAAATAAAATAAAAATTAAGAAGGTAAGGAGAAAAGTATAATGAAATTAAATGAATAGCAATACAATGACTGGTATATGATATCAAACAGCTTGATATAATAGCCATTGTCAAAATGACTGAGAGAAAAAGATAACCATCCATGTTAATCAGAAAAAATAAACAATGTTCGAATAACGGGTAAGATCAAATTTCGATCATAAGTATATAAGTAAAAAGACTATAATAAATATTATTTAACTCGATCTTTTTCAATTGGTATCCATTCAATTGGTATCCATTCAATTGGTATCCATTCAATTGGTATCCATTCAATTGGTATCCATTCAATTGGTATCCATTCAATAGGTATTCATTCAATTGGTATCCATTCAATTGGTATCCATTCAATTGGTATCCATTCAATTGGTATCCATTCAATTGGTATCCATTCAATTGGTATCCATTCAATTGGTATCCATTCAATTGGTATCCATTCAATTGGTATCCATTCAATTGGTATCCATTCAATTGGTATCCATTCAATTGGTATCCATTCAATTGGTATCCATTCAATTGGTATCCATTCAATTGGTATCCATTCAATTGGTATCCATTCAATTGGTATCCATTCAATTGGTATCCATTCAATTGGTATCCATTCAATTGGTATCCATTCAATTGGTATCCATTCAATTGGTATCCATTCAATTGGTATCCATTCAATTGGTATCCTATGAACATAGATTAAAATGGAAGTAATAAATATTTATTATGCTATATTTTTCTTATTTGATCGAAAATGTGGTGTCGTCCGTTAACTTATACCTCACCCTAATCGTCACTTAGCACACCAATTCCTAATTGTCACTTAGCACACTAATCCCTAATTGTCACTTAGCACACTAATCCCTAATTGTCACTTAGCACACTAATCCCTAATTGTCACTTTGCACACTAATCCCTAATAGTCACTTCGCACACTAATCCCTAATCGTCACTTAGCACACTAATTCCTAATTGTCACTTAGCACACTAATCCCTAATTGTCACTTAGCACACTAATCCCTAATTGTCACTTTGCACACTAATCCCTAATAGTCACTTCGCACACTAATCCCTAATCGTCACTTAGCACACTAATTCCTAATTGTCACTTAGCACACTAATCCCTAATTGTCACTTAGCACACTAATCCCTAATTGTTACTTAGCACACTAATCCCTAATTGTCACTTAGCACACTAATCCCTAATTGTCACTTAGCACACTAATCCCTAATTGTCACTTAGCACACTAATCCCTAATTGTCACTTTGCACACTAATCCCTAATAGTCACTTAGCACACTAATCCCTAATCGTCACTTAGCACACTAATTCCTAATTGTCACTTAGCACACTAATCCCTAATTGTCACTTAGCACACTAATCCCTAATTGTTACTTAGCACACTAATCCCTAATTGTCACTTAGCAGACTAATCCCTAATTGTCACTTAGCACACTAATCCCTAATAGTCACTTAGCACACTAATCACCAAGCATACCTCAAATGCTAACTTCTCCCTAGAAATAAGAATTATCGGCAAGTCAATTAAAGGGCCATCATTTCCAGATCTCTTTCTAATTTTCCAGTCGAGTCGATGATCCCAAACTGGTTAATGAGCTGGAACATCCAGACCCAATTGCCAGGACCTGCTGGAACGCCACGATGGGACGTGATCCGTGAACCACCCACTCTAGGACCTGATGGAACGCAATACTGGCCCAATTAAGCATTGGTTGCTTTTTACAATAGGGATGAACTATTATGGCTAGGAAGATATTTCAAAATAGAGAAAAAGGTTACAGAACACGATTCATTTCTCTTAAAAGTAATGAACAGCAAAGCAATAATTCTCTTGAAAAAATATACAAATAATATTCCACTAGGGATGAACTCTTACGGTGAAGAACATTCATACAATATCTATTTACAGTCAATACAAATAATATTCCACTAGGGATGAACTCTTACGGTGAAGAACATTCATACAATATCTATTTACAGTCAATACAAATAATATTCCAGTAGGGATGAACTCTTACGGTGAAGAACATTCATACGATATCTATTTACAGTCAATACAAATAATATTCCACTAGAGATGAACTCTTACGGTGAAGAACATGATATATTTATTGTCAATACAAATTATTAAATTAGAAAAATGATAAATAAAAAAAATGTAACGAAGTCGTTAGATTTATTGGATTTGGTTTTAAGTCATTTTTTATTTACTGTATGAATAATGGACATTTTTAGATAAAATGTATAGTAAATTATTTCATATAGAAAAGAAATAAGAATATTATTTGTAATAGCTAAGACATATAAAGTTCATGTCCGAGCCATTTAGGGAAGGTGAGATTTTTAAATTAGATTTCAGTGTGAAATCTTTTTTGCCTTCGAAATTTACACCTCAAATTTTATTAAATTTGGCCGTGATCTTTTGCCCCAGTGACCAAAAGAAAGAGGGAAGAGAGCGAAAAGATAAAGAGGGAAGAGAGAGAAAAGATAAAGAGGGAAGAGAGAGAAAAGATAAAGAGGGAAGAGAGAGAAAAGATAAAGAGGGAAGAGAGAGAAAAGATAAAGAGGGAAGAGAGAGAAAAGATAAAGAGGGAAGAGAGAGAAAAGATAAAGAGGGAAGAAAGAAGAGGGAAGAAAAAGAAGAGGGAAGAAAAAGAAGAGGGAAGAAAAAGAAGAAGCAAGAAAATGAAGAGGGAAGATAAAGAAGAGGTAAGAAAAAAAAGGGAAGAAAATAAAGGGGAAGATAAAGAAGAGGGAAGAAAATAAGGGGGAAGATAAAGAAGAGGAAAAAAAAGAGTGAAGAAAAAAAAGAGGGAATAGAGAGAAGAGGGAATAGAGAGAAGAGGGAATAAAGAGAAGAGGGAATAGATAGAAGAGGGAATAGAAAGAAGAGGGAAGATAAAGAAGAGGGAAGATAAAAAAGAGGGAAGATAAAAAAGAGGGAAGATAAAAAAGAGGGAAGATAAAAAAGAGGGAAGATAAAAAAGAGGGAAGATAAAAAGAGGGAATAGAGAGAAGAGGGAATAGAGAGAAGAGGGAATAGAAAGAAGAGGGAAGAGAAAGAAGAGGGAAGAGAAAGAAGAGGGAAGAGAAAGAAGAGGGAAGAGAAAGAAGAGGGAAGAGAAAGAAGAAGTAAGAGGGAAAAGATAAAGAGGAAATAGTGAAAACAAGAAAAAGAATAAATAGGGAATACAAAATAACGAATGGTATTTTGTCTCATTTTTCTCATAGTAATTAATGAGAAGGGGAGTGACGCAAGAAATGAGTATCATATGAATTATGGAATAGCAGCACATCAATAAATGGTGAGAAGTGAACAGAAAAGATGTAAATTGACATATCTAATTATCTAATGTAAAATAAAATAAGAGATGATGACTGCTAAAAATTATTGTAAATAAAATTTTAAAAACACATATTTCCAAATATTCATTTCGTTAACATTTTCTTTCATTACTATTTCATTCAGGGAAGTTGAGTTATCGAACAGTTTCACATTTATCGGTCATATAAAAAATACGGATACCAATTTAAATATTTATATTTCTCATGTGATTTAAAATATGGAACAGTTCGATAACTTGGCACTCACCCCATATCATTAATTTCTTTACTACCTATTTTATCCTTATAAACAATCTATATATTATATTAACTACACGGAAAAGAGCATCCGAATGTATTTAGTTTATTACAGTATAGGCCTGACAGACACACAGCATCTTCTCTGGGAAAAAAGCTGATTCATCATTTTCTCGGTGGCTAAAGTGAAATCTCTCCCAACACATCACAGCTAATTAATTCACTCCATTGTCTGTCTTGAGTGGGAAGAGAGGGATAGAGTGGGGAGTAGACGTCACGGTGTACGTACTTTGGAGGGGGAAACAGATGAACAAATCAGAGATAAGACGGATTGAAAAAAAAAGAAAAAAAATATATGCCGAAAAAAATAGATGTCAGTTGAAAAAAAAAGTTGAATAATAATAATATACATTTTTTTTATTTGAATTAAAATGTGGAACTGTCCAATAAGTCAGAATTCGCTAACGACAAAATAGTCGTGGTTTCTTTTTCTCCGTTTGCAAACTAAGTGAGAAGTCAGTGTCAGCATTTTGAGGGTTTGTCATGTGTTTATTAAGGCATTACGAAAGAAGCTACAAAAACATTTGCAAACACACCTCCGTCAAAAGAACCACTGGAGCGACACTAATTATTTGGACGGGAGGGGGAAAAGAAATGGAAACGTGAAAGACTGGGACAGATAACCAGGAACAAAGCGCGGTGATTAGGAGAGAAAAATGATAACCATTGGAGATAAAGAGGGAATATATCTAAAATGATAACCATTGGTGAGAAGATAAAGAGAGAATATATCTAAAATGATAACCATTGGTGAGAAGATAAAGAGGGAATATATCTAAAATGATAACCATTGGAGATAAAGAGGGAATCTATCTAAAATGATAACCATTGGAGATAAAGAGAGAATATATCTAAAATGATAACCATTGGAGATAAAGAGAGAATATATCTAAAATGATAACCATTGGAGATAAAGAGAGAATATATCTAAAATGATATCACATGGACAGAAATTATCAAAATTTGACAAAATAATAACAAAAATTGAATGAATGGCAGAAATACAAACAAATATTTATTACAAAAGATGATATGCAGCTAATTAAAAAAACATTTGTGAATTATTATTGCCAATAATAAGATGTTACATTTTTCATTCTTCAATTACCAACAAGGTGTTGAATTAAATAGTTTGTACATTAACTAATTTTCAAATTTACATTTAGACAAACAATAAATTTTGAGCAAACATAGTAAGTTATTAAAATTAATCATACAGATGTTATCTCGTAATTAAAAATATTATTTATTATATTTCAGGTCAGTGAAAATGAACACCATAAATAATAAAAAAAAAATTCTTAGCAACAGGAATACACTCTTTGGTGTAAATTCTTCCCGGGTAATTTAATGGTGAATGATGAGTGAATGATGTTGAAATGATGAGTGAATGATGTTGAAATGATGAGTGAATGATGAGTGAATGATGTTGAATAATGAGTGAATGATGTTGAATAATGAGTGAATGATGCTGAATAATGAGTGAATGATGTTAAATAAAAAGTGAATGATGTTAAAATGATGAGTGAGTGATGTTAAAATGATGAGTGAATGATGTTAAAATGATGAGTGAATGATGTTGAATAATGAGTGAGTGATGTTAAAATGATGAGTGAATGATGTTAAAATGATGAGTGAGTGATGTTAAAATGATGAGTGAGTGATGTTAAAATGATGAGTGAATGATGTTAAAATGATGAGTGAGTGATGTTAAAATGATGAGTGAATGATGTTAAAATGATGAGTGAGTGATGTTAAAATGATGAGTGAGTGATGTTAAAATGATGAGTGAGTGATGTTAAAATGATGAGTGAGTGATGTTAAAATGATGAGTGAGTGATGTTAAAATGATGAGTGAGTGATGTTAAAATGATGAGTGAATGATGTTAAAATGATGAGTGAGTGATGTTAAAATGACGAGTGAGTGATGTTGAAATGATGAGTGAATGATGTTGAAATGATGAGTGAGTGATGTTAAAATGACGAGTGAGTGATGTTGAAATGATGAGTGAATGATGTTAAAATGATGAGTGAATGATGTTAAAATGATGAGTGAGTGATGTTAAAATGACGAGTGAGTGATGTTGAAATGATGAGTGAATGATGTTGAAATGATGAGTGAGTGATGTTAAAATGACGAGTGAGTGATGTTAAAATGATGAGTGAATGATGTTAAAATGATGAGTGAGTGATGTTAAAATGACGAGTGAGTGATGTTGAAATGATGAGTGAATGATGTTGAAATGATGAGTGAATGATGTTAAAATGACGAGTGAGTGATGTTGAAATGATGAGTGAATGATGTTGAAATGATGAGTGAGTGATGTTAAAATGATGAGTGAGTGACGTTAAATGATGAGTGAGTGATGTTAAAATGATGAGTGAGTGATGTTAAAATGATGAGTGAATGATGTTAGCTTGCCAGTGCGTAACTCTATCGTAGCTCTTTGATTGTTGTTGTTGAATAATATATCTCTCGAATTATCTCTTAAACAGTAAATGACAAAATAAATTAAAATTACAAATAATTAAAACGAAAAAAAAATCTGGAACAAATTAATTAACTTCGACTAGACTGAAGAAGTAACAAAATAGTTGTTTGAATGTACTATCAGACAAAAGAGTGTCGGCATGAAGTTAATTTATAAAATCACATTTTTATTAATTTTCTAAAATTTTGAAATCATACAATTTTTTCACCGTGTTGGCAGACCAATTTTAGAATATCTAAAAACATTACAATGTTTAAAGTTACTTTTTTAAAATGTGAAATTAGTAAACAGTAAAAAAATAATTCCGAATACAATTTTCTTTGACTGTACAATGCTTAATTTTCTATTGCCCCACCATAACTTCCTCTCTTAATCTTCTATGGCCCCACCATAACTTTCTCTCTCAATCTTCTATGGCCCCACCATAACTTTCTCTCTCAATCTTCTATGGCCTCACAATAACTTTCTCTCTCAATCTTCTATGGCCCCACCATAACTTTCTCTCTCAATCTTCTATGGCCTCACCATAACTTTCTCTCTCAATCTTCTATGGCCTCACCATAACTTTCTCTCTCAATCTTCTATGGCCCCACCATAACTTTCTCTCTCAATCTTCTATGGCCCCACCATAACTTTCTCTCTCAATCTTCTATGGCCTCACAATAACTTTCTCTCTCAATCTTCTATGGCCCCACCATAACTTTCTCTCTCAATCTTTTATGGCCCCACCATAACTTTCTCTCTCAATCTTCTATGGCCCCACCATAACTTTCTCTCTCAATCTTCTTTGGCCCCACCATAACTTTCTCTCTCAATCTTCTATGGCCTCACCATAACTTTCTCTCTCAATCCTCTATGGCCTCACCATATTTTTCTCTCTCAATCTTCTATGGCCCCACCATAACTTTCTCTCTCAATCTTCTATGGCCCCACCATAACTTTCTCTCTCAATCTTCTATGGCCTCACAATAACTTTCTCTCTCAATCTTCTATGGCCCCACCATAACTTTCTCTCTCAATCTTTTATGGCCCCACCATAACTTTCTCTCTCAATCTTCTATGGCCCCACCATAACTTTCTCTCTCAATCTTCTACGGCCCCACCATAACCTTCCCTTAATCTTCTATGGCCCCACCATAACTTTCTCTCGCAATCTTCTATGGCTCCACCATAACTTTCTCTTAATCTTCTATGGCCCCACCATAACTTTCTCTCTGTGCATTGACTCTGTGGGCACACACCAACCACTCATTGAGAGGTCAAATGTAGCCAGAGGTCAGGGGTCAATCGATTACAAAGGACTCGAGAGAAGTAGATTCAAGAGAGATAGCATGATAGAGGAATTAGAGAGCTGTTATAACTGTTTGCAGTCATTTACCTGTTGTACAACAGTTAAGACTTACTAAAGACTTACTAAAGGAAATATCGTGATGGAGATACAAAGAGGTATGGGTACCTATGTAACTGTAAAGGATTGGTATGTTATTCTGTAGAAGGATTGGTTAGCTATGTTATATTAGTAAAATTATAAAAAGTGGTACCTATCTACAATTTTGTTCTGATAAAAAATTATTCTCTTAGCTAATTAAAAATAATAAAACACAAATCAACAAACTAATTAGAATATATAGGTATTATAATAACACTAGATAATATATTTAGTTGATTATATACAGAGTCACGAATATCGTATAGTTTGGCACAGTCAGGTGGTAGACGGTTGGATACCAGGAAAAACAACGATAATTTGGAGAAAACGGTGATTGAGTATAAAACCCCATCAGGTAACATTTCGTTGAATTAAAAAAACTTTTGTAATTTTAAATAGAAAAAAGGGGCAAGTTACTATCGAACTGTTCCGCATTTTCGACCATAATAATTGTTATTTAATTTTTAATTGGTATCCGTGATACATGCAGGTTTCATGGATACCAATAAAAAATAACGAGTTAGAATGTTAAACTATATATTTTTTCTCATATGATCGAAAGTATGGAATCATCCGATAACTGGTAAATTACCCCAAACTTAAAATATAAATTAATATCCTATTCATTCGCAACTACATTTATTTATTTAAATAAATATATATCTGAGTATTCAATTGTTTTTGATTAAAAATAATTATTTATATGAAGTAGAGCCTCAGAAAAAGATGCTCACTTGTTTTAATCCCTATTATTACTAACGATTAAACCCCCTGCTAATATTTTAATCCTTTCTTTATGCGGAGCCGCTAAAGGATTAAAATGAAATTAGCTGAGTCATGCTGTTCACCTGTAATGTACAGGTCACCTGGAAGTGATTTAGCTAATACAATTGCAGTGGTTGTTGTTGTTGTTGTTGTTGTAAATATTATAGTTTACAAAATGCAAGTACGTATTATCATATATCTCTCTCGAATAATTATAAAATAATATTTTTTTTTTTATACTTATTAATATCACTTAGCCATGATACCGTCATAAAATAGTTAGCTTTACCTTTCATACTCTTGTTTTAATAACAGTGTGACAGACAAACAGATGGACGCGACCCTTTATTATTATTAGATTTAATAATTAAATGACTTATAAAGTGGAATAATTATATGACCGAAACTGTGGAATTGTCCGGTAATTTGGAGCTTTCCCTCTAACTAACATACAGTGTGTCCACAATAAATGTATCCACTGCCATTGAATATAGTAAGTAATATGTATAATTTATTAATTATTACTCAAAGTATTCCGTATCTACATGCAGTAGGGGACAAAATATAAGGATAGGCAAGAACAAGTTATCTAAATAATTAATTTCATAAAAAGTACAAAAAACACATTATTGAAATTTTGCCAATAACCACAAATATTTCAAAGTTTATGATGGCTACCCTTAACTTTTGACCAGAGCTAAATTTATTGTCTGAAGTGAAATATGGAACTATTGCTAGAATATTTGTCCAAATGCTTTGAAATTTCATACGAATACATATGAGTTCTATATAAATATACGTGCAAAATTTCAATAATGTGTGTTTTTTACTTTTTATGAAATTAAAGATTTAGATAACTTGTTCTTGCCTACCCTTATATTTTGTCCACTACTGCAGGTTTTATTAATAATAAAAAGGAAAACTATTGAAGAATCAAAATAATTTAATTTTTTTTTTAGAAATTTTCTTTCAAATCAAACCAATGTTATGCATATTGTCGTACTAGAATTATGAGCAGTAGAATGGTGCAGATTAAATGTCAGGGGATACATTTTAGGTGGACACACTGTACAAACATATTGAAAATAATATTCTATAGGGTAAGTTACGAATTATTGGTCTTCGGTCATACAAGAAAAAACAATATAAATTTTTTTTATTATTAGATAGCAATGAGTAATAATAATAATTTTTATATCGTTTTTTCTTATATGACCGAAGATGTAGTACTGACCGATAATTTGGAACTTACACTACTAAGTATTGAATATTAGTAAAATTTATTACTGTTAAAATAATTTTAAAGAAATGGACTTGAAAATAAAACGAAAGAAATATTTAACTAAAAATTTAATTAAACAAAAATCCATTTTATTTCACCAAGTTCAGTTCACCGCAGCAAAATGGCAGGCCTCTTTATTCACTATAGTTATTCTCTTCAAACTATAGCCATGTAAATTAATTCACAATTTATCTCTCTGCTGTTCACCGATAATCGGTAATGGATATCGTCATACGATGAAATTACCCATTCTATCGGTTAACTATAAATATTATAAACCTACGCAATATAGAAAAAACTTACTGAATACATTTTATTAACTATCGGTGTAACGATTATGTTCTCTAATTATAAACAGTGAACTCCTCTATTGTGAACTTCAACTAGTTCACTATAGAGGACTTACTACACTATAGAGGATTTACTACACTATAGAGGATTTAATACACTATAGAGGATTTAATACACTATAGAGGACTCTAGAGGATATGAAAATTGTATAGAAAATTGGCCTTTTCATGACTGCCGTCAAAAACATTTTTCTTTCTTTTTTAATAAATTCATTATACAACGTATTTCATTTCTCAGAACTCATAAAAATTGGGCTGGTTCACAACACATTACTTCATTATGTTTTTCGTTTTTACTGGTCGAATTCCTCTTTCATAAATATAATTAATTTCCATATGTATAGAGATGCATAGAAAACGCAAGGCAATTTGTGGCAGACTAAACTAAATGCGTTCACTACAGATGTTAGGTCGTTCGTTATACAGATGTTTACAAATTAGGATGGTTCACCATACTAGTATACAGTAGTTCATTATAGAGGAGTTCTACTATAGTTGGAAAGTAGGTGTTCAAATTCTTTTCAAACCAATTTGATCTTTAGAATTTCTTTTCGACCTTTAATAAGCTAAGTTTATCTTGGTCGAACAGACAAAATTCAGGTCTCTAAACGACTAACAGTCGATGACTCGCTACACAATTTATATTAGGAAACCAGTGGCTTTAATCATATGACTCTTTTTGTCAGTTCATAGCTTTTATCATACAAATGTAGTGTGGAAAAGTTTACATACACACGATTGATAAGAACAAAGTTATGTTGAATGTATTCTGTTTGAACTGTGTACTATTTTCTGATTAGTGGGGGTACACACTAGGCGCTTGCGCGTTGCCACATCTAACATTTCGTGAGTGGACACTTGGCCGAAAGACACTTGGTCGAATGGACAATAATTGGCCGAAAGACAATTGGTCGAATGACACTTGGTCGAATGGACAATTGGCCGAAAGTAGATTTGGCGTCAATTTGACCGAACGGACATTTGGCCCAAATTTTTTTATTCAATGTCAATCCATATTATGAACTGCAGCCTCCGGTTAATTTAATTATAATTTTTATTTCCATGGAATTAAAAGTTATTTTATAACAAAAAAAAATTAGTGTGTACATAATGTTTATCCATATTACGAACTGCAAGCATATATTGATTAATAATTTGAATTCTTTCCTAATAATTGATTTCATCGTAAATATAAGGGGTGGAAAAAAGCTTCTCTTCATACTTTTGAACTGGTTATCATTCGCTATTATATTAGTTAAAGTTATTATTTTTATCAAATTTAATTATATTTATTGAAAATATTTCGGCCAAATGTCCGTTCGGCCAAATGCGTTTCAGCCAAATGTCCGTTCGACCAAATGTTTTTAAGTCAAATGTCCGTTCGGCCAAATGTTTTTCAGCCAAATGTCCGTTCGACCAAATGTTTTTAAGTCAAATGTCCGTTCGGCCAAATGTGTTTCAGCCAAATGTCCGTTCGACCAAATGTTTTTAAGTCAAATGTCCGTTCGGCCAAATGTTTTTCAGCCAAATGTCCGTTCGACCAAATGTTTTTAAGTCAAATGTCCGTTCGGCCAAATGTGTTTCAGCCAAATGTCCGTTCGACCAATTGTGTTTCAGCCAAATGTCCGTTCGGCCAAATGTGTTTCACCCAAATGTCCGTTCAGCCAAATGTGTTTCACCCAAATGTCCGTTCAGCCAAATGTGTTTCACCCAAATGTCCGTTCGGCCAAATGTGTTTCACCCAAATGTCCGTTCGGCCAAATGTGTTTCACCCAAATGTCCATTCAGCAAAAGTGTCTATATGTGTGTCAGTATATTTTGTGGGGGTAGAGAAACAGCACAAATACTCAATAAATTACAAAATACTATTCTTGATGGCAACTGAGAAAGCTTAAGAATATAACCATTTACAAACATGTTTAATGAAAGAAGTCATGAAATCTTACAAATATTTTATCACTCTTATAAAGTCTTGTAGATTTCAAAATCAATAGTCAGTCTTTTAAGGGTTCAACACCCTTTTTCGACCACCACCAGCAAAAATGAGTGTCTGAATACTTGTTTATAATATTTGTGTTAAAAAACCAGTTGCAACTACTATTGCTAAAAATCTATAGCCTTAAAGTTGGGTCAAATTGAGCCACTATCAGTAAGTTACAGTTGGGTCAAATTGAGCCACTATCAGTAAGTTAAAGTTGGGTCAAATTGAGCCACTATCAGTAAGTTAAAGTTGGGTCAAATTGAGTCACTATCAGTAAGTTAAAGTTGGGTCAAATTGAGCCACTATCAGTAAGTTAGAGTTGGGTCAAATTGAGTCACTATCAGTAAGTTAAAGTTGGGTCAAATTGAGTCACTATCAGTAAGTTAAAGTTGGGTCAAATTGAGCCACTATCAGTAAGTTAGAGTTGGGTCAAATTGAGTCACTATCAGTAAGTTAAAGTTGGGTCAGATTGAACCACAATAAGTAAGTTAAAGTCGGGTCAAATTGAACCACTATTAGTAAGTTAAAGTTGGGTCAAATTGAACCACAATAAGTAAGTTAAAGTCGGGTCAAATTGAACCACTATTAGTAAGTTAAAGTCGGGTCAAATTGAACCACAATAAGTAAGTTAAAGTTGGGTCAAATTGAACCTGTTAAAGTTGAGTCCAATATATATCAATAGATACGTTTTATTGTTTTTCTTACCAATAACCTATATTATTTTTCATATAGTATACAATTCACATCTGGTAAATGACGCTTTTCCCTATTATAGTAAATAGCAAGAGCTAGTCACACTGACCCACATAATGGGTAGGTACGGCTTGATGTGGACAAATGGGCCATCATCAGCTGGTATATAGGCTAACAATAGAAAATATAGGCATATACCGCTATTATAGGAGTTAGCGATTTAGACCAATAGAGTATAGCAAATATACAGTGAGTTAAATACACCTCTAGAATATACTATAGTGACCATGGTAACTACTGAGTTATTGGACAGATTCACAAATTCGGTCATTGAGTAAATAATTAAACATTTGGTATTCACAATTCCTGAAGGTATCATGGATACCAATTTTAATAAAAGTAAAATAACAATTATTTTATGCTTTTTTCTTACATCATTGAAAATTTGGAACTGTCCGATGGTGACCGGAGAATTCGCCGTGGGAAATTTCGCCGATGAAAATTCGCCGTTAAGAAGATTCGTCGTTAAATAATTTTTAAATAATAATGTAACGGAATATATTTATTTCTATGTATGTTAATAACTAAATGGAAATAATATAAATAATAATATATGACTAAACCTATTTATTCCTCATATTACGTTAGAATCGCAGTAACGAATATTTCTATGGATTCTAAAATAGAAATGAATCGAATTTTGGTTTAAAGATAATACATACACTCACAAGAGAGATATTTTAAATGTAGCATTCTTATCAGTGTAGGTACTACCTTGAAATATTTGTGTCATGCACAATAATTCAAATTTCAAGAAGTAAACTGTACAATGTGATACCGAATAAATAATAAACAATCAATAATTAGGTAGGTATGAAACCATCAATAACTCGGAAGAGTACAATAATTAGAAAAGCTTTATCTTAAATTCAAAATATTAAACACACAGGAACACTTAACACATTTAAGAGGAAGTGACGCAAGCCGACTAGGATTAGCCAAACACAGCTGACTATCACTAGTGATCTTATTCATCTTTACTGAACATTTTTTTAACAAAGAAATTAGGTTCGACTATTTAGTCAACCAATCAAAACACTCAAAATGTTATACAGCGACCTCTCGTGACACAAAATTACACGAATACTGATTAGAATATAAATTGCATATATGAACAGTTAACATAAATTTTTGACATCATAGTTTCATCAGATATACAATATTACATAATCACCTACAATTAATATTCACATTTATAAATTCTTATTTTAGTTATTTAACAAAGGGGTTTACTTTACAATTATCAATATTTTTTACAAATACTTATAGGTATTTGAATAGTTATGTCATCTATAATTTCTTCATCACGGCGAATATTCCTCACGGCGAACTTTCCTACGGCAAAAATTCCTAGAACCCTGTCCGATAACTTGGAACTTAGCCTATATGAGTAATGAAGTGTACATACAGTGTGAGTTCTATATTGCCATCTATCATTCATTGCTCTACATCAAATACTCATTGAAACTCAAAATTCATCAAAAATCAATATTCATTAAAAATCAAAATTCATTAAATCTTAAAAATCATTAAAAATCAAAATTGATTAAAAAATCAAAATTCATTAAAAATCAAAATTCATCATAAATAAAAATTCATTAAAAATAAAAATCTTAAAAATCATTAAAACACAATACAATTAATTAAAATTCATTAAAGCAGTATCAATATTTTTGATATTTTTGTACAATATTTTACCATTAATATCATCATTTAAATAAATTGTGTATCGGTTGAGCCTACGGAATATTTATCGCATTTGCCTCATATTGATAATTTAGCAATTATCTTTTATCGGTAGGGTGTGTAACGATAACAGCGCCGACTGCTACACATCAAATGATACATCACAGTGATATCAAAGTGAGGTTATTCATTAATTCAAATCAACGCAACACAGAAAATATTTGCATATTGGGAGCCACGCCTATATTGTTATTGTATTGATATGGCGGGGAGTTATGGTGGGGCTATGGGGGATTATGGTGGGGCTATGAGGGATTATGGTGGGGTTATGGGAGATTATGGTTGGGCTATAGGAGATTATGGTGGGGTTATGGGAGATTATGGTGGGGTTATGGTGGGGTTATGGGAGATTATGGTGGGGTTATAGGTGTTATGGTGGGGCTACGGGAGATTATGGTGGGGCTATGGGGGATTATGGTGGGGTTATGGGAGATTATGGTTGGGCTATGGGAGATCAAAGTGGGGCTATTGGAGATTATGGTGGGGCTATGAGAAATTATGGTGGGGTCATAGAAGATTAAAAGGGGACCATTCCTAACCCTTGCTAGTACGGTGTTCATATATGGCAGGTATGTACTAATATTACTAATTTGTTATGACTAATAAAGAAAATGTATACAATTTGAATAGAAAAAACTAAATATATTTCGTTACTTTCATGCGTGAATCATTTTGATTTAAAAAATTAATTTAGTTTAAATCTAGATTTTACACAACATTGCTTTATTTTTGACAACTTGGTAGGAACATCTTATTATAGAACAACCATCAATAGTTGTTAAAAATGTGAAGGGTTAAAACAACCATCAGTAATTGTGAATAAAGCTCTAGTGGTGGTTTAATCTTCTATGGCCCCACCATAACTTTTGGTAGATGCAAATTGTTTTATTTGTTAGAAAATAATTGAAAACAATAAAATTGGGAATAAAACAATTGATTTATATTTAAATACCCGATGTATATTTAAGATGTGAATAAATATATAGATTTAAATAAATAAAATAATTTAAATAACAATTTTAAATGCAGAACCGTTCGATAAATCAGAACTAACTCTAAAACTAATTATTAATATTTTTACTACCCTTTAGTGTCCTCAATTCAAACATTTACACACTGTGACCAAGTCACTATTGAATATAGTCAAGTTCATCTTTTGCCAATAATGCTGAATCATCCTTTCAACTGACTTAGTGTTGGTACTGGCAATGGAATTTCCCAGGAATTAGAAATTTGGTAGGAATTAGGAATTTGGTAGGAATTTAATTTCTACCAACAGTGTCAATGATCTAAGCAAGAGACTGGTACAAATTGTGTCAATTATGGTTAGTAAATTCCTAAGACTTTTATTGCAAGACTATTACACAGAGGAAGATCATTACTAACATTCTTGTTAGACGGAGAACATTAATTTGATCTTACTTACTATATAGAAAATAAATGTGTAATGTCGGAAAAAGAAAGTGTATATAGTAAACATATAGGAGAACATAGCACTCATTTTTGGTTACAGTGTTCGTACAGTGGGCATTAGGGTAAGTTACGAATTATCGGTCGGTTTCACATCTTCGGTCATATAAGAAAAAAACAATATTATAATTAAAATTAAACTATTAATTATCAAATCGTTTTTCTCATATGACCGAAGATGTGAAACTGACCGATAATTCGTAACTTACCCTGAAATATTTAAATTTATTAACATTTTCCATAGATTCACATTTTATGTTCGATAAAAGAAAAGGTGTCGGCAATTGAGTATTTACCCCATCTCATAAAAGTTCTACTGAAAAATTGAACTCGTATTAATAGAGATTTAAACAAAATGAAATTATAAAATAAATACAAGGAACTTAGCAAACGAAGACAAAAAAGAATAGGTACTTACCAGGTAAATCCTATGACGTCATTGGCAGTACTTAGGGATGCAGGAAAGCTACTCTCCTTCTAACCTGCAAAGGAAAGAAAATGTTTCTATTGAAAAATAATTAAGAATAGAGAATTATATCGAAAAAAACGAATAGATTGAATTGCAAATGAATATTTGAAAATACAGACAGTATAATAATAAAAAATACATGAAACTGAAAAATTAATACATAAATAATGTAATTTTAGAGTATTTTACGACTCTTAAATGATAGCCAATGCAAGGAGACAGCGCCATCACACAATGATAGACAATGCAAATAAAAACTGTTATTGATTATAATCAGCTATCGAATGGTAACGATTGGCGATTATTATTTTCTCACTGGGACACTTAGCAGTAAAAGTGTCTGGAAATGTGTGTAGTTATGTCCTTGGTAATCCATAACAACATTTTGAAAAGTGACATGTAAACATAGATGAGAGATGTGTTTTTTCCGAGGTATCTAACGTGCTGATATCAGTCAGAAAAGGGAGAGTGTGATGAGGCAAATATGTAACGATTTAATATTTATGATGCGATATATAAGCCCAAGACTATAATAGTTGACAGGATAACAAAAAATATGATTAAAGAAAGAAAGTTTATAGATATTTTTTAGTGAAATTCTTTCGTAAGGCCCTATTCAACGACGAAAACCTTTTCCAAACCTATTTTAGCACCCACATTTCTGATCATAGCCACAATACGCGAAAAGTTTTTAACAACACCAATCTAAACCTTCCCAACATTAGAACAGAAGTAGAACGTAATTCCCCCATTTTTAGATCTGTTGAACTCTGGTGAAGTTTCGCGTATCGTGTAGTACCCATGTCTGATTTGAAATTTAAAAAACTTTATAAGAAATATTGCATTCAATTTTAAATATAGAACTATATAATGAAATTTTGAATTTTGGTAATTTTAGGTTCTATATGATTTTAATTCTTTTAGGAACCAACACTAAAATTTTTTTTAGTTTATAAGTGATTTTTTTGTAAAAGTGTGGAATAAAATAAAAAATCCGCAAAATCTTGGAAACTAAAATATCCTGAGAAAAAAAACCGTAAAACCGAAAAATACGAACAAAGTTCCGGAAAACCAAAAATTCCAGAAAAAAAATATTCGAAAAACTTATAATTCCAAAAGTAAAACATACGGAAAACATAAAAAAACAATAAAGTTCGGTTAAACGTAAAAAACTCAGATACCAGAAAAATTATGAATGACAAAAACTTCCAATAATAAAATAATCCAGATTTTTTAGTCCGAATAATTTTATCCTGCTAATTTTAAAAATGGATAAAAATTTAGTCCACCATTATTGACGAGTAATATACAAGACTCTAGAGTATAGAGAAATCTGGATAACATGAAATAACAAATAATGATGGTAAGAAATTCTTGATGAAAATACGGATTATTTTAAGACAAAAAAAAAGAATAATTGAAAAAAATTCGGATAATATATATTTGAATAAAAAATCTGGAGTGAAAATAATGGGTAATTTCAAAAAAATAATAACTTTATTAGGATAAATTAAAAAGATATTATACTCCGACATTTTTGACTGACTAGTTAACTAACTATAGTCTACAATTAGAAAGTTTCGCTTCATTGAATTTTTAAGTAAAATCTTCTACTTTGCCCAATGTAAATCTTATTCTCCCCTCAATTCAACCACAGTTCAACCCCCATGACGTCACGACAAGAAAACACCTCAAGGGCTGTACACACGTAGGGTTTTTAAGTCGTTAAACCAGACTGTTTGCCAAGCTCCTCCTACTTTTTCAACGAGACTTTTGAAACATATAAGAAAAAATGATATAAATATTATTATTTATCTTTGATGCCTGCAGGTATCATGGATACCAATTTAAAATTTAAAAAAGCGAGTTAAATTAAAATCATTATATATGACACAATTTATTACACACACTATGTATGGCATTTTCGAAGGTTTTTATATCTTTATCTCCTATAATCCCCGTGTCAGTTTTACCATCAATTTCGTCCCTCCAATAACCACAGTTTAATCCATGGGGCTTTAACTCAATCACCGAACACATGCAGAGCTACCGAGAGATCAAATCGTAGCCTGGATGCAACGGATGCATTTGATTATTACCCTTCACTGTGAGTGGATGCTTACAATTTAAGCTTACTTTAGTAAGTACAACCTACTGAAAAATAGAAAAGATATAAAAAGCACTCATGATTCCAAACCTTATTAAATGAATTAGAAGCTTTTTTTTCCAATGTATAATATTATTATAATTCACCCAAAATAGACAGATTTACCAAACTGTGGTAACACAGCTACATAATAATATAATACTGAAGCCTAAGGCACAACTACAGAATTTATTGAAGCAAAGAGAGAAGACAAAGTGAATGCAATCTCACTCTCCATTGATAGCCAAATTAACATAACAAAATATAAGCTATAGTATGTACAGCATGCCAACTAGAACTGTAGACCTCATCATCTACAGTAGTGTAAACAGGCCTCTATCTATCTACAGTGTCTACAGGTCTCTATCTACAGTGTAAACAGGCCTCTATCTATCTACAGTGTCTACAGGTCTCTATCTACAGTGTCTACAGGCCTCTATCTACAGTGTCTACAGGCCTCTATCTACAGTGTCTACAGGCCTCTATCGACAGTCTCTACAGGCCTCTATCTACAGTGTCTACAGGCCTCTATCTACAGTGTCTACAGGCCTCTATCTACAGTGTCTACAGGCCTCTATCGACAGTCTCTACAGGCACTGTAATGCCTAGCCACTACAGGCACTGTAAGGCCTAGCCACTACAGGCACTGTAAGGCCTAGCCACTACAGGCACTGTAAGGCCTAGCCACTACAGGCACTGTAAGGCCTAGCCACTACAGGCACTGTAAGGCCTAGCCACTACAGGCACTGTAAGGCCTAGCCACTACAGGCACTGTAAGGCCTAGCCACTACAGGCACTGTAAGGCCTAGCCACTACAGGCACTGTAAGGCCTAGCCACTACAGGCACTGTAAGGCCTAGCCACTACAGGCACTGTAAGGCCTAGCCACTACAGGCACTGTTAGGCCTAGCCACTACAGGCTGTAGGCTCAATGCAAATACATCTGCAATAACAAGATCTAAGGCCAGGGTATTGTACTTCAATGGATAACAGTCATTGTTTATATTTGGATACAGAGTGTCTACTGGAAATAAAATAGTATTAGTGTGTCTGTTTACTCTGTGAGGAGATTCGTGACTTGATTCTCTACATGGGAATTTAATCCTAAAGATAAAGTAAACTAGATGACGGGCACTTGTAGAGCGCATACCTTCGCCCCGATTCCAGGATAAAAACCCGGTGCAAAATACCCCCTGTATAAAAACCTCGAGCGATAGACCCACCAGACAAATACCCCCTGGACCAAAAAAAAAACGAGATATAAATAGCCTAATTCATTTTTATTAATATATCTAACACTATTCAATGCGAACCAATAATTATTTCATTTTCGGCATAAAATAAAGTAAACCTACCTATTTTTTAGAAAGAAAAGTAGAGTATACATGTATACATTTTGTCACCATCAAACTTGACCGCTATATCTCTTTATATTTGAAACATATAGTAATTTTATTAACAAAAAATTAATAAAAATAAAAATTCATAGGAATGAATTAGGCTATTTTTATCGACCGGGGTTTTTGCATCGCGGTTTTTTTTAATTGGAGGGGGGGGGGGAGGGGTTGTCCGGGGGCTATTTGGCAGAGGGGGTTTCTTTGCTAGGTCTTTTTGTCCCGTCACCCTTCGCCGTCACATATAACGTTGACCATCCAATAATTTGCCTTGAGTTATAAATGGTATTGACCTTGACCTTTGACCCTTCCACTCCCAAAATCTAACCAAATGGTTCCTAGATGATCACCAATCGTCACATCAAATTTCAGATAATTTCTTTCAATATTTTTTGATTTATGCGAATAACAAGATGACAAATAGATAAATGCCGCTTAAAGTATAACCTTCCGCATTATGCGAAGGTAATAAGATTTTTTTTAAATCCTAAAATAAAAATAAAATGATGTTAGTGAGTCTGTTTCTTCTGTTGAAATTCATTTCTGGATTCTGTTTACTTGAATTCAAATTCTAAAATTAGTTCATTTCTGTTGATTAGAGCATTTCGATCCTTTATCAGAGCATTCGGAATGTTCAATACCTATAACATTTTATGTGAATATCAAAACATATAATTGAAAGTTTAAATACCGTTACTTGCTTTCATTTCAAATCTATTGTTAATAAAGTAAAATTCGTGATAATGTAACTCTCCCGAAATGATATATTAGTAAATTATAACTAATTATTGATTGATTGAAAGTTTAATTCAACTATTTGTGTCGAAAAACTGCTTGGAAAATCAATGAAAATTGCTTTTCTCATTGAAAGTAAATCACCTTAACTTATTTGACTGATGGTACCACTGTAACTTATTTCACTGATGGTACACTGTAACTTATTTCACTGATGGTACACTGTAACTTATTTCACTGATGGTACACTGTAACTTATTTCACTGATGGTACACTGTAACTTATTTCACTGATGGTACACTGTAACTTATTTCACTGATGGTACACTGTAACTTATTTCACTGATGGTACACTGTAACTTATTTCACTGATGGTACACTGTAACTTATTTCACTGATGGTACACTGTAACTTATTTCACTGATGGTACACTGTAACTTATTTCACTGATGGTACACTGTAACTTATTTCACTGATGGTACACTGTAACTTATTTCACTGATGGTACACTGTAACTTATCGGTCGTACTGTACTTTAACAGAATATAGACTGCGTATTCGCAAACTTTAACCCCCGCTAACTTTCCTAAGGAGAACCGACTTGCCAACTCTGCCGTGGGTCTAAACTTCCAAAACAAATTCGCAACTCCTGGGCAAAAAAAGACTAAATTATTTACAGCTTCACTTAGTGGAAATAAAAACAGAAAGTTTGTTAGTTGGAGAGAGTGTTACTTTAGAGTTATTTCGATCTTGAAGCTAACGCAGAATTATTTTGATCTTGTCGTTAACGCAGAGTTATTTCGATCTAGTAGTTAACGCAGAGTTATTTCGATCTAGTAGTTAACGCAGAATTATTTCGATCTAGTAGTTAACGCAGAGTTATTTCGATCTAGTAGTTAACGCAGAGTTATTTCGATCTAGTAGTTAACGCAGAGTTATTTCGATCTAGTAGTTAACGCAGAGTTATTTCGATCTAGTAGTTAACGCAGAGTTATTTCGATCTAGTAGTTAACGCTGAGTTATTTCGATCTTTTTAGTTCACATTCTGCTATTTTTATTTCACAAGAGATATTTAATAGTTAATTAAGTCTTTCACACCCGATGGTTGGTATTCCACCCATAACTTTTTTCTCTGAAAATCAATACATCTTCAAATTCATATGAAAATACTAAAAACTGTTTATATTTTGAAGAAGAAGAGTTATTTGAAAATATAAACTTTTTCTTTAAAATATAATAAGTTTTTAGTATAATCATATGAATTTGAAGATATATTGATTTTTAGAGAGAAACAAATATGGGTGGGGAATAAGATGAATTCCTATTTGGTAGACTAGTACTGCATATGAATAACAAATTAATAATTTTACAATAAATCAGACGTTCTTAACATGGGTTCGATCGAACCACCTATGTGTTGGTTGAGTCAGTTTCAGGGGTTTGGCGGTTTGGTCATACATTTTTTGTGGAAGTTTTCTACTGTAGTATTTTTAATATATCTAATTTGTATGAATATAATGCGTTATACAGTTTGTGCACTTATACAGTATATACTTACATATATATTCTGATTTTAAAGAGAGAAAAAAGTTCGATGAATGTATGTATGGAACATCAATGAGGTTAGGAACAATAATATTTACAAATTTTACCTCAATCAGTTCCATCATTAATTTTGGTTCTAAGTACTAAGATGTTCTCAATCAGTTTCATCATTCGGTCTAAGTACTAAGATGTTCTAAATCAGTTCTATCATTTGGTTCTAAGTACTAAAATGTTCTCAATCAGTTCCATCGTTCGGTTCTAAGTACTAAGATGTTCTCAATCAGTCCATCAATCGGTTCTAAGTACTAAGATGTTCTCAATCAGTTCCATCATTTGGTTCTAAGTACTAAGATGTTCTCAATCAGTCCATCAATCGGTTCTAAGTACTAAGATGTTCCCAATCAGTTCCATCAATCGTTTCTAAGTACTAAGATGTTCTCAATCAGTTCCATCATTTTCAGTTCTATCATTTCATGTCCACTACCCCTTTCTATTCAATGCATAGTATTTCTTTCGTCACGTAACATAGCATTGCGTGACGATGTTAAATAATTCAACTCGGAAGCTTAATGAAGAAATACCATTTATCAACTGAATTAGTAAAGAGGTGAAACATCAATCGCCATATTAGACGATGGAATTAAATCATCAGTGATGCTAAAATGGCGAGGTGATAATGATTCAAATAAAGTGCTTTGATAGTAATATATAGACATATTTTGAACGTAACTCAGTTTAAATCTTTGTGTAAAGTCGGTAGTATCGAATACCTTGGGATTTCATTAAAAATGAATCAGGTAAAATGACATTCAAGGTATTTCTAGGTCACTTCTATTGAATTGTGACCTCTAAGGTTATTGACCTCTAAGGTTATTTCGGCATGTCAACTCAATGAGTATAGACTATTACATTGAGTTGTATCTTCATTTTTAAATTGACGGTGGCAATGAAAATACAGTATTAGGTGGCTTTGTTCTAGACATGGTAAGGTCTGGAGAGTGAGGTGGCGTTGATTTTATAGACATGGTAAGGTCTAGAGAGTGAGTTGGCGTTAATTTAATAGACATGGTAAGGTCTAGAGAGTGAGTTGGCGTTGTTCTAATAGACATGATAAGGGCTAAATAGTGAGGTGGCGTTATAATAGACATGGTAAGGTCTAAACTCTAGAAAGTGAGGTGGCATTGTTATAGACATGGTAAGGTCTAAAGAGTGAGGTGGCGTTAATTTAATAGACATGGTAAGGTCTAGAGAGTGAGTTGGCGTTGTTCTAATAGACATGATAAGGGCTAAATAGTGAGGTGGCGTTATAATAGACATGATAAGGTCTAGAGGGTGAGGTGGCGTTGTTTTAATATAAATGGTAAGGTCTAGAATATGATGTGGCGTTGCTATAATAGACATGGTAAGGTCTAGAGAGTAAGGTGGCATTGTTCTTATAGACATGGTAAGGTCTAGAGAGTAAGGTGGCATTGTTATTATAGACATGGTAAGGTCTAGAGAGTGAGGTGGCGTTGTTGTAATAGACATGGTAAGGTCTAGAGAGTGAGGTGGCGTTGCTTAATATTCAAATGATTACCTCAATAGCAAATATTCATGGGGAGTATGTCTTCAAAGAGATCTAAGAATTGGTCATATTGATTGCTGTATTGGTACAACATTGGCAGTGGCCGGAAATTTCGGACTCGGAAAATTCGGTCTGGAAAATTCAGTGTCGAATATTTTGTTGTATCCGCTAGTATGTTGTACCGCACACTTCATGATTGTTAAATAACTTGGTATGGGGTTTCGGGGGGCGAAACCATTTAACTTACAAGATTTAATTATACCTTAGACCGAAAGTTCCGAAACCGAGTTTTCCTAGAACCAACATTGGCACAACACTGTAAATATCATGTAATGGATGAGTATACTTTTTCTTTCACAAAATATAACTAAACATTAAAAACACGTAAATATCAATAAATAAATTATTTAAAACTTTACCATAGATTAATTTCTATAATATATAACAAGGTACACATTTATTTGAATAATACTACAATATAGATACATAAAATATACAATTTGCAAATTTCATAAAATTTCACAAATTGAAATGAAATTATTGAATTATATATGATATATTATTTTCTTTAAATGTAAACCAAAGTATTTATAATGAGACACTAAAATAAGGATATGTTCATCACGTAATTAAATATTCATTCATCTACATTATTAGAGTACTTAATATGCACTAGTGTACTGCTGTAAAAAATAACGGAAATGTTCATCCAACTGTATAATTTGACTTGAAATGTTTTCGTAAATAGAAATGAGTTAATATTGTAAATTAAATTAAAAATTAATAAATTAAAAAATATAAAATAAATGAATAAAATAATTTAATTTCAAATAAGACACTAAATATTTTTTAATATTAATTTATTAGGGGGTTTAACGTCTGCTTCGGAACCAAAGGCCATATCGCTGACGTCAAAAGGAAATTAAATACAAGGGACTGGAAGAAGCAGTCAGAGAGGAAAGTGGCTCCGTGAACAAAGTCACTTACCACCGTCGGTGACAATGCTCATGGATGCAGAAAAGCTACTCCGTGAATACAGTCACTTACCAAGGAATGTGACGAAAAGGGACACAAGCACCGGTGGCTGCACTCAGGGATGGAAGAGGAAAATGAAGAGGTGATAGTAAATGAAGCCTACGAGCCTACCTAACACAAAATCTAAGACCTCGTAGTTGAAGAGCATAACCCTAGCGTTATCCTCTAAAACTGCAAGTAGCGTTAAAAAAAATGATAAGCATGGTAAAAATGAAAAAAGACAATCCATAATCCAAATTACAACAGTTCGGGGCCCAAGGGACGCCACCCCCCTCCTCTTCCATTCACCACAGACAGCTTCAGGATAGAGCCCCTGGGGGCTATTTTGTAATAAATCAAATTATTAAGAACCAATATATCTTATTTTATACTGTTAGTAATTATATAGTAGTTATATAGTATTTAATTAACTGTTATATACAATTCAATTATTTTGAGGTTTAACGTATGTTTTGGAACCAAAGGCCATATCGCTGTCGCAAAAAGGAGTTTAAGTACAAGGGACTGGAAGAAGCAGTCAGAGAGAAAAGTGGCTCCATGAACAAGGTCACCTGCCACCATCAGTGACAAAGCTCGTGGAGGCAGAAAAGCTACTGTGTTAACAACAGTTACAGTTTCATTTTGAATAAATAATTGTGGAATAGTTTAACCAGATGTTGTTATTTTGACACTTAAACAGTGAAAAGAATTACAGTGATTAAAACTAAAATAATTAACAGTCAGAAAATTAAATACAAATTACAACAGTTCGGTACCTATCCACATATCTTTATAATTCACTTCAAGTATTTTTGGTAGGTAGGATACATAAGTCTAATGTATACTGTATCTACTAATGCTGTATCTATGGTACCGATATCTATTAATACTGTTTCTAGATACCGATATATCTTCTAATGCTGTATCTAGATACCGATAATGTGTAGTAATTAGTAAAGACTTATAGCTGGAGATAAAATCAGAATGAAAGTTGATCTTAAAAGGACTTGCAAGTTTTTGAAACTCTATAGAATTACGCGTAGGAATAGCATTGCCAGCAGTGCTGGTAATTGTCCCGTAGGAATAGCATTATCAGCAGTGCTGGTAATTGTCCCGTAGGAATAGCATTATCAGCAGTGCTGATAATTATCCCGTAGGAATATCATTATCATCAGTGCTGGTAATTGTCCCGTAGGAATAGCATTATCAGCAGTGCTGGTAATTGTCCCGTAGGAATAGCATTGCCAGCAGTGCTGATAATTATCCCGTAGGAATAGCATTGCCAGCAGTGCTGGTAATTATCCCGTAGGAATAGCAATGCCAGCATTGCTGATAATTGTCCCGTAGGAATATCATTATCATCAGTGCTGGTAATTGTCCCGTAGGAATATCATTATCATCAGTGCTGGTAATTGTCCCGTAGGAATAGCATTGCCAGCAGTACCGGTAATTGTCCCGTAGGAATAGCATTGCCAGCAGTACCGGTAATTGTCCCGTAGGAATAGTATAGGTAATATATTGATTTTTTTTAACATTCATTACTCTACGTTTTATATCCAGCTTCCATTGGTCATTTAACTGAAAAAATTTCACAAAATATAATACAATATCCCTAATTACTTTAAACTTTTTTATCAGCATATATTTTCACCAACAAAATATGAAGATATATCTCTACCAATATAACTTCCCTTATGTGCTTTTAAAACTGTACTTACTGTTTATCTAAATAACCATTTGCATATGTGCGATATTATGCATATTATTTACAGATCTGTTATAAAATAAACCATCAAACAACAGAAAATTAGCATAAACTCTCACAGCGTATCTTCACGAACATATATTTATCTCACTGTATTAGTATCCATGATACAGCTCAGTTTTCGCAATAACGTATCACGGATACTGCAATCTCTGGTATCCTGGATACGGCTTAGCATCCACACCGCTCAGCCAAGGGTTAAATAAGTTGGTTAGATCTATCGGTCATACGGCTGTCACCGGAAGGAGAACTTCCAAGATGGATCTGATGAATTTGTAATGCTAGAAACTGTAAAAAGTAGAGATTTTATAAACAGTTTTAGGAAAAGTGATAAATTCATGCTTGATGTTATTATTTATTTAAACTACAATGAATTGTTTTGAAAATAGAAATATTGTATGGGATCAAAGATTGTTGGATATATGTTTTAAATAAGTAATATAGTCAAAACCTTCCCATGCATACCTAATATAGATAATGAATACATTACAGATATATTATGTAGCTGCCAAGCATATATTCACATCAGATTAAGATGTTCAAAAGACACCATATAAGGAAACGTGTCAAGGGATGACTGATGCTGTTTGTACAGAAACAGATACTCTGATGTATTATGGTGGGTATTATAGGAGATACTTAGCTACTTTGTATGGGGGTAGTATGGTGGGGCTGTAGGAGATACTGTACTCTGTATGGTGGGTAATATGATGGGGTATAGGAGATATAACCATTAAAATATATATAATTAATTCATCTTAGTAGATGTTTAACGTCTGCTTCGGAACCAAAGGCCATACCACTGACGTCAAAAGTTAATTAAATACAAGGGACTGGAAGAAGCAGTCAAGAAGAAAAGTGACTCCATGATTAAAGTCACCTACCACCTTCAGTGACAATGCTCATGGATGCGGAAAAGCTACTCTGTGAATGCAGTGACTTACCAAGGAATGTGAACAAAAGGGACACAAGCACCGGTGGCTGCACTCACGGATGGAAGAGGAAAATGAAGAGGCGATAGTAAATGAAGACTACGAGTCTACCTAACACAAAATCTAAGACCTCGTAGTTGAAGAGCATAACCCTAGCGCTATCCTCTACAACTGCCAGTAGAGTAAAAAAATGATAAACATGATATAAATGAATAAAAGACAATCCATTATCCAAATTACAACAGTTCGGGGCCCAAGGGTCGCCTCAAAAGATATTTAACCATTAAAATAAATATACTGACGACAGTGTTCTCTCGACAATGAATATATTTTGTTGCTCATATTTTGTAGAATTTTTCTAAAATTTTGATTTGTTTATAGCTAAAGCTACTGAATACGCAAGCGGTAATTGTGACTTTGCCTTACAATTTATAGTAACGCATCTCTGTATTGCTCTACGGTTGAAAGGAGTTAGATTTCAAGCAGAATGTTAGGAATTGAAGAAACCTATCTAGGGTATTACATAGCAATTATTTACAAAAAACAATTTCTTATAAAAAGAATGAATGGAACCTTTAATGATAAATAATTGGTAAATTCCTAATTCACGTCCCTAATTTTTTTTTTTTTTTTAAAGACAATATTTTTCCATTAAAAACAAGATGTCCCTAATTGATTTAGGGACATGAATTAGGATAAAATATTATAGGAATTTTCTGAGTTTGTAATAATTTGTTTAATTTCAATAATTCCTTTTTAGTATTACGTATTTGTATCTGTAGTTAAGATACTAGATTTTCTCTCAATTAAAATTGTTCAGTTAAATATATTAAATATATTTTAATCAAATGAAAAGTAATTAAATTTAAGAAAAATAAATTTTAAAATACCCCCCCTTCCTAGTTCACGTCCCTATTTCATTTAGGGAAGTGAACTAGGAATTTACCGATAAATTAATCGTTTTTGTAGGGCAAGCTCCGAAAAATCAGACGGTGTCATATTTTCGATCATATAAGAAATATAATAATTATTTTTCAAATCGTTACTCAAATAATACTGGTATCCACGATAGCTGCAGGTATCATGGATACCAATTTTTATAAAAGTTAAATTATAATTATTATATTTATTATTTCTTATATGATCGAAAATGCGAGATCGTCCGATAACTCGGGAGCTTACCCAAATTGTTTATATTCCATTTTTTTCCGTATTTTGTGAAAATCCAATTCGGAATACAATAAAAAAAATTGCAATAGTATTATTTAAACTTCGTTATCACTACTTAAAGTAAAGGCTAATGATGTATAAAGTAACAAAACACAATACTTATATTTACTTTTATTAAGCTTTTTTTCAATTAATTACCTACATGTTTATAGTTCAATTAATAATAACAATATTATAAGAAATATATATTATAAATATGTTTATTATATATATTATAATAAAAATTACAAGTTGGATATAATATTATGAGTAATATTTGCTAGCAAAGCATTAGGGTAACCAAAGCATTTCATGTGTATTTAAGTACTCCACACTAACTAGCACTTAGCCTACTTTACTCGGTGTAAATCAGTCAGTTCATTATATGATGTACCCCTATGTTGTTGTAGATGCTATTAAACTTATTAAGAAAGAATTGGGTAGCTACAGGGTAAATATAATTAAATAACAGCTTGAAACCATTTAGGAACTAATGAGAATTTCAACCCTTCACTGTGGACTTTATTTACAACTATTGGTGGTTGTTTTAACTCTTCACTGTGACTTTATTTACAACTATTGGTGGTTGTTTTAACTCTTCACTGTGACTTTATTTACAACTATTGGTGGTTGTTTTAACTCTTCACTGTGACTTTATTTACAACTATTGGTGGTTGTTTTAACTCTTCACTGTGACTTTATTTACAACTATTGGTGGTTGTTTTAACTCTTCACTGTGACTTTATTTACAACTATTGGTGGTTGTTTTAACCCTTCACTGTGACTTTATTTACAACTATTGGTGGTTGTTTTAACTCTTCACTGTGCACTTTATTTACAACTATTGGTGGTTGTTTTAACTCTTCACTGTGTACTTTATTTACAACTATTGGTGGTTGTTTTAACTCTTCACTGTGACTTTATTTACAACTATTGGTGGTTGTTTTAACTCTTCACTGTGACTTTATTTACAACTATTGGTGGTTGTTTTAACTCTTCACTGTGACTTTATTTACAACTATTGGTGGTTGTTTTAACTCTTCACTGTGACTTTATTTACAACTATTGGTGGTTGTTTTAACCCTTCACTGTGACTTTATTTACAACTATTGGTGGTTGTTTTAACTCTTCACTGTGCACTTTATTTACAACTATTGGTGGTTGTTTTAACTCTTCACTGTGTACTTTATTTACAACTATTGGTGGTTGTTTTAACTCTTCACTGTGACTTTATTTACAACTATTGGTGGTTGTTTTAACTCTTCACTGTGACTTTATTTACAACTATTGGTGGTTGTTTTAACCCTTCACTGTGACTTTATTTACAACTATTGGTGGTTGTTTTAACTCTTCACTGTGCACTTTATTTACAACTATTGGTGGTTGTTTTAACTCTTCACTGTGTACTTTATTTACAACTATTGGTGGTTGTTTTAACTCTTCACTGTACACTTTATTTACAACTATTGGTGGTTGTTTTAACTCTTCGCTGTAACTTTATTTACAACTATTGGTGGTTGTTTTAACTCTTCACTGTAACTTTATTTACAACTATTGGTGGTTGTTTTAGCTCTTCACTGTGGACTTTATTTACAACTATTGGTGGTTGTTTTAACTCTTCACTGTGCACTTTATTCACAACTATTGGTGGTTGTTTTAACCCTTCACTGTGACCTTATTTACAACTATTGGTGGTTGTTTTAACTCTTCACTGTAACTTTATTTACAACTATTGGTGGTTGTTTTAGCTCTTCACTGTGGACTTTATTTACAACTATTGGTGGTTGTTTTAACTCTTCACTGTGCACTTTATTCACAACTATTGGTGGTTGTTTTAACCCTTCACTGTGACCTTATTTACAACTATTGATGGTTGTTTTAACTCTTCACTGTGACTTTATTTACAACTATTGGTGGTTGTTTTAACATAAGCCTTGTAATTTATTTACAACTTTTCATATATGTTATAACTTGACATCAATTGCTTTATTTTAAACTTTTGGTTGTTGTCTTAACACTTTGTTATATTTACAATATTTCAATGGTTGTTTATTTACACCTAAACCTGTTTATTTTATTTCTACACTTTATCTTTATCTCTGTTTTAGCCCTACACTCGATCTTTTCTTTACTTTAACCATACACGATTGGTGGTTGTTTTAACTCTGCATTGTTCACTTTATGTTAAACACTTCATGGTAGTTCTGCAACACTTGGTATACAGTATATACACACCACATGGTATATATTCACACCACATGGTATTTATTCACACCACATGGTATATATACACACCACATGGTATTTATTCACACCACATGGTATATATTCACAACACATGGTATTTATTCACACCACATGGTATTTATTCACACCACATGGTATTTATTCACACCACATGGTATATATACACACCACATGGTATTTATTCACACCACATGGTATTTATTCACACCACATGGTATATATTCACACCACATGGTATTTATTCACACCACATGGTATATATACACACCACATGGTATATATTCACACCACATGGTATTTATTCACACCACATGGTATATATTCACACCACAAGGTATATATTCACACCACATGGTATTTATTCACACCACATGGTATATATTCACACCACATGGTATATATACACACCACATGGTATATATTCACAACACATGGTATTTATTCACACCACATGGTATATATTCACACCACATGGTATATATACACACCACATGGTATATATTCACACCACATGGTATTTTTATTCACACCACATGGTATATATACACACCACATGGTATTTATACACACCACATGGTATTTATTCACACCACATGGTATATATACACACCACATGGTATTTATTCACACCACATGGTATATATACACACCACATGGTATATATTCACACCACATGGTATATATTCACACCACATGGTATTTATTCACACCACATGGTATATATACACACCACATGGTATTTATTCACACCACATGGTATATATACACACCACATGGTATATATTCACACCACATGGTATATATACACACCACATGGTATATATTCACACCACATGGTATATATTCACACCACATGGTATTTATTCACACCACATGGTATATATACACACCACATGGTATTTATTCACACCACATGGTATATATACACACCACATGGTATATATTCACACCACATGGTATATATACACACCACATGGTATATATTCACACCACATGGTATTTATTCACACCACATGGTATATATACACACCACATGGTATTTATTCACACCACATGGTATATATACACACCACATGGTATATATTCACACCACATGGTATATATACACACCACATGGTATATATTCACACCACATGGTATATATTCACACCACATGGTATTTATTCACACCACATGGTATATATTCACACCACATGGTATTTATTCACACCACATGGTATATATTCACACCACATGGTATTTATTCACACCACATGGTATATATTCACACCACATGGTATTTATTCACACCACATGGTATATATACACACCACATGGTATTTTTATTCACACCACATGGTATATATACACACCACCACATGGTATTTATTCACACCACATGGTATATATTCACACCACATGGTATTTATTCACACCACATGGTATTTATTCACACCACATGGTATATATTCACACCACATGGTATTTATTCACACCACATGGTATTTATTCACACCACATGGTATATATTCACACCACATGGTATTTATTCACACCACATGGTATATATTCACACCACATGGTATTTATTCACACCACATGGTATTTATTCACACCACATGGTATATATTCACACCACATGGTATTTATTCACACCACATGGTATATATACACACCACATGGTATATATTCACACCACATGGTATATATTCACACCACATGGTATATATTCACACCACATGGTATTTTTATTCACACCACATGGTATATATTCACACCACATGGTATATATTCACACCAGAAGGTTTATATTCACACCACATGGTATATATTCACACCACATGGTATATATTCACACCACATGGTATTTATTCACACCACATGGTATATATACACACCTCATGGTATTTATTCACACCACATGGTATATATTCACACCAGAAGGTATATATTCACACCACATGGTATATATTCACACCACATGGTATATATTCACACCACATGGTATATATTCACACCACATGGTATATATACACACCACATGGTATTTTTATTCACACCACATGGTATATATTCACACCACATGGT
>CANNZV010000787.1:0-180130 GCA_947561585.1 Caprella mutica
ATCACAGTGACTCTTTTCTCTGATAGTACATCATCACAGACTCTTTTCTCTGATAGTACATCATCACAGTGACTCTTTTCTCTGATAGTACATCATCACTGCGACTCTTTTCTCTGATAGTACATCATCACAGTGACTCTTTTCTCTGATAGTACATCATCACAGTGACTCTTTTCTCAGATAGTACATCATCACAGTGACTCTTTTCTTGATAGTACATCATCACAGTGACTCTTTTCTCTGATAGTACTATCACAGTGACTCTTTTCTCAGATAGTACATCATCACAGTGACTCTTTTCTCTGATAGTACATCATCACAGTGACTCTTTTCTCTGATAGTACATCATCCCAGTGACTCTTTTCTCTGATAGTATATCATCCCAGTGACTCTTTTATCTGATAGTACATCATCACAGTGACTCTTTTCTCTGATAGTACATCATCCCAGTGACTCTTTTATCTGATAGTACATCATCACAGTGACTCTTTTCTCTGATAGTACATCATCACAGTGACTCTTTTCTCTGAGAGTACATCATCACAGTGACTCTTTTCTCTGAGAGTACATCATCACAGTGACTCTTTTCTCTTTTAGTACATCATCACAGTGACTCTTTTCTCTTTTAGTACATCATCACAGTGACTCTTTTCTCTGGTAGTACATCATCACAGTGACTCTTTTCTCTGGTAGTACATCATCACAGTGACTCTTTTCTCTGATAGTACATCATCACAGTGACTCTCTTCTCTGATAGTACATCATCACAGTGACTCTTTTCTCTGATAGTACATCATCACAGTGACTCTTTTCTCTGATAGTACATCATCACAGTGACTCTCTTCTCTGATAGTACATCATCACAGTGACTCTTTCTCTGATAGTACATCATCACAGTGACTCTTTTCTCTGATAGTACATCATCACAGTGACTCTTTTCTCTGATAGTACATCATCACAGTGACTCTCTTCTCTGATAGTATATCATCACAGTGACTCTTTTCTCTGATAGTACATCATCACAGTGACTCTTTTCTCTGATAGTACATCATCACAGTGACTCTTTTCTCTGATAGTACATCATCACAGTGACTCTCTTCTCTGATAGTACATCATCACAGTGACTCTTTTCTCTGATAGTACATCATCACAGTGACTCTTTTCTCTGATAGTACATCATCACAGTGACTCTCTTCTCTGATAGTATATCATCACAGTGACTCTCTTCTCTGATAGTACATCATCACAGTGACTCTTTTCTCTGATAGTACATCATCACAGTGACTCTTTTCTCTGATAGTACATCATCACAGTGACTCTTTTCTGTGATAGTATATCATCACAGTGACTCTTTTCTCTGATAGTACATCATCACAGTGACTCTTTTCTCTGATAGTACATCATCACAGTGACTCTTTTCTCTGATAGTACATCATCACAGTGACTCTCTTCTCTGATAGTATATCACCACAGTGACTCTTTTCTCTGATAGTACATCATCACAGTGACTCTCTTCTCTGATAGTATATCACCTCTCTTTTGAGTTATCGGAACCGATTACTCACAGGTACATCACATGGGAACCGATAACTCTCAGGTACATCACATGGGAACCGATAACTCACAGGTACATCACATGGGAACCGATAATCACAGGAACATCACATGAGAACCGATAACTCTCAGGTACATCACATGGGAACCGATAACTCACAGGTACATCACATGGGAACCGATAACTCACAGGTACATCACATGGGAACCGATAACTCACAGGTACATCACATGGGAACCGATAACTCACAGGTACATCACATGGGAACCGATAACTCACTGGTACATCACATGGGAACCGATAACTCTCAGGTACATCACATGGGAACCGATAACTCACAGGTACATCACATGGGAACCGATAATCACAGGAACATCACATGGGAACCGATAACTCTCAGGTACATCACATGGGAACCGATAACTCACAGGTACATCACATGGGAACCGATAACTCACAGGTACATCACATGGCAAATAATAACTCACAGGTACATCACATGGGAACCGATAACTCACAGGTACATCACATGGGAACCGATAACTCACTGGTACATCACATGGGAACCGATAACTCTCAGGTACATCACATGGGAACCGATAACTCACAGGTACATCACATGGGAACCGATAACTCACAGGTACATCACATGGGAACCGATAACTCTCAGGTACATCACATGGGAACCAATAACTCTCAGGTACATCACATGGGAACCAATAACTCTCAGGTACATGACATGGGAACCGATAACTCTCAGGTACATCACTTGGCAAATAATAACTCACAGGTACATCACATGGGAACAGATAACTCACAGGTATATCACATGGGAACCGATAACTCTCAGGTGCATCACATGGCAAATAATAACTCACAGGTACATGACATGGGAATAGATAACTCACAGGTACATCACATGGGAACAGATAACTCACAGGTACATGACATGGGAACAGATAACTCACAGGTACATCACATGGGAACCAATAACTCTCAGGTACATGACATGGGAACCGATAACTCTCAGGTACATCACATGGGAACCGATAACTCACAGGTACATCACATATGTACCGATAACTCTCAGGTGCATCACATGCGAAATAATAACTCTCAGGTGCATCACATGCGAAATAATAACTCACAGGTACATCACATGGCAAATAATAACTCACAGGTACATGACATGGGAACAGATAACTCACAGGTACATCACATGGGAACAGATAACTCACAGGTACATCACATGGGAACAGATAACTCACAGGTACATCACATGGGAACTCTCTCTCAAAATCTAATAAACTGCTAACAGGATAATGACCAATCCTCCCACCAAATTTCACGCAATATGGTTCAATACTTTTTTGAGTTATTGAGGTTTAAATGACTTTCTAAAAAAAAATTCTCCAGATGGTTCCTGGACATTGTTTAATCGTCCCATCAAATTTCAGAAAATTTTGTTTAATACTTTTTGAGTTATAGAGTTATAAATGGCCTTGACTTTGATTTTTGACCTTCAACTCGATTGCCCCCAAAATCTAACAAAATGGTTCCTGTATATTGACCAATCGTTCCTCCAAGTTTCATGAAATATGTTCAATTCTTTTTGAGTTGTAAATGACCATGACCTTGACCTCTGACCGGGTTGCTCCCAAAATTCTACCAGCAGGTAACTGGACATCCATCTATCGTTTTACAGCAAAACTTCCTAGTAGACCAGCCTCCTAGTAGACAAACCACCAATTAGACCAAGAAAATTTTGAAACTGAACTGGAAAATATTATATTGATTTTAATTGAATCAAAAAAAATCATACTGTTTTTAAATGTGTTTCCCTTCAAAGTTGAAACTACTGAAGTGAGTTTCTTACTAGACCAAACAAACTTGGAACGTAACTCTGGTCTACTACGAGGTTTTGCTGTATCAAATTTCAGGGAATTTGGTTGAATACTATTTCAGTTATGCGAATGACAAGATGATAAATAAATAAATAAATGCCGGGTAAAATATGACCTTCCGCAAATTTGCGAAGGTAATATGTGTGTCACTGAATAGAGAAAAAAATAGCTTTCTTATGCAAAAAATATTAAGTAATGGCTCCTATAGTTCGGAAAGTATTATCAATCACAAACCCGGTTGGCTCTTTTTTGAAATGCCCTGTAGATAAACGGGCTCTAGGACAACTGGTACCTGGACAACTCGTATCCGGACAACTTGTACCCGGACAACTCGTACCCGGACAACTGGTATACAGGACAACTGGTATACAGGACAACTGGTATACAGGACAACTCGTACCCGATTTTCATAATTTCGTGTTAAATATACCTAATTATAATAACTGAATAAAATACAAGTCCGATTTTCAAAATTTAGTTAAATGTAAATAATTACAATAAAAATTAAAGGCATAATAAAATAACCAATTTTTTTTTATTGCAATGAAACATACATAAACTGATAATTCAAATGAGGATAAAATAGGAACTTTTATAGAGACTACAATATAGACTACATTACAAAATTCGTATGATCTCACTTCAAGAGTCTTCCATTTCATGATATATATTTTCAAACATAATACGCGAAAATTATATTAGAACCAACAGTGCTAATTTAATTAAATTAATCTCTTTTAATATACTTAAGTTAGCAAAGTTAAATATTAAGTAACCTAGCACAGCTAAAGATAAAATTAAAACTTGTATAGAGACTAAAATACAGACTACCTTACAAAATTCGTATGATCTCACTTCAAGAGTCTTCTATGTCATGACATATATTGTATATATATGTATTAAATCGTGTACCAGTTGTCCGGGTACGAGTTGTCCTGTATACCAGTTGTCCGGGTACGAGTTGTCCAGGTACGAGTTGTCCAGGTACGAGTTGTCCGTGCACCAGATAAACGTGTCCTAACAATATTTTTGAACTTTCTAAACTATTTATCATTAAATGTAACTGAAGAAACTATACCCCATATGACTTAAAGGAATTGCACTGAATTAGTTTGCCATCTCCCAGTGGCTTAAGTCTGTATAATATTGTATGGATGCGTTAGCAGAATGAATTTAGAAACAATTATCCAGTGAATTTCATCTTGCAATCTTGTAGCATTGTTAACTAATATTTACTTTGATTTACAACAAAAAAAAATAATGATTTGAAATAATAATTTGATTTAACTGATAAATTATTCTATTTCCTGAAGATTGACAATGTTGCTACAAGTCGTTCTCAGAACTTTATTATGGATATACCCAAAGGTTCAATATTTGGATAGGTTTTGTTCCTTCTTTTTATTAATGATAGTAGGTATGCTTGTGTTGATGTCATATGTGACATAATTGCTTGTTATAAATCACTTAATAGTCACAATTGCAATTTTGGAAGAAATTTCGTTGTGGACTGATTCCCTTTTATACCAATATAAATTTGTCCTTAAAACTGAGTTTGAAATACGCTTCAGTGAAAGGTATTCGGTTAAATTCAATATATTTCATGAATGCGTTATAAATTGGCTGCCACAAACGGATTTACCAACATTAAATTATAGAAGTCTCAATTGAAATATTATAGATAACATTTTTAAACCATATATTTCATATTATGCATTTATTACAGATAATTTAGCTATATTCAAGTAAAATTGATAAACAAACAACAATTTAAAAAGATGAATATCGTAACATTACCGAGAAACAATAGTTCCAACCGATTTGTCTGGTTCAGTTTTTTGATCCTGGCATTTCTCTATTTCTATACAAGGCACCAAAAGCGAGTGGAAAAAGGTGAGTAATATTAAAATTAGATGTAAAATTAAGTCGTAGACTCTTTAAACATAACTCTATTTAGATAGATAGATTTACTCTCCTATAGTTACCACCTAGTACTCACTTGAAGGAAAGCTTGAATAAATATTCTGAGGAAGTTTCTAATAGAGCAATGAGATATTCGTTGAGGTTTTTGCTTTCCTCTGATAAGAAAGAATAACTATAAGGAATTATTGTATTACTATTCAGATAAATCTCTCAGGATACATATATATATAAATATATTTATATTAAGCCTATTCATAAACCCACATTTAAGAGAGTTCTTTTAGATCTCTTGCTGTGTTATTAAGCAACTGAGATTTTTTTATCGATTACCAGATTCAGTTTGATCACTGGGTTCAGGTATCTCTTATGTTCACTATCATTTTCATGGACTTTAAGTTATCTTTGTTAAAAGCTACGTAAAGTTTTTTTATAAGATATCAACTCAGAAACGGCAGGTAATTGGTTTATAAAATAAACTTATATTTTCCTTTTGTTCTCTTAGATGAAAAAGAAAATCGTTTGGATGTGAAAGGTTTGATGGTACCTCCTTCAGACAGGAACATTCCTTATAATCTGGCAAACAAGACAAGAGTGAACTTCTCTCAGTTCAAACAGGATGAACTCGTCGCTAAAGTTTTTAACAATAAGGTAAATTGATCAACCTATATATCTCAAATTAAAGTGAGATTATTGACAGTGGATGAAGAAGGAAATTTATTAAATTGAGGTAAAGGAGTTAGTCGCTGTGTTTGGACACTCGTAGTACTCGAAAAGGGGATGTTAAAGTAGGTCATGATTGTTCAATCAGAATTTTGAAAAAATTCAGAAATTGAAAATTTCTCTACACCAATCTTCGACCCTTAAAAATTTTTGATTCTTGATCTATTTTAATCGGTGCCCACTTTCCGACTAATGTGAGTGTCTAAGTACTGTTACGTATCCATATCCTGAATAATCAACTCTGCACTTGCACTTTAAACAATAACTGTGAAGTTACTGTGAATTAACTTTGAAATGATGAGAACGTTTTTAGGCTTAAATCCCAAACTTTTTTTTCGTGTGCGGATGGATGGCCGAACGTAAAATGGCCGAACAGACATTTAGACTTGTGGGCAATGATCTTTACTTTCATTATAAAATAAAGCTATTTTTCGTTAGAAAAATTGTAATGACTAGAAAACTGTGTTTCCAGATGTGAAAGTAGGTATGATTACAGATTACGTATCTATGAATTTGAAAAGAAAAGATGAATAAGTTTTTAATTTAAACAATCTCTTTCGTGAATAAGATTATGAGTGTTTATCATAGAATGGACAAGACGGAATCCACAGAAACTGTAGTCAGTATTTTTATTTGAAGGTAAATGGGTTCTTTGTGGAAGCTGGAGCTTATAATGGGGAAACCAATTCGAATACCCTCTACCTGGAGAGAACCCTCAATTGGACTGGCCTACTTATTGAGCCTGTGCCTAACACATACCAAATACTGGCCAAAAAGAGAAGGAAGGCTCACATCATCAATGCTTGTATATCTCCTGATGGTAAACAGGAAATTCTGCCAATAATGTAAGTGCTATTCAAAACTCTACTTCTTGCAAATTCAATATGTTGAAAAATTCATTTTCTTTCTTCCTTGGGTTTGTATCCCAGTATGTAGAACATAGTGACCCACGTTGCGTTTTTTCTTTATCGTCATTTAACTATTCTGGTCTTTCTCTTCTGAAACCAGAATACTGATGAATCGAAAGTATGTAAGCATATCAATAAATTAAATAATATTAAAAAAAAAATTTATAACTATAGATTGATCAATCAAATTATCATTCGTTTAAATGATAAATAGAGTGTGTACAGGTAAATACAGTGTGTTTCACTTATTTGTCATTTTTAAATTGAATGATATTCAGTGAAATATTATTAGAAAGTGGTATTAACGAGACACAGTTGTGTTCCTTAGGAATTGAACTTTTGATCGATTTCGATTTTATTCTGCTCCCACTACTCATACTAACTGAAAACCTCCAAGAACATGTTCTCACTTGTACCGTGTACGGCCGCCCTTAGCAGGAACCCCTCGCCCGCGAAAGTTCGCCGAGACTTCCTTCGCCACTACAATGTGCAGAAAGGATGAAAGCAAGATTATTACCAGTTTAAACATTTCATCAGAGTACACGAAAACCTTGAAAAGAACGGATCTGTGGTCAAGAAGCCCAAAAAACGGCTCTGTACCAAAAGGACAACAGAGAATTTAAATGAGTTAATGCTCATGATAGCAGAAGGTGACCAGTTATCTCTACGGCAAGCTGCACCAAATTTGTCCGTTAGTGTTACTACTGCATGGAGGATTCTAAGGAAAGACGCGAAGGCCAAATTCTATAGAATTACTTTCGTACAACCTCTTAGCGAAGCACACAAATAGCAGCAGCGACGGTTCTGTGAATACCCAAGTGAAAATAGGAGCAGGTTCGAGCCGATCTGGGTAGTCACAACGCTTGCCAGGGAGCAGCGAGAGCGCAGCGTGGGATCCAAACTCACCGCTTTGGGGGCTAATTCTATATTTCTAATCCAGGGTAACTGCGCAGAACTACTATGGGCACTTACTCCTATTTTCCTAGCGTGCTGCCTAACTGTGGATACGGGGCCCTTAGCAAAAACTGCTATGACAGTAATATAATATTACAGTCGTGGCTAGGGGCTTCGCATCTGAAGTTAGGCAGCGCGCTAGTCAAATAGGAGCAGGTGCCCAGTGTAGTTCTGCGCAATTACGCCGGAGTAGAATTAGCCCCTAAAGCGGTCAGTTTGGCTCCCACGCTGCGCTCATAAAAAAACTCATAAAAACGACGGCAAGTGGTCTACCTCAAACCCCCGCGAATTGATTTATTTGTTATTTTTATAAATGGCCATAATTTTATTTTGCAAGGTACTGAGGGAGTAAAACCAAATCATTTTTGAAAGTTTATTAGTAGAACTTTTGCTCTGAATCACAGAAATTTCAAAACAACAGGCAAATAAAGCTCCAATAGACCATTTCACAGAAGGTGCTGAAAGTGCCCACCGACAGCTTGCAGACATAGCCTTGCTCTCTTCAACACGTTTGCAGCAACTTTCTTGATGATTTTTTGATCATAGGATGCTTCAAAATTTTGGAAACAATTGTAACCAATGGGCAATGATGGGAGTGGTGCCAAAGTGATGATCTTTGTACGTAGCGATTGTCGATGGAAAAGTTCCAATTATTCATCCATTGATCACTGAATATGGCCGTTCAGTTTCCGTGACAGGTGCCAGCTATCTGAAACTGCTCAAAGACACAGTGAGGCAAACTTTAAGCTTCACCGCTGAAAGGCAAAGTTTGTGCAGGAGGCAGGATGGTGCTCCACCCCACTCAAATAAAGATGCTACAGCGTTCCTTCTTGAAAAATTTCATCGACAAATTATCAGCAGAATAACAGACAGAATCTGGCCAGCTCACAGCCATGATGTCAATTCACTGGATTTTCACTTCTGGTTTGTAGAGTTTACCTACATAAACCGGAGAACATCGAGTAATTGGTGCAATGCGTCCGAGATTTTGCACCATCATATGATCAAAGAACCATCGCGTAGCCTTGTACATTGTACAAACGTGCGCATGAACCAATATTGAGGAGAAGCTGAAACCTTACGATGAAGGACAGAGATAGATGAGGACAATTGAAGGAGTCATTGAACCGCTATGGTTGTACGGTGTGGCAGTATTCCAGAGTCGTTGGTTGATCTCTTGTAAACCGATGAATCCAAAGATCATGAGCCTGAAGATGAGGGAACAGATGATGAGGAAGAGTTGAACTTTATTCATTGCTAGCGATGTTAAGTGATAATTTGATAGCAGTAAAAACATCCATACTTCACAATGATTAATATGATTTGGTTCGTTTCATCTTTACTTTCATCAATTAATTGTCTTTAGAGGCAACTAGTATTTAGAGGCAATGAAATTAATGTAAAAATCAAATATGAAATATATACATACAATGTAAAAGAATATAGCACCTAAGACATCAAACATACAATAGCAATAAGCCAATTAATTGAATGTTAGATAATAGAGCTAGCATTGTTAACGGTGAATGTAATTTACTTTTAACACGTCAAACAACTAAGTAGTAACTGCCAAAATAGTATTTAATGTTATTCTCATCATTTCTGCCCCTCATAAAATGGATGCAGACACCTTACTTGTTCAGTTGTCATCATTATTGACGGAGGTATTGCAAAAAAATTCTGCTTTTTTGGTACTATGGGATATATATGACGTCGTTACTTTCGCAACTTTTATGGGAATACGAAATCCAGTGACAAATACTTATCAACTTTTATTATAACCAGAACTAATCGTTAGATGGAGCTCTGTCATTTTTATATTAGTCATTAGTTAGATAAGCAATTATATCATGTTACATTAAGACTCTCCAGCGTGATACCCGACCCAAAAAGAGATATATCTGACAGAAGTTTTACACCAATTTTACACTAAATAAATGTCGGAATTGCTTCTTAAAGCCTGAAAATTCATACCCATTCCCAATTATTAGTGAAAGCAACAAAAGCGTTTTCTGAATTTGAATCTGTAAAATTTTTGATTTACCATTTAGGCGCTTGCGCTATTTTTATCCTCTGTCATCAGATTAGTCGGTTTTCGCGCGGGAGGGTCTTAATTATCATGCTGATTCAGTAAAAACATATTTAATTTTTCTCACATTTCATTTTTTTAATTCCTATTATTTTCCAATGAATAAATATGGAATTCAAACCATATCCATCCTAAATATATATATATATATATATCCCTAACGTTCTGTTACTCATAGATCTTATTTATGATGTTTGTAAATGATATAATTCTCGAAATTGTATCATTTTTTTTATTTCATAAATAGGTACCTAATAATTTTATGAATGATTGTACAAAAAATCAGAACTCTAGAGTGTGCCTGTGTGACGCTATGCCCCTGGGGAGAGGGGGAAGGGGGGGGGGGGTATAGCGCTCTGCTAGTTTGAATAACTCGTTTTCTATGGGTCTAATCGAAAAAATGCCATGAACAAAAACGATAGGGAATTCATTTTTACATATGAATACGAAGTTTCAGAACCGTAGCTTCATCAATAATGTTTTTTTCAAAAAACATGGTCGGTCGCCCAATAACTCCGAATGCCATTTTGGGTCACTTCAAAATAGATACAAATTTTGGTATTCAAACATGTACTTCTGATACAGTTTTGAAGCTACGGCTTTGCGTTTTTTTTCATTCGATTTTCCTTAATATTCACTACAAAATGATCTCGATCGATTTTTGAATTTGAATTTTTTTTTTTCGGAATATAAATGTTAAGAAAATTTAATTTTAAATTTTAGTATTTTTCACGAAAAATCAAATTTTTCGTAAACTAATTTGAAATTTAAAAATCGCTCGAAATCATCTTGTAGATTATGATATGGGGAAGCAAGTGAAATAAATGCAAAGCCGTAGCTTCAAAACTGTATTATGTAGAAGTACAGGTTTGAAAAACCAGTTTGAAATTCGTTCGAAATTCGAATAACTTGTTTTCTATGCGTCTAATCGAAAAAATGTCGTGAGCAAAAACGACAGAGAATTCAATTTTATATTTAGGAACTAAGTTTCATAACCGTAGCTTTATTAATAATTTTTTTTTTTTCAATTTATGGACGGTCCCCTTAAACAGAAGTTACTTCGGAGGAGGAAAAGAAAATTCAGCAAGTGCACAAATAGAAGGAGGACCCAAGATGGATGTATTGGATTCATTTGCGAAAAAAGTTGAATCTGGGGGCTACAAAAAATTAGTGAAAATAACGTATAAAATTCCTTGTTTTCCTTTGGAGACTATGCTAGATGCAATTGGTAACCCTGTCATTGACTACTTCTCTCTTGATGTAGAAGGTTTTGATATGAAGGTAAGCTTTTATTTATAATTTTGATCAATTCTAATCATTAAATTGTCAAACATAAGGATAAGGATTAATTGGTGAAGATATAAAAGATATAATCACCAAGCCCTTATAGAATTTTCTCTAACATCATTAAATTGCTAAACATACTCAGATATCAGCTAAATTAATTACTAACTATATCTTTTAGTGATCAAAAACGAAAAATCCTATCTTCCATTTCAGGTCCTGAAGAGCATTCCATGGGATAAAATCAAAATCAAGTTCATTGGCATCGAAGCGACTCATGTTCCAGAAGGTAAAGAAGCTGTCAAAACTTTCATGGAGAAACAAGGCTACAAATTCTTCAAGAAAGTACACATAGACTACTTTTTCTACAAGCCAGATCTGTTCACAGACATCAATCTATCTCAACAAGATCAACTTCATTCATAACTTCTGATGAACAACTAGTTTATTTTTTTAGTTTAACTTTCTATAAAATATACATGTGATTTGGTGTACGGACAACTGTCATGCGGACAACTGCCATGCGGACAACTGCCATGCAACAAACTGCTATGCGGACAATTGCCATGCAATATATTATAATTTTATATTGGGTGAATTGTAATGCACTTGAAACTTAATCTTTCATGGACTTAATTTGATGTGAAGTATCTTATTATCTTAACCTAAAAAATAAGTATAATATTAATCGTACAGTCCGAAATTGTGCATGAAGAAGTATAAAAATTAATATTAACGGCAGATTCAGAATTTAAAGTTGAAGTATACTAAATTCATTTCTTTTTTAAAACATATTTAACCCATTCAACCCATTTAACCCATTTAGCTCCTTAAACAATCAAATGGTTGACAAGTGGAAAATCTATAGATGCAAAACTTTCTTTTCAAATATTTCAAAATACAAACAATAGTACAAACACAAGCTTTACAGGTTAAAATTTCCAGTGAATGTGATTTTTGCATTTTACTATTTAAGAATTTTCATTGGGTTAATTAAAAAAAATTATTTGTATAAACAAACTTTTCTGCTAGATTCAGGATTAGAAACTGAAGTAGTATTTATCTTATTTCTATGTTTAAAAAAATTCTTACAAAGAACACTTTACTCAGTAACTTCGAAATTTGAATTTTTTTTTTCTATAGTTTCTTTGTTTCTAGCTCCCACCGATAAGAAACATGTCTTATAAATATTTGAAAAGTGTCAAAATATAAGAATAATTATTACTGAAATATGTTCTATTAAATTTGTTATTATACTAATAACAAATCAACATTTTAGTTAACTCATATAAGCCCAATGTTGTGTGAAAGTAACTCTAAAATAGTAAGATGCAAAACCACACTCACTGAAAATTTTAACCAGTAAAGCTAATCTTTGTACTATTCTTTGTATTCGGAACTGTTTGCAAAAAAAAGTTTAGTATCTATAGATTTCAATCTTTTTGTCAACCATTTGATTATTCAAAATGTAAAAGAAAATGATTGTAACAAAAACAGAAATCTAGTATTACTTCAATATTAATTTCAATGCTTCTTCATTCACAATTTCTTACTATACAATTAACATTTTTATACTAAATTATAGGTTAAAATGATAAAATATTTCACATCAAATTAATTCCAAGAAATGTTAGGATTCACAATTCACCCAAAATAAAATTATAATATATTGCATGGCAGTTGTCCGCATGGTAGTTTGTCACATGGCAGTTGTCCACTATGGCAGTTGTCCGCATGGCAGTTGTCCGGATGGCAATTGTCCTTGAGCCATGTGATTTAAACCCCTTATATTCTAGGAAGGTATTAGGCCTTTACCCAGACAACATAATTACCCCTCAATCGATACTCTCATTGGATATCGCGAAAATATCGGGTTTTGCTCACTTTCGGGAATTACACCATGAACATTCCTGGAACATCCCCTGGAATGTTCCGGAACATTCCCTAGTAATATGCCCAAAAGTGTGCCAAAACCCAAGCAACACAAGTTAGTGGGGCCCATGTGGGCACTATGTTGACAAATCATATTGTTAATGTGTAGTTTTTTGGTGGTGACAGCATAGGGTGTTATGTCGAAGCCATTTGTCATGTTTCAGCCATTTAATGTTGATACACTATATGTTGATAAGGTTTGGTCAATATAACAATTCAATTGAATGGATTCGCCAGATCGAGCCAACCTTCTTCCGAGGTAACATTCCATGAGAATGGAAAACAACATTAGCCTCATGTAATTTTTAGGCCACTTTTAGTCTGCCATCTCTTGCCCATCTAACCATTTAGTACCCATGTTGGCACAATGTGTCATAGTTGCTAGTGAACAGATATTTTCATGGGATGAAATATCACGGGGATATTGCAGGAAGGTTATTTTATTTGAAATGAAATTATCCACTAGGGCAACTAGTGCATATTTAAAGAAACCGATCCATTTATTAATTGTTCAAATTTTTGCTTTACCAGAGCGATCTAAATTTAATTGTGTTGCATTATCAATTTGACAGTTAATATACTACATAATTAATAAACCAGCTATATATTTTTTTACACTTAATAGTGCCCACTTTATATGAGTGTTTTTTAATAACACCGAGCAGTAGGCGGTAGGGTGGAGTTTGGACTCTTTATTTTGTTCTCTCTTTCTCGTTCTGGCTCTTGCCTCGATCTCTTTGTGTGTGTGTGTGTGATATTTGCACGCACAATCCGCGCCAAAAAAATGTTTCGCCGTTTTTGGATCATTGGGAAATGAAACATGGCTGTTTCATTTCCCAAATATATATATCATGTATATAATGTGTGTTTTACATTTTTATAATTGTATACATTTGTCTTGTTTCTCTATGTAAGAACTTGTGCTAGTCGTTTTTTATGACGATGCTAAGTTCATCCTCCTGATGAACATTTGTTGTTTTAATGACGAGGCTAAGTTCCTCCTATGGAGGAATATTTAATTTTTTTCATGACGATGCTAAGTCTCTCCTTCGGAGGAACATTTGTTGTTTTTATTTATTTATTTTTATATTTCCATTTTGTTTTGAAAATTTTGAGTTCTTTAAAATAAATAGAGTTCTTAGAAATTTTTTAAGTCTGCTTGAAATTTTTGAGCTTTATGAAAAAAAATATTTTTATGATTTTTTTTTAGGTTTGTGGAGTTTTTTTAAATTTGAGTTTTTTGAGTTTTTCGAAATTTTTAGCTTGAATTTTTTTTTTTAAATGAGTTTTGGAAATTAATTTAATTAATATTATATAGAATATTTAATATCATATATCTAATACTTATAATAATATGTTATAACATACAATAAAACACATCACAGTAGAACTCCTATATAATGAACTTCTGTATAGTGAACCAACTTGCAAAGTAGACCTGCATAATGAACTTACCTCTATTGTGAACATATTTAGTTTAGTTTGCCACGAATATTCGTAAGTTTTCTATGAATCTCTATAGGTAAATTAGTTATATATTTCATGAAACAGGAGTTCTATCAGTGCAAATCCTCTATAATGAAGCCATGCGGAAAGTCTAGTTTTCTATCCATCTCTCATATCCACTACAGTGAACTAAATCCTGTATAGTGAACTAGTTAAAGTTCATTATAGAGGAGCTCTATTGTAGCTACCACTTATATTATAAAAATGATTTATGATATATAATAACATATAAAATACATTATCTTCCCCAAAATAAAATATATAGTAACGCTATATTTGTTTTACATTTCATTATATCCATAACATTCTTTGTTCGTATTTTTTTAATACGATCGGTAATGTGGAACTACCCAATAACTCAGAAACTACCCAGTTAAAAATTGGTTATTACTTTTTTCTAATGTTATATAAAATATTCAATAACATATATTGAATATAAATAATGAGATATATATATATGCCTATCAAATAACTTTGCCGCCCTACATTCCCGACCACATTGCCGCCCTAAATTGCTGCTTACATCGGCAATGTAATTCACACATCGCAGATCTTCCACCCACATCGCTGATGTAGTTTCTGGTAAATTTTGATTTGTCAAACATGCAGTACCACATCTTCGGAAACGTAAAAAAAACATCTACTTAAATAGTATATTTATTTGTTTGGAGTCCGTCTCTTAAGGGCACCTTCACACTTGCATTTCTCAATGCCGCTTTTAAAAAATACTTTTGGTAAAAAATTTAGCTGCAATTGATTTTTACGGAGCCCTTCACACTTGCGCTTTTTCTTACCAGATTTTTTTCTAACGCAAGTGTGAAGGGTTCCGTTAAATCAATTGAAGCTAAACTTTTTGCCATGAACATTTTTTTAAATTCTGTGTTGAGAAATGCAAGTGTAAAGGGGGCCTATGAATGACGTTACGCTTTCATTAATTCGACATTAACAAATATATTAACTATGATACTGGCTGCAAACCCATCGTTTTATTAATCTTTGACCACAATCCAATTACCATACACTGACCAGAGAAAATGAAAAACAGAGAAAATGATGGCCAGAGAAAGTAATAACCAGAGATAACGATAACCACAGAAATAATAACCTGAGAAAACACACCCGTATAATGCTATAGGATACACGAAGTTACACACCAATAGATTGCTATAGGATACACGAAGTTACACACCAATAGATTGCTATAGGATACACGAGGTAACACACCAATAGATTGCTATAGGATACACGAGGTTACACACCAATAGATTGCTATAGGATACACGAGGTAACACACCAATAGATTGCTATAGGATACACGAGGTAACACACCAATAGATTGCTATAGGATACACGAGGTAACACACCAATAGATTGCTATAGGATACACGAGGTAACACGCCAGTATAGTTTGATGGAAAAGATTAAAACTCAGCGGGAAATCCATATTATCAAAAGGGCTGTAGTGATGCATGATCACTAGCAAATTTGGTATTCTCAATAAATGTTTAAAATAATATTACTTACAATTCCAATGTAAAATTACTTATATATGTCTCATTCATTCTCATGTTTCATCTTAGACTTCTAAATATTTCTCATTTTTCATTTCTTAATATTAGGTAGCTAAATTTGTCTTTTGTTTATTAAATTAATATTCCTCAATTGTGTAAAATTTTATGTATATAATAATCAACTCAAATTCATCAATTCATTATAATATATCACTTTGTCATAAATAATTATGAGAAAGATTTGTTCTTGAAGATGCTCTAGAATGTTCTACACGAGGGAACACACAAATAGACTGTTATAGGATACACAAGGTAACACACCAATAGATTTCTATAGGATACACAAGGTAACACACCAATAGATTTCTATAGGATACACAAGGTAACACACCAATAGATTTCTATAGGATACACAAGGTAACACACCAATAGATTTCTATACGATACACAAGGTAACACACCAATAGATTGTTATAGGCAGAGGTGGGCATCGCTACTTTGAAAAGCAGTGGCTGCCGCTACATGCATAATAATCTAGCGGCGCTGCTGCTACCGCTACACTTTCAGAAAGTCAGCGGCGCTGCCGCTTCCGCTACAGCAGAATGTAGGGGCAGCGCTACAGCGCTACTTTCCAAAAAAATATCATATATGCTGTAAAATTGAATTTATTATTTTTAGAGCCACGTACAGTGTAGAAAATAATGGTTCATCCCCTGAAAAAAGAATACACGCAAGGATAGGGGCTAATACAAAATAACTACGAGACATAACTGTCCTTGATCAAGAGAGAACTCAAGAGGAAACCTTTGGAAACTAGTGATGCAGTTTTAGGAGAGTCTGTGTGTAAAAACCCACCCACTGTAGAATACTGAAACTAATTGCCTTTTATGTTTCACCTGTTACCAGGCCTCTTTCGAAGGATACACACTGTGATGTTTCTGGTTTCAATTAAACACGGAGAAAAAGCTTGTAAAGATTTCCTAATAATAACAGACAAAATGACTATATTTATACAACCTTGTATCCAAATTACGTGCCTGACTAATCCTAATTTAATGTTATAATTTCTGTACTAAATTATGTAATTAAATATTAAAGTTTAAGATGCCACACACACAAGGTTTCTTTGGGTGGAGAAGTATCTTAAGACTGATTACGAAACAGTACTCTTCAAAGACAAAATGCGTGAAAACTCTCAACGGCCCCGACTGATTGGCTAAAGCTTTAAAGTTACTCGCAATGTAGATGCAAATTTCCAGAAAGTTTCAGGAAAAATCATTGAGTTAAACCCATTTTATTGCAATTAACACATCTGCATAAAAACGTAAAACGATGTCTAAATTGATCGTATTAGGCGGTTTTGTGTTAATATCAAATATTCACATTACGTATCATTATTTTGGTCGTCCCTACTATGAATCATTGTTTGAATATCAGTTGGTCACACTGCGCGGATTTGTCTAAATATCACTTTCAACTGATTAGCTATCTAGGGTCGCCTACTTTTATAGACTTTTATCTATATCAGTGTTTCTTACAGTATTTTTCTCGCACACCCCTTGCTGTTCTCATGCACCCCCTGAGCATTGTTTTGCAATGAAATAGATTGAAAAGCTAATATTAGAATATATTTTTTTCTATGATTTGAGAATTAAATATGCAAATTGAAGAAATAAGGAAATTGATTGTTTTATTTACATTATGAAAAATTATTTATATATGTACGTAAGGAAAATTAAAATCCATTTGAAATTGAAGAAAATCTTATAATTTGTGATGGTAATGCAGAATATTGCATTGTAGTTATATAAATATTGAGAAAATGAACAGTTGTAAACTAATAAAATAAAACTAATCAATTACGGGGTAGGGACACTTACATATAATCCCGACACATAAAGGAAAATTCTATATAGAAAGATACAGTGTTTTGTTTACACTTTGTTCATACAATGGAAGCACCCTTTTTCTTTCTATTCAGTGTTAAAATATTGGACAGAAGGAATAAAAGAGACAGGCACACAAAACGAGAAATCACAAACTCAGAGATAGAAAAAAAAAATTATCGAAAACCACAATGATAATTAGGTGTTCATATCAGAAAATTCGTATACTTTTATAACTACATCATATCGCAACATTTTGAGGAAAATATACTTCATGTATATTCTGCATGATATAATTAGCAAGAACCGAACTTATAAACAACAGCAATCTCATGCACCCCCTATAAACAATCAAGGCCCCAGAGGGGGGCTGCGCACCCCCGTTTAAGAACCACTGATCTAGATTCCTCAGATAACCTAAACATTTTTGATTTTGAAAGAAGCGGCAGCGCTGTAGCGCAAAAAACCTCTAGCCTTTCTGAAAAAAGTAGCAGCGCTGTCGCTGCCGCTACATTAGCACAGAAGTAGCGGCACTGCCGTTGCCGCTACACAAAAAAAAGCGCCACTACTAGCGCGCGCTACAAGTAGCGGCGCTGTGCCCACCTCTGGCTATAGGATACAAAAGGAAACTCACCGATAGAGTACAATAGGAATCACGACATAACACATCAATTGATTGTTATAGGAAACATCATACACGAGGTAACACATCAATAGAGTGCTAAATGATACATGAGGTAACACACCAATAGATTATTATAGGATACACGAGGTAACACACCAATATAGTGCTAAAAGATACACGGGGTAACACACCAATAGATTACTATAGGATACACGAGGTAGCACACCAATTGCTGTTGTGCTAAATGATACACGAGGTACCACACCAATAGATTACTGTAGGATACACGAGGTACCACACCAATAGATTACTGTAGGATACACGAGGTACCACACCAATAGATTACTGTAGGATACACGAGGTACCACACCAATAGATTACTGTAGGATACACGAGGTACCACACCAATAGATTACTGTAGGATACACGAGGTACCACACCAATAGATTACTGTAGGATACACGAGGTACCACACCAATAGATTACTGTAGGATACACGAGGTACCACACCAATAGATTACTGTAGGATACACGAGGTACCACACCAATAGAGTAGCACCAACCAGTAGAGTGTTATACATTGGCATTGTTATCATCCACTCCACATACACTTTACCCCCAAAGCTTTATAAGTATAGATGACGCTACTTTTTTCTAGAATGGCCCTAACTTCCAAAATATGGAACTTAGAACCTTTGCGATACTTTTAAACATTCTGGCTGCGTCTAAAATGATCGAAAATGATTATTTCAATTATTGTGAAGTAATTGTTTTCGCGATATTTCTTTAAAGCATGAAAAAGTCGTCCATTACACCTATATTTCACACTGGTTTTTGAACCACTTCTGGTTGGATTTTGACCATTTTGAAAATAGTTTCGTGATCAACGTTCAAAGAAGAATCGGATGAGTCTCCTAACTGACCTCTCTCTCCTTCTTTTTTTATAAAAAACCCCACGAAATGAGGTTGACATCTACTGAGCTAACTAGATTAACATAACTGGTTTGTGCATGATCTGCCTAAAGGTTTTTCTCAAACAACTTTTTTGTTTCTTGTTCAAATTAAAATGTTTTTCTAAAATCCGCATCTTTTAATTTAACACTTTCTTGAATTCCTCAATTGGGTTTCGGACACTGAGTCGATGCGCGTTTGACCTCGTATCTCCTTTATTAAGTAATTTTTTGGAAATCTTATTCCAGAACAATGTTGAAAAACCTCATCAAAATTATTTCTATTCATGAGCTTTTTTCGAAAATTCACTTGATTCGAATGATAAGAGATATTCAATTATTCGAACGTCTCTAAACGGGATTGGGTGCGGTAAATTATTCTATTATTATGTTACAATCCCATAAAAAAGTTTCTAATTCGAATGGGGGTGTCGAAACCGGTTCTAGGACTTTTTGCCCGGGGGAATTTTGCCCGGCGGAATATTACCCGGGGAAATTTTGCCAGGGTGGAATTTTGTCAGGCGGATTTTTGCCCTGCGGATTTTTCCCAGTGGATTATATATTTCTGGGTTTAAATTGGTAAATTATAAGTATAAAATGTGAGATGCAACTTACATAAATATAAAACATTTTAATTTAACTTTAACATATTGTACTATAACAAGTTTTATTTAACTAATATTAAATAGCCATGGAAATTAAAATAACATTAATTTTGAATTTACTGATAATCATTACTGAACATCTTTTAATTTAACTGTTATACATATATTCTAACATTCTTTTAGAATTCACTTATCACCGTAATTGAAAAAAGTAATGTTAACCTAACTAACAATAAATCTATATTTTCGATAATTTAAGAAGCAAACTATATAATCGTTACTATTTAACAGCTATCATGAATGGTATTTAACGACTTGAAAAAGTAGGATGAAGATTCATTCATTGTAATCAGTTGGTTTCTGAAGTTTGCTCTATTACAGCTATTGTTTTATCCCTTTCACAATGGCGTGGATAATATTAAGTTCACATTAAATTTACATTAAATTGATTCATATTTATGTAAATTGCATCTCACATTTTAAACTTTTAATTTTCAATTTACCAATTTAAAAATAGAAATATATAATCCACGGGGAACATTCCACCGGGCAAAAATCCGCCTGGCAAAATTCCACACTGGCAAAATTTCGCCAGGCAATATTCCGCCGGGCAAAAGTCCTGTCACCGATATTTCAAAGGATATTAGATATTTCAAAGGATATCAGATATTTTAAAGGATATCAGATATTTCAAAGAATATCAGATATATCAAAGAATATCAGATATTTCAAAGGATATCAGATATTTCAAAGAATATCAGATATTTCAAAGGATATCAGATATTTCAAAGGATATTAGATATTTTTAAAAGTGTTTACCCCCAATTCCACTCTATTGACCAGAAAAATGTTCGCAGTTCAAACAGAATACAATCAACATAATGAATCTGTTCCTTTTAAACGTGGATATAATTATTTAAAGAAGGTCTGTTTCTTCTGGCGGGGGGGGGGGGCCTTTTAAAAAATAATAACTCTATATTTCCTAATACAAGACTGCAAAGTAGGGTGACATTTGTGCATAGGAGTGAATTTCTAAAATTAATTAAATCGAATGGCCATTTTTCCAATACTGCTTACCCATGAAAAAATCACACCGGTGAAATTCTGGGTCATTTGGACGATATTTAGATTCATTATCATTCAATTCAATTGAAATTTTATTCTTGTAGAAAAAAAAATGAATATTCATAAAATGCCAGTTTATTCAAAATTTTGAGCAAGTTTATGTGTAGGTACACTATAGTTACAAATAAATCATTAATTCTATTCTAACACAAAACTGCAGTGTATGCTCTTACAACAATTGTTGGAAGAGACAACCCATTCATAGTTATTTATTTTTGCTTGTAGGATCCTGTTTTGAATTCTAGGACAAAAACCCTGTTGTCAAAACCTACCATGTAAGAAAAAACTTTCAATAAACCTCCTGTCAAACACCCTCGTGCAATAAAACCACTCGTCAAAAACACCCCAGAGCAAAATTAAATGGTTAAATATAGTTTAACACCACTTTTACTAGAAGTTAAAGGGTATAATTGGTAGTGCTGAAGCTAACTTGACTTGGTAGATAACTATAGTTTTATACGTAAATCATTAATTAATATTTACCTAGTTATAACACCTGCATATAAGGTGGTTTATTTAAAGACAACTATCTTGTACCCACTTTTGGGGAACATGGGGTTTAAATCACATTTTACAGAAAGCTAAACAAAAATAATAAACTAGTTGTTCATCAGAAGTTATGAATGAAGTTGATCTTGTTGAGATAGATTGATGTCTGTGAACAGATCTGGCTTGTAGAAAAAGTAGTCTATTTCTACTTTCTTGTAGAATTTGTAGCCTTGTTTCTCCATGAAAGTTTTGACAGCTTCTTTACCTTCTGGAACATGGTTCACTTCGATGCCAATGAACTTGATTTTGATCTTATCCCATGGAATGCTCTTCAGGACCTGAAATGGAAGATAGGATTATTCGTTATCTTGACTAAATGATATAGTTACTTTGTTAGTTAAAACTTCAAATGTTTTATGAGTATCTTAAACAATTTGATGTTAAAGGTCCCCTCCAAACAAATTTTTTTATTGTATTAATCAATAATGCTAATGTTTCTTATCACTTTGCTTTAAACTTTATGGACGTTGGTAGCATATTTTCAATTGTATATGCTTTTAAAGATTTTTATAATGAAAACTCTACAAAACCTATTTTACGTCCGTCTCGCTTACTTTCAGCATGAAATAAAAATGTTCACCATTTGTTTTGATTGTCAACTAGGTCTTAGGTTTAATGAATCCTTTTAATATTCGTTTAAAGGTATAAAATTGTATAAACTTATTATAGAAGCGTTTATATACTTTAAGAAACGAATAATATCTTAAAAGAAGGACAAAATCGCATTTTTATTTATAAATTTTAAATTTTAAATCTAAAAAACGAAGAGTGTGCAATCTATTTATTCAGCTTCATATTAGTGCTTTCGGTAATTGCTGCACACAGAGTGTTAAAAACTTTAAAAAGCAAATAATAAAATGTTCACTTAGCCGAATTGTATGCGGTTTGCAGAATAATGATCTCGACCTTAGTTCTATAATATTATGTAATAAACTCATTTTTCCCCGGAGCCTGGAGAGGACCTTTAAAGGAAATTATAGAAGGGCTTGAAAGGTTTAAAGAAGATTAAAGAAAAGTTTAAAGAAATTAAAGAAGGGCTCACCAACAAATCCTTATCTTTATGTTTGACAATTTGATGATTAGAATTTATCAAAATTAGAATAAAAGATTACCTCCATTTCAAAACCTTCTACATCAAGAGAAAAGTAGTCAATGACAGGGTTACCAATTGCATCTAGCATAGTCTCCAAAGGATAGCAATGAATGTTGTATGTCCTTCTCTCAACGTTTTTGTATCCCTTAGACTTCATCTGTTTCACAAATTTATCATTTGAATACATCTTGGGTCCTCCTTCTATCTGTGCAGTTGTTAAAGTTTCTTGTTTTCCTCCGATGTAAGTTCTGTTTAAGAATTAAAATAAATATAAGTAACTATAAATATTATCTGTGAGCTATAGATTGTAAATACAATTCAAATTATATGACTTTAGAGACCTAATTGATTTAATGGTTCTAGGAATTTTCGCCGTCGGAATTTTCGCCGTTGGAAAAATTCGCCGTGAGGAAGAAATTATTAAGGACTTAGCCGTTGAGACACTTATAATTATTGATAAAAAAATTTGATACTTATAATGAAGCCCGAATTGTTAAATAACTATACAACTGAAAATTTTAGTTAATTTTAGAATTTTTTAAAGAATTTATAGTTGTAAATACCAATTATTGCAGGTAATTATGTAATATTGTATATCTGATAAAACTAAGATGCGTAAAATTTATATTAACTGTTCATATATGCAATGTATATTCTAATCTTTACTCTTATAATTTTGTGTCACGAGAGGTCGATGTATAACATTTGGAGTGTTTTGATTGGTTGACTAAATAGTCGAAACTAACTTCTTTGTTAAAATAAATATTCAGAAAAAAAGAATAAGATCACTAGTGATAGTCAGCTGTGTTTTGGCTAATCCTATTCGATTTGCATCACTTCCAATTAAAAGTGTTTGTGTTCCTGTGTGTTTAATATTGTGAACTTTAGACAAGGCTTTTCTAATTATTGTACTATTCTGAGTTATTGATGGTTTCATAACTAACTAATTATTGATTTTTCTAATTTATTTGGTATTACATATTACGATAACTCTTGAAATCTGAATTATTGTGCATTGCACAAATATTTCAAGGTAGTACACTGTTTATAATGAAACATTTAAAATATCTCTCTTGTGAGTGTAGATGATCTCTCTAAACCAAAATTCAATTGATTTCTATTTTAGAATCCATAAAAACCCTCGTTGCTGCGATTCTAACGTAATAAAAAGAATAAATAGGAATACTATTTGTTTAGTACGTACACGGACAATTCGTTTTCTCTAATTATTGTGTTGGGGTATGTATTTTCAGGCAAGAAGAAGCAATTCCGCTATTTTATTAGTGTGAATTTCTGTCAGAAATATCTATTTTTGGGTCGATATTTTGAGCGAAATGATCTTTCAATGTAAAGTGATATAACTGTTTATGTTGTTTTTCGTTTCAAACCCGTAGCGGTGTAAACGGCAGGTGGCTATGGTGAAACGACAGGAACATTCCTTGCTGAAATCGGCCGTCGCATTACTTACGTCACAGATGATGTGAGAGAGACCTTTTGGTTAGAGCAGAGAGTTGGTTTGGCAGTTCAGAGGGGCAATGCTTTCAGTATCCTGACGTCAGTCAAGGAGAAGTATGATGACCGCAGTTTGGGTGTTGCCATGTGACCTGCTATAGGCGCCTCACAGTTGATTGGAGGCCACTACCATTAGCTATGGTCGGAGCCATGGTGGTAAAGCAGAGAATTAAGCATATCTTTTGTTTTTATTATCTATTCTGTTATGTACTTTCTATGCTGTGATTTGTAATAACTTCAGATTGCTTGAACAATTGATGGTGAAATAATATGGTTGAAGGACCCGCTTTAGATGGAAGTTCTGTTTTTAGAAAAAAGTCCTGAATGAGGGTCTGATCTACAGAAGAAAACTGCAATCAAATTTGAAGTCATCAAGATTTGAACAGTAAAGGGTAAAAACTCTGTCTCCAAACACTGTCCCATTGTTAACCAGATGTGCTGTCCCAATGAATACCATGACGTCATTTTCAAAACATGTGCGTATAGTGGCTCAATCACTTGAGTAATAACGCAATCCTTTTATATGATCATATCTTACATATTACTTAATATTATTGGAGATGCCTTAAGCAATATATGTTAAATTAACAAATTTATAACAATTGAGTTTTAATTCCCACATCTAAAACACGTTTTCGCTTATACACAGAGCTGACTGCACCCCAACCGCTGAATGCAATGAGAGTGAATGCACTGAACTGTGTCTAATTTACCACTAAGATGTTGTTAAAAATTACCCTCAAATAAAAAAAGTTATCGGGCATGTCCCATTGTTCCCAGTGTCCCATTGATGATCATCTACCCCTACCAGTCTCAGCTAGAGACTATTACAGTAAAACTCCTGAGTTGTGAAGTTCTGAGTTATGAAATGCGCTTGATTTATGAAGTATTTTCTATGTTAAATTATAGAAAATGATATGCGTCATTAATTGAATCATAATTTTAGCTCACTGACCATGATTTTCTATGATTTTAATCATAGAAAACTTTTAAGTGCACCCAAAATATGAGTTATGAAGGAAGTTCATGGAACAACCAATACTTCATAACTCAGAAGTTTCACTGTAATTGGCTTTTCAGAACACCTGTTCATCATTTTCTATATCTAGTCCATTGATGTGAAACACCATTAAACTACTTTATATTTTACATACCGTGGGAAATATATTTGAAAAATAACATTCAACATTATTTTATATATTTCTATACTTTTATCAATATACATGCGACTAAATATAGCAATTGGCTTTTGAGAACACCTGTACAATGTACATCATTTTCTATCTAGTCCATAGGAAGAATTGAAAGTAAACTCTTATATATTTTATATAGCGTGAGAAATACATTTGAAAAAATAGCAGTTAACCATAAATATTATATGTAGGTAATAAAGGGCTGAGAAATCATGCACTCGTCCCGTAAATCTTTGCTCTTTGAAGATGGTTAGATTTCTGCTCTTTCAGTTTCGCGATCAGAATCCTTGATCTGTACTTTTGGGAAGATTGAGATTGACACAAGCATCGGTACCACTCAACGATTTTCGAATTATATTTGTAGTAATTCATATTTAAATCCTTCAGGAGGAACCGTGTTCTCAAATAATTATAAGATTATTATACAATTTTCCATTTTTATTTACAGTAAACATGTGTATGCAATTTGGAATTGTTTTCAGGGTATGTGTACGGAAAACGAATAATGATTTAATATAAATGCGAGTAAAAATATTTTTATTTAATATATCGATATACATACGTATTATCAAATTATCAATAAAGTATCAGTATTCTGGTGACAGAAGAAAAAGAACAGAATAGTAATTTGATGTTAAAGACGTGGGTGATTGTGTTTTACATACTGGGATACAAACCGAAGAAAGAAAGAAGATGAATTTCTTATTACTTCTGAAAGATATAACCCACCATTACTGTATCGAATTTGCAAGAAGTAGAGTTTTAAATAGCACTTACATTATTGGAAAAACTCCTTGTTTACCATCAGGAGATATACAAGCATTGATGATGTGAGCCTTCCTGTTCTTTTTGGCCAGTATTTGGTATGTGTTAGGCACAGGCTCGATAAGTAGGCCAGTCCAATTGAGAGTTCTCTCCAGGTAGAGGGTATTCGAATTGGTTTCCCCATTATAAGCTCCAGCTTCTACAAAGAACCCATTTACCTTGAAATAAAAATACTGACTACAGTTTCTGTGGATTCCGTCTTGTCCATTCTATGATAAACACTCATAATCTTATTCATGAAAGAGATTGTTTAAATTAAAAACTTATTCATCTTTTCTTTTCAAATTCATAGATACGTAATCTGTAATCATACCTACTTTCACATCTGGAAACACAATCTCATTACTATTTTTCTAACGAAAAATAGCTTAATTTTCTAATGAAAGTTTTGATCATTGCCCACAAGTCTAAATGTCCATTCGGCTAAATTTATGTTCGGCCAAGTGCCATTCGGTCAACCGTCCGCACACGAAAAAAGAGTTTGGGATTTGAGCCTAAAACCATTCTCATCATTTCAGAGTTAATTCACAGTTATTTATTTAAGTGCAAAGTGCAGAAATGGATTATTAAAGATAGGTAAACGTAACAGTACTTAGACACTCACAGTACTCGTGATGTGAGTGCTAAAATAGATCATGATAGGATAATCAGAAATTTTTAAGGGTCAGATTGGTGTGCAGAAATTTTCGATTTCTGAATTTTCTTTAAACAATTCTGATTGATCGTTCAGTGGTGTTTTTCAATCTTTACCTTCTTTTCTTTAGTTCCCCACTTAACATTCCAAAGAAAACTACAAAAGTTTCATTTTGGTGTGACAACTATAAATCAGTGTGGGGGGGGGGGGTTGAATAATGGAGGGGGTGAAAGATAGGGTGTGCCACAGTTCCACCGATGCTAAAATGGGCTTAGCCTCCCATTTTTGGTAGATGGATTCGTCGTTGCCTTGGGGGACCTTCGAGTTCTCTGGCAGGGACAAAAAGCTTCCTTTTTTTGTTCCGTTTTATCATATTTTGTGTTTTTATAATATTGAACCTTTTTTTGTTTATTGCATTTTCTCGGTAACTTTTTTACTCAAATCGTAGGCCCAGTTTGCGAAATACTACTCCATTGAAATACAAAAATTCGATCCGACTCCTCGATCTATACAGAGACAGCTGTATAGAGACGATGTTAAAACAATCCGACTCCTCTTAATTTACATTCAAGTATTAGTAATGAAATCATTTGAATTCAATTAAAATTAGATTAAATATAATATCAAATTTTTGTATCAGAGTTACGGCAAACTGTGCCAACTTATTTATGTGATTGCTTCAAACATTTGATGAAAGATATTTAATTGTATTATAAAGTTTAATGAAGGATAGTTCATTGTATTATAAGGTTTAATAAATTGTACTTATTGAATTGTACTTAAATTGAATGGTGTAAACATAGAAAGGCTTGTTGCTATTCAATTGAAGGTAGGTTAGGCTGGTCTTACGTTTCGTCGTATTTCGCAACTGGGCCAAATCGTACTCGCGCCAAGTCTATATAGACTATAGGTCCTACAGAAAAATTTATAGGGCCTAAAATGTTTAGCTCGAAATTACTAAGATCGTCAGTTGAGTTTTTTTTTAATTTCGATCTCTATCTTTCTTTATTGAAAAGAAATGTAAGTGAGAAAATATAAAAAAAAATGTTATTTTTTTTTAATGAAATAACTAAATATTTTGATCGAAATTTAAAAAAAGCTCACTTGACGATCTTAGGAAGGTCAAGCTGAACGTATTAGCTCTTAAAAAAAAATTCTGTAGGACAACCCCCATTGAGTCTATAGACTTTTCTGGGGGGAGGGGGGGGGTAAGAAAATTACAAGAGCAACTTCAAAGATTTGGAGCATTTTAAACCTTATGTCAAAATCTCAGCTCAATCGGACGAGCATTAGTAGTAGCTAGCAAAACCACTGAACGTTCCCATTATCCTAGCCTATTTTAACACCCACTTTTCGACTACTGTTAGTGTCCAAACACAGCGACGAACTCTTTTATCGCGATTTAATAAATTTCCTTCATCGTTCTCACTTTAATTTAAGATATACAGCTTAATTAATTTACCTTATTATTGAAAACTCTAGCGACGAGTTCATCCTGTTTGTACTGAGAGAAGTTCACTCTTGTCTTGTTAGACAGATTATAAGGAATGTTTCTGTCTGCAGGAGGTACCATCACGTCAATCACATCCAAACGATTTTCTTGTACATCTAAAAGAACATAAGGAAAATGTATGTTTATTTTATAAACCAATTCATAAACCTATGTTTCTCAGTTGATATCTTCTAATAAAAACTTTGAAGTCCATAAAAATGATAATGATTTTAGACATATGAGAAACGAGATTTCATGGATTAACCTGAATCTGGTACTCGATAGAAAATCTCAGTTGAACTCTCAGAAGTGTGGGTTTGTGTATATACCTAATATGTGTGTATATACCTAATATGTGTGTATATACCTAATATGTGTGTATATACCTAATATGTGTATCCTGAGACCTTTATCTGAATAGCTTATAAATTTTCTTTCTAATCAGAGGAAAGCAAAAACTTCAACGAATAACTCATTGCTCTATTCAACCTTTCCTTCAAGTGAGTACTTGGTGGTGACTATGAGAGAGTAAATCAATCTATCTATCTAAATAGAGTTATGTTTAAAGGGTCTACGTCTTAATTTTACATCTAATTTTAGAATGACTCACCTTCTTCCACTAGCTTTTGTAGAGTTGTGTAAAAATAGAGAAATGTCAGGAGTAAAAAACTAAGCCTGACTAATCGACTGGAACGAATTTTCTTTCTCAATGTTACGATATTCATTTTTTAAATTGATGTATGTTTTTATCAATGATACTTGAATATAGCTTAACTATCTGTAATAAATGCATAATATGAAATATATGCTTAAATTATCTTATCAATAATATTTCAATAAATGTTCATATAATTTAATGTTGGTAAATACCTTTCACTGAAGCGTGTTTCAAACTCAGTTTTAAGGTCACATTCATATATAAAGGGAATCAATCCACAACGAAATTGCGACTGTGAAGAGTGTGTGACACGAGCGTTTTTGAAGCGTTTTTAACGCTTCAAAAAGGTCGCGTCAACACTCTGTGCGAAAACGCCACTCGTGTGACCGGGCCCAAAATGATTCTTAACATGCAATTATGTCACATGACGTCTATACAAGTGTACCTACTATCATTAATAAAAATAAGAAACAAAAACGATTCTAAAATTGAACCTTTGGGTATGTCCTTTATCAAGTTCTGGGAAAAACTTGTAGCAACACTCTCAATCTTCAGGAAATATGATAATTTATATGTGAAATCAAATTATTATTTTAATTCATCATATTTTTGTTGTAAATCAATGTAAATATTAGATAACCGTCCTATGAGATTGTAATATAAAATTCAATGGAAACGCATCTAAATCTAAAATCTAAATTCATTCTACCAACGCATCCATACAATACTTCTGTCTCTGGGGGATGGCAAACTAATTCAGTGCAATTCCTTTAAGTCATATGGGGTATAGTTTCTTCAGTAACATTTAATGATGAATAGTTTAGAAAGTTCCAAAAATATTGTTAGTACACGTTTATCTACAGGGCTATTCAAAAAAGAGGCAACCGGGTTTTTGGATGATAATATTTTCTGAACTATAGGAGCCGTTACTTATTATTTGTTGCATAAGAAAGATATTTATCTTCCCTCTTAAGTGACAAATTCATTTTATATTTGTGACAACGGAAAATTGTTTGACATCAATGTTTAAAAATAAAATCCCGAATAAAAAGTTTATACAACAGAACAAATCTCTTTTCAATATTCCTTTCAAATATGAAAGGATTGATATACTTTTTTATTCGATTCATGAAGATTTTGTCGTGTGATCTGAGGGTTCGTTCAGATGCCACGAATCTGAGGGCTGATGGAACACCTCAGTAAGGCGATCACGAACGATGCCTCGGCGTTGGGCCCACCACAGTCGGTTGAATCTTTCAGCAAATTAATCTCTTAGTTGTATGTGCAAGAATATCACTAAGCCTATCTTAATATTTTTTTCGGTTCAGATTTCCATCAAAAGAATTAGGTCCAAATGGGGCCGTTAATAAAGAAATGAAGCTAATTACACATTCTCGGCCTTTAGGGAGTAAAAGGAGTTTAAAGACGCGCAGCGCATTCTCAAGATTGTGCAAATCCGCAAATTGCGCGGAACATTTACACTTTTAAATACAAAATAGAGCATTTCGTGGACGAAATGCTCTAGAGTCGTAGTATTCATTTCAACACTGGAACATACCACTTATTTGAAGTACTTAGAACTGGCAAGCAGTCGAAATGAGAATTATTAATCATTTCGAGAAATAAAATTGTTTACTATTAATAAATAGTTTTTTGTTGCTAATGAATAAATTTTCATTGTTAATAAATAATTGTTCAATGTTAATAAATTTATTGTTTATCTTTACTATTGGTAAATAATTATTTATTATTGAAGTTACTGTAACCGTCACACATCCGAAAATACTAAAACTACCAAAAAGTTAAAAGGATCGGTTCCCATCGGTTACTATGTGATACCTGTGCGTTATCGGTTCCTATGTGATACCTGTGCGTTATCGGTTCCTATGTGATACCTGTGCGTTATCGGTTCCTATGTGATACCTGTGCGTTATCGGTTCCTATGTGATACCTGTGCGTTATCGGTTCCTATGTGATACCTGTGCGTTATCGGTTCCTATGTGATACCTGTGCGTTATCGGTTCCTATGTGATACCTGTGCGTTATCGGTTCCTATGTGATACCTGTGCGTTATCGGTTCCTATGTGATACCTGTGCGTTATCGGTTCCTATGTGATACCTGTGTGTGCGTTATCGGTTCCTATTTGATACCTGTGTGTGCGTTATCGGTTCCTATGTAATACCTGTACGTTATCGGTTCCTATGTGATACCTGTGCGTTATCGGTTCCTATGTGATACCTGTGCGTTATCGGTTCCTATGTGATACCTGTGCGTTATCGGTTCCTATGTGATACCTGTGCGTTATCGGTTCCTATGTGATACCTGTGCGTTATCGGTTCCTATGTGATACCTGTGCGTTATCGGTTCCTATGTGATACCTGTGCATTATCGGTTCCTATGTGATACCTGTGCATTATCGGTTCCTATGTGATACCTGTACGTTATCGGTTCCTATGTGATACCTATACGTTATCGGTTCCTATGTGATACCTGTGCGTTATCGGTTCCTATGTGATACCTGTGCGTTATCGGTTCCTATGTGATACCTGTGCGTTATCGGTTCCCACGTGATGTACCGTTTAGCACATCTGCTCAGCTGTACTGATAACAGCTGTAGTTAAATCTCATATTGATCGTACTGTATTATAAAAAAAATACACGTGAGAATATTTCTCAAACCTATTTTTATCATTTGCTGTCTAGAATATACCCAGTAATATGTAATATCATTAAATTAAATTAGCATACTTTGGTAAATTTAAACTTTACCGCAACTTGCCCTAATATTGGAATAGGGGTATTATAACTATCTATTTAATAATTACTATTATTTTATAGAATCTGTAACACAGATATAAATAATTATAAAAACCAGGTTAATAGAGAATTTTATTCAATTGTACCCATTTTATAATACTTTGAATAATACGGAAACATAAATATTAAATTTCTATTTCCCTTTAACAGATGCTATCTAGTCTCCACAAATAGAACAGCTGTGTTCTTACATTTTGAAAAGTCCATGTTTTAAATTTAAATCTGTACTAGCTTACTATTTTAGTGATTTCAATGTTTAGTACAGATATAAAGATATAAATGAATTTATATCTTAAAAAAATCTATCCTAATGATACCCGTAGTGTGTTTATTTATTTATTTGGTGTTTGCTTTTCCTCTACGGGTATTAAACATGAAGAATGTAACTATGATACGCACGGGAATATATTGACTTGCTATTTAAATTCCCCTGTTTTTATTCAATTTTTAAATGTATTTTATCTATAAAATAAATTAGACTATGCAGAAAATTTAATTTTAATTGAATTCATTAAAAGTAACCTAATAACGGGTAATGAATTGGTATTGATGAAGACCCGTTATTTTCAACGGGAAAGTACACTAGTATATTAATAAAATCAAATATACTTATAGTATATAATCTATGGCTATGATATAATATAAAAAATCCTCTTTCATTTATTAACTTTAGATAAATCTGACGGACCAGAAATGTGGAATGTTAAATTGCCCAAATATTGATAGTGATGCAATAGAGACGACGATATTCTTAACGGGCAACTACACTAGTTATTAATAATATCTCTATATAATGAAAACCGTTGTCCATATATAAATATATATATATATTTATAAAATATATTGATATGATAATTTGTTTCTTATGTTTGTATTTAACTTTATTTGTATTTTATCTAATATATTGCAGAAAAAATTAATTCGAAAGGAATTTAAACACTGCAGTGTATAAAAAATAATATACCATTAATCAGTAAATAACTTAATAAGATTTATTATTTTTTATAATAAAATGTAAATTAAATTAACTGTTTGGTTGTTCCATGGCTTACTTAATGATACGGCCTGATTTTCTGCCTTTTCGTCAAAAAATAGAAGGTCAATATTTTTCTACATCGTTGCAACTACTTTCTGTAATAATTTATAATTTGATTCAACACATTTATTAATTAAATTCTAGAAAACTAAGACCATTTTCATGCATATATGAATAATCGGTAGTCAGGATACTGCTAGATCTTACTTAATAGATTGAATTCGGAAATTTCATTCAGTTTATTTTCTCTGTTTATGCTGCATTTTGGAATATCAAACTTTGGAAAATGGTTAAAAGTGCTGAATAATCGATTGTTGTAACCATAGTGGGAAGAGTACAGGAGCAGTCTTTCAATTACCCAAAGAAGACAATGCAAGAATGCAATATAGGTCAAATTTTAAATAGAAAAGTTTTTGAAATAATTACTCGACGAAATAGAAATATCCTCCACTTACTGTTGAGAAACGCCACCGCTTACTGTTGAGAAACGCCACCGCTTACAGCTGAGAAACGCCACCGCTTACTGTTGAGAAATGCCACCGCTTACTGTTGAGAAACGCCACCGCTTACTGTTGAGAAATGCCACCGCTTACTGTTGAGAAACGCCACCGCTTACTGTTGAGAAACGCCACCGCTTACTGTTGAGAAACGCCACCGCTTACTGTTGAGAAATGCCACCGCTTACTGTTGAGAAACGCCACCGCTTACTGTTGAGAAACGCCACCACTTACTGTTGAGAAACGCCACCGCTTACTGTTGAGAAATGCCACCGCTTACTGTTGAGAAACGCCACCGCTTACTGTTGAGAAACGCCACCGCTTACTGTTGAGAAACGCCACCGCTTACAGCTGAGAAACGCCACCGCTTACTGTTGAGAAATGCCACTGCTTACTGTTGAGAAACGCCACCGCTTACTGTTGAGAAACGCCACCGCTTACTGCTGAGAAACGCCATCGCATACTGCTGAGAAACGCCACCGCATACCGCTGAGAAACGCCACCACTTTCTTCTGAGAAACGCCACCGTTTACTGCTGAGAAACGCCACCGTTTACTGTTGAGAAACGCCACCGCATACTGCTGAGAAACGCCATCGCATACCGCTGAGAAACGCCACCACTTTCTTCTGAGAAACGCCACCGTTTACTGCTGAGAAACGCCACCGCTTACTGCTGAGAAACGCCATCGCATACTGCTGAGAAACCCCACCGCATACTGCTGAAAAACGCCTCCGTATACCGCTGAGAAACGACTGCTCATAGTGCTGAGTAACGACTGCGCTTAGTGCGGAGAAACGAGTCCGTATACTGCTGAGAAACGACTCTGAATATTGCCGAGAAACGCATTCGTATAGTGCTGTCATATTTTGACAGTTCATAAACTCTATCTTTTCTATCCTACACTGCTCCTGAAGAGGCTTTTTCCCCTATGCAGTACTGCTCCACTGCCTTTCTGGTCTTCCCTGATGAAGGAGTTTCCAGGAAATTCTGGTGCCCTATCCTGATGTCAAAGTATAGACTCTTGTACCAGGATTACATTTATCTTTTCTCTCAACCAATTGCCTAATCTTATCTGTAATCTTATCTGGCTAAGTACTCGCATTTCCATTGCAGTATGATTATCTCTTTCCTCTTAGATGTTCTTCCTCCTATTCTTTTCCTACTTGTGGTCTGGTTTGACATAGGGTCTGATGCATCGTGGCCCGTCGTCCTCTTAGTCCGTTTCACATTCTATGGGCTCCCTCTGCACATTCACCGCATATCACCATTCACCACTGGGGCACACCACACATCTGCTTCCCACGGTCGGGCTAACGTCACTCGGTGAATCACCTCCCATATCCACATCATACCAAACATCTGAAGATATATTCTGGGAGGTGATGCCTCTTGTTCTACACAATTGCAGAACACTGTGGTGAATTAAAACCAACATCAACCTGCATAAATTGTTGCTATACATGATGAAAGCTTCAATTGATGACTGTTCTCAAAGCTATAGTTAGGGTTTTGAGAAAATTACGGTACGGTACTCTATACAGCTATATGTGATGTTGGTTTTATAATGTGTTTCATAATAAAGTATTAATATATATAAACATAAATATGATATAAACATATTTCAAATTATTTATAACCTATCAAGAAACTATGTATTACTTGAATCAATGGAAAAAAAGTATAATTTGGTAGCAAACTGTAAATTTTATTACAAGGGAAAATATTGACCTTCTATCTTTCTGACGAAAAGGCAGAAAATCAGGCCGTATACCATTAAGTAAGCCATGGTTGTTCTAGTGTAGAAACTTTAAAAATAACTAATTTTGAAAAATAAGTTTTGATTTTTCAGGTTTTCGTGAACCAATTTTTGTTTTGTGCGAAATTCCTTACGTATGTCAAATTTATTTAATTAGAACCAAGGTTCCAATATCTTGATAACGAAACATTTTTTGACATTTTGTTACTCGTGGAAAAGTTTATAGTTAGGGTTATTATGCAAGATGAAACTAATTAATATATAATTACTAGTCTATTTATATATATGCCGAATAATACCTACGAATTCTGTTTAATTACAAAAGAAAATCGAAATTATTTTTGAAGTTTAATAGTCGTGGTAATTAAATTAAAGTAAATGAATGTAGGCACATGTGAAAAAACAATACAGTTATCCGATATAAATCACAGTGAATGAAAAGTAGAATATGGAAACAGCAAGAGTAGGAAGAACTGAAAAAGACACACTAGCACTAAATTCACCAGCTGTTTCACGGGTACTGAGTCTGGGTGTAGTATTTATTGTACATAGGACACACACCCCCAACACCTGTTTTTAGGGGAGTGGGGGGGGGGGGAGAAAGGAAGAAATCGACACATGTTTTAATGTGATACACTCAGATTTGAGTAGTACTTGAGTACAAAGGTACTTCACTATGTACTTGAGTACAAAGGTAATTCACTATGTACTTGAGTACAAAGGTAATTCACTATGTACTTGAGTACAAAGGTACTTCACTATGTACTTGAGTACAAAGGTACTTCACTATGTACTTGAGTACAAAGGTACTTCACTATGTACTTGAGTACAAAGGTAATTCACTATGTACTTGAGTACAAAGGTAATTCACTATGTACTTGAGTACAAAGGTACTTCACTATGTACTTGAGTACAAAGGTACTTCACTATGTACTTGAGTACAAAGGTACTTCACTATGTACTTGAGTACAAAGGTACTTCACTATGTACTTGAGTACAAAGGTACTTCACTATATACTTGAGTACAAAGGTACTTCACTATGTACTTGAGTACAAAGGTACTTCACTATGTACTTGAGTACAAAGGTACTTCACTATGTACTTGAGTACAAAGGTACTTCACTATGTACTTGAGTACAAAGGTACTTCACTATGTACTTGAGTACAAAGGTACTTCACTATGTACTTGAGTACAAAGGTACTTCACTATGTACTTGAGTACAAAGGTACTTCACTATGTACTTGAGTACAAAGGTACTTCACTATGTACTTGAGTACAAAGGTACTTCACTATGTACTTGAGTACAAAGGTACTTCACTATGTACTTGAGTACAAAGGTACTTCACTATGTACTTGAGTACAAAGGTACTTCACTATGTAATTGAGTACAAAGGTACTTCACTATGTACTTGAGTACAAAGGTACTTCACTATGTACTTGAGTACAAAGGTACTTCACTATGTACTTGAGTACAAACGTACCTCACTATGTACTTGAGTACAAAGGTACTTCACTATGTACTTGATATTATGTACAAATAATCAGTATTTTTCATCCAGATTTTTACATCGCCTGGAAAAGACTCTTCCTTAAGGGAGTCTTCTCATCAAATTAGGAGAAAATTATTATTGTTTTTTATTACCTGTCCAAAATGAAGAACTATGTTTATTTTTCCAATTTTTAAAATTATCCGAATAAAATCATTCGGATTTAAGAAAGTATTTATTCTGTAATTGGGATTTTAATTTTGGTTTATTTATATTTCTCTGGCATCGGAATGTTTCTGTTTTCCTGTTTTTACTGATTTTTTTTTCCTACTTTTTCCTTTTTCTCTGTTTCACCATATTTTGCTGCTCTTCTGAAGTTTTCATTGTTACCCTGATTTATCGGTTCCCGCATTTTTCGGTTTCCAGATTTTCCGTTTTTATTTTTTTTATTTTAGGTTTTATGGATTTCGGTTTCTTTACCTTCGCAGAATGTGGGAAGGTCATATTTTAGCCGTCGTTTTTTATTTATTTATCATCTTGTTATTCGCTTAACTGAAAAAGTGTTAAACCAAATTGCCTGAAATTTGGTGAAGCGATTGGTCCATGTCCAGTGACCTGTTGGTAAAATTTTGGGAGTGACCCGGTCAAAGGTCAAGGTCATGGTCATTTATGACTCAAAAAGTATTGAACCATATTGCATGAAACTTGATGGGACGATTGGTCAATATGCATGAGCTATTTTGTTAGATTTTGGGAGCGATCGGGTGAAAGGGCAAAGATCAAGGTCAAGGCCATTTGTAACTCAATAACTCAAAAAGTACACACAGAGAAAGGATTAGTTGAATCAAATCATATTTGATTTGTTTTGACTAAATTTTATGGTTTATCCGTGCGCCTACCTACGTGGTGAGTTGCAGGTACTATTTAATATGAGTTAAATTGACGTTGGTTAAAACAACACATATGTGAGTTGATTATTTTTAATTCCCGATGGTCACAACAACTACCTGTGATAGTCAAAACTGCTCGTGATGGTTGAACCAATAATATGTAATGGTTAAAACAACTACAGAACAAGGTTACATCAACTACTTGTGTATGTTTCTCCAATCACTCCTATGTGTTATACCAACTACTCGTGTAGGTTATACCAACTGCTTGTGTAGGTTATACCAACTACTCGTGTAAGTTATACCAACTACTCGTGTAAGTTATACCAACTACTCGTGTAGGTTATACCAACTACTCGTGTAGGTTATACCAACTACTCGTGTAGGTTACATTAACTACTCGTATAGGTTACATTAACTACTCGTATAGGTGATATCAACTACTTGTAAACTAAGTAAATGTATATCAACTATTATAGTGTAGGTTGAAATATCGGTCTGGTTAGCAGTAGCCAGACTTTTTACAAGACTTTTTAAGTCACTATACATATAACTTAATGAACAATAAATTAATGATAAAGCCTTTATCTTCTAAACAATATTTTAGTGCAATTCATCTTACTCATAGGCACTGATATTGAAATATGCTAATAGAATTACCAAGGTCAAATTGAAAACGAAATATAAACATTTAAGTTTTAGATTTATTATTTAGAAGTTTAATTTGAATTCTCGTCTCTTTCTTTCACGACTGTAGGTTGCCAATTCCTGAAATAAGAGATTCGTATATTAATATATATTGAATAGAAATTCACAGTATCGTTCATATACATTATCAATAACATCACCTACTCTTTTTCCTTTTGTGATGAGATAGCGACAGCTTCAATATTCTTTTCATGTCTGGAATCCCTAAGAGCATATGAAAAAGTAAGAGCTAATCATATTGCAAATACATATTTAGAAATCATCTAATATTTTCAAATACTTACTTTGACCTAGCATAATTGTTCCTGAACCATTCAAAGGAATTGAAGAGGACTCCGATAGTTGATGACGTTGATCTACTTCATCAATTCTTCATCAAGATCTGAAAATAGATTCAGAAAATATAGAAAACCATATATTAATAAATAAATGAAAAGAATTATCAACTGAGAATTCTTTCATATAGGTAATTAAATTATTTATATAAAATGTTAAACTAATTATAAATCTTCAGATGCAGTATAAATTTAGCTCTAATAAATGCAATGGATTTTTCTAGCTAATTTTGTTCATTATAAACTCATAATGTAGACTTTAATTAAATACCAAGAAAGTATAATATATCAAAAGGCTCACCTCTGGTTGGAGTTCTCCCTGCTAAATCCCTGGATGGAGTTCTCCCAGTCATAGAAAACTAGGGTCAAGTAGGTAAATTGCGGCACTTTAACTAACTGCGGTCTCTTATCTCAGAAACATGAATAGAACCTATCATAAATTGAGCTTAAATTATGATGTTCAACAATTCAGTATATAGCTAAACTAATTTCAGAATGATTTTGAGACTCTCTTAATAGGGTCACAATTAGAAATTAAAGAACCGAATTTGGCTGTGTAACCCTACCTATAGGTACACCAACTAGTTTTAAAATATATAGATTATCAGACCACTTTACTTAAGATACTAGGATAAGTTCCGAAATATCGGACGGCTCCACATTTTCGGTCGCGTAAGAAAAACTATATTAAATTAACTTTTATTTTAATTAGCTATTAGGTAGCTATATACTATATTTCATACGTGACCGAAAATTTGAAATAGCCTGATAATTTGGAACTTACCCTATTCTGATGACAGCGCAGTAACTGCCTAGCCTATGTAGCAGGGGTGTAGGTCATAAGCCCCCCCGGTCATGAGCCCCCCCGGTCATGAGCCCCCCTAGGTCATAAGCCCCCCCGGTCATGAGCCCTCCCGGTCATGAGCCCCCCTGTTTTTAAATCCTTATTTACCTATACTATTTAATCCTTATAGACACTTTTGTAGTTCATTAGTGAATAGACATAAAATTTATGTATATCGGGGGGCGTGCCGCCCCCGAACCCCCCTGCCAGATCATTAAACAATCATGAAGTATGCAGTACAACAAACTAGCGGATACAACAAACTACATTAGTAACTCTCAGTTATTTCTATCTAAGTAATTCTTCATTTGTTTAACTAGGTAAATAAGGGTGGAAAAACAGGGAGGGGGGGCTCGTGACTGGGGGGGGGCTCATGACCCAGGGGGGCTCATAACCGGGGGGGCTCGTGACCGGGGGGCTCATGACCGGGAGGGCTCTTGACCGGGGGGGGCTCTTGACCGTACCCCATGTAGAAGGTATTGACACTGAAAAAATAAAAGCAGCTAGGTAGGTATGATGCTTAAATAAGTTAACATATAATAATTTAGGAAAATTAGTTTGGATATCAGTTTACAAACTGGAAGGCAGTAATCAAAATTTATTATTATAAAAGTTATATACTGATAATCAGCTCTTCAAATAACTACCTATATAAAGCCACCAAACTATCAATCACAAATATTTTAGAATATTTAGGCAGACATTTATCAATTTATTAATGGAAATAATTAATAATCGATCGGCAGCGATAATAATATTAAAGGCATATAACGCTATTGTTTGCACTTAAACTAAAATGGTATTGAGGAGCGTTCACATTCAACACGTAACACACCTGAAACAAGATTTGAACTGAAAAGTGTTATGCGAATAAATTAGCTTTGAGGAAAGCATAAGTTGCCACTTACTCATTTGATTGAACTCACACCTAAACTTAAAAAAAAGTAGCACTAACTCTCATAGTAAGTTAATTTATACACCAGATAAATAAGATTAACAGTCTTTGTGGGTTACATTATCACACTATGTCATAGTTGTTTTAACTCACACCTAAACTTACAAAAAAGTAGCGCCAACTCTCATAGTAAGTTAATTCATACACTGCAGAATACATTGGATTAACAGTCTTTGTGGGTTACTATAACACACTATGTCATAGTTGATTTAACTCGCACCTTAACTTCAAAAAAGTAGCGTCAACTCTCATAGTAAGTTAATTCATACACCAGATACATTGAATTGACAATCTTTGTGAGTTACTTCAACACACTATGTCCTAGTTGTTTTAACATATGTTCAAACTCCCAATATGTAACTCCAACTCTCATAGTAAGTTGATTCAATCCATAAAATGATTTGAATTAACTATGTTTGGTGACACACACGTCATAGTTGTTTTGACACACATGAAAACATGAATAAAGTCAAACCAACTCAGGTAATAAATTGATTCAAAGCATAAATTGTTGACCCATTAAATAAGAGTAAACTTTTTTCTCTGTGTATGCAACCAAATTTGTGAAACCGTCACAAAATGAGTTAAACAGTCATTCTATCAACAGCGCCTCATAAAGTTGGTGTAAATAAAATTAATGTCACCAAGAAGATAATTTCTAAGTGATAATCTATATCCATATCTTCTATTTATTAAGGAGGTAGCTGATTAACGGTCTCATATTCAACGAATTTTCATGGTTTTTCACCGCAATTTTTAGGTAAAAATTGATTCAAATTTTGTCAAAAATGAATTCTCTTCGACAATACAAGAAAATTTCAGCCTCTGCCCGAATGAGGATGAGAATGATTTAAATTCTGTTTTTTTAGTTTCCCTTTGAATTGAGCCGTCATATCGCCTCAGGCATTACATACACATTTATTGTGAATTCAATTTGAGATGAAAAAATACTACACACGTGACCAATTTGTGCAATAAAATCGTGTAACATCAACGGGTACAGCTAGTATATATCATTGCACTTGAGTACTTCTTCTTTGAGATGAACGAGGAAAATATAGAAAAATAAATGTATATGTACATTATACAAGGTGACCCAACAAAAAAAGTAAATTAATCATCATGTTATAATACTACTTGTTCCTACTTTAGTGAGTACGTCCGTTACGCTTTCAGTAATTAGATGTAAGCAAATTGAGTATGCATGATAACACAAACTAAACATCTTATTGTCTTTTGTATTTTGTTATTCTTATTTTAATTGTGTGCCTCAATTTTCTTATATTTAACTACTGATAAAAAGGTGGGGAAGTGAAGGTGGGGAAGTGAAGGTGGGGAAGTGAAGGTGGGGGAAGTGATGGGGAAGTGAAGGTGGGGAAGTGAAGGTAGGGGAAGTGAAGGTGGGAGAAGTGAAGGTGGGGAAGGGAAGGTGGGGGAAGTGAAGGTGGGGAAAGTGAAGATGGGGGAAGTGAAGCTGGGGAAGTGAAGGTGGGGCAAGTGAAGGTGGGGAAGTGTAGGTGGGGGAGTGAAGGTGGGAAAGTGTAGGTGGGGGAGTGAAGGTGGGAAAGTGTAGGTGGGGGAAGTGTAGGTGGGAAAGTGTAGGTGGGGAAGTGTAGGTGGGGGAGTGAAGGTGGGAAAGTGTAGGTGAGGAAGTGTAGGTGGGGAAAGTGTAGGTGAGGAAGTGTAGGTGGGAAAGTGTAGGTGAGGAAGTGTAGGTGGGGGGGGGGAAGTGAAGGTTGGGAAGTGAAGGTTGGGAAGTGTAGGTGATGAAGTGTAGGTGGGGGAAGTGAAGGTGGGGGAAGTGTAGGTGGGGGAGTGAAGGTGGGAAAGTGTAGGTGGGGGAAGTGTAGGTGGGAAAGTGTAGGTGGGGAAGTGTAGGTGGGGGAGTGAAGGTGGGAAAGTGTAGGTGGGGGAAGTAAAGGTGGGAAAGTGTAGGTGGGGAAGTGTAGGTGAGGAAGTGTAGGTGGGGGAGTGTAGGTGAGGAAGTGTAGGTAGGGGAAGTGAAGGTGGGGGAAGTGTAGGTGGGGAAGTGTAGGTGGGGAAGTGAAGGTGGGAAAGTGTAGGTGAGGAAGTGTAGGTGGGGAAAGTGTAGGTGAGGAAGTGTAGGTGGGAAAGTGTAAGTGAGGAAGTGTAGGTGGGGGAAGTGAAGGTGGGGAAGTGTAGGTGAGGAAGTGTAGGTGGGTGAAGTGAAGGTGGGGGAAGTGAAGGTGAGGAAGTGTAGGTGAGGAAGTGTAGGTGGGGGAAGTGAAGGTGGGGAAGTGTAGGTGAGGAAGTGTAGGTGGGGGAAGTGAAGGTGGGGGAAGTGAAGGTGGGGAAGTGTAGGTGAGGAAGTGTAGGTGGGGGAAGTGAAGGTGGGGGAAGTGAAGGTGAGGAAGTGTAGGTGGGGGGGGGGGGAAGTGAAGGTGGGGGAAGTGTAGGTGGGGAAGTGTAGGTGGGGAAAGTGTAGGTGAGGAAGTGTAGGTGGGAAATTGTAGGTGAGGAAGTGTAGGTGGGGGAAGTGAAGGTGGGGAAGTGTAGGTGAGGAAGTGTAGGTGGGGGAAGTGAAGGTGGGGGAAGTGAAGGTGAGGAAGTGTAGGTGAGGAAGTGTAGGTGGGGGAAGTGAAGGTGGGGAAGTGTAGGTGAGGAAGTGTAGGTGGGGGAAGTGAAGGTGGTGGAAGTGAAGGTGGGGAGGTGTAGGTGAGGAAGTGTAGGTGGGGGAAGTGAAGGTGGGGGAAGAGAAGGTGAGGAAGTGTAGGTGGGGGGGAGGGAATTGAAGGTGGGGGAAGTGTAGGTGGGGAAGTGTAGGTGGGAAAGTGTAGGTGAGGAAGTGTAGGTGGGGGGGGGGAAGTGAAGGTGGGGCAGTGTAGGTGGCGAGGGGGGAAGTGAAGGGTGGGGAACTGTGGAGTTTTAAAAACGTTGTATGGTGATATGTCCGTCAGTCGGTCTGTCACAAAATACGTCAAACAGACACTCTATCAACAGCACCCCATAAAGTTGGTGTAAGTCAAATTAATGTTACCAATAGAATATTTAAAAAGTGATAATCTACAAGCTATTATAAAAAAGCACTAAAGCAGTGTCTGTTGGTCATCAGAAGCGCCTCGTATAGTTGGATAAATAGAAGTAAGTAATGTGACCAAGCTACATAGGATATTATTTTCATAAACATGTTACTAAACAATTTGCTGCCTTTTATATGTTTTCTGTTCATAACAGTGTTTTTTATAATCGGTTTTATTAAAACATTTTTGTTGATTCTCATCCCGTGTAATTTCCACACACAGAGAAAGGATTAGTTGAATCAAATCAATTTTAATTTGTTTTGACTCATATGAATGGGTTATTTTTGCGCCTACCTACGTGGAGAGTTGCAGGTACCTACTACTTAAAAGTAGTTAAACTGACGTGGGTTAAAACAAAACAGTCGTTTTGACTCACTCCTAAACTTAAGAAACGCCGCACCAATTCTCAAAATAAGTTAATTCATACACCAGATACATTGGATTAACAGTCTTTGTGAGTTACTACAATACACTCTGTCATAGTTGTTTTAACGTACTTTAAAATTCTCAAAAAAGTAACTTTTAACTCTCACAGTAAATTGATTCAATCTATAAAATGAATTGAATTAACTAATGTTTGATGACACACCACGTCATAGTTGTTTTAACACACATGAAAACATGAATAAAGTCCAACCAACTCACGTAATAAATTGTTTCAAAGCATAAATTGGTGACCCATGTGATATGAGTAAACTTTTTTCTCTGTGCACAGTTCTTGTAAGTTCTAAATTATTTTTTTCTTTTAAATGCCGCCTGCCAGAAGAAGCAGACCTGCTTTAAATAATTCAAAGAAATTCTAAATATTAGTATTTATAAGTAGAGATAAAGTAAAATAAAAAGTTAAATTTTTTTCATGCATTTCGGATACTCAGTGTTTTCGGATTTTTCTGTATTTTCTGATTTTCTCAATATTACTTAAAGCGTGACAGACAGACAGACAGAAAAAAATAAGGAAACTATTTATAGCGGTGATATCAAATATCAAATCTAACTATAATTAGATGTAATAATAAATCTACCTATATAATAATTCTAACTATAACTATATTTTGACTATAAAATCATCTGCTACACAATATCACGCAATCACTTCATTGTATTTAATCTATCCCTAGTGTATATTCACTGTGTCCTAGTAATAGCAAGAACAAGCTCCATATTATCTGCTATATGTACTTATTAGTCCAAGCCAAACAGAGTGACGAACATACGAACAAACAATCCTATGCTTATAACCGAAACATTGTATATTAAAAGTTACATTTAATATACGTATATTTCATTATCTAATATGAACAATTCTACAATTCAATTACTGTTTACATTCCTGTTTTTCTTTTATTTTTAAATGTATCGCATAGATTCTAAATTGTACGTTCGCTTCTATTCTTCGTTCAGGCTTCTTCACATTATTTATTTATGTGTTGCCTAATGTTTCTCTGATACTTGTTAAATTTGACATTTAAACACCGATTGACATTTAAATAACACTCTATAATTAGAAAATAGCACTGCAATTGCATGATCTTTTGCCAATATTACAGTACAGTAACACTCCTCTATAGTGAACTCCTTTACAGTGAACCATCCTGTACAGTAGACTCCTCTATAGTTAACTCCTCTATAGTTAACTCCTCTATAGTTAACTCCTCTATAGTGAACTCCTCTACAGTGAACCATCCTGTACAGTAGACTCCTCCATAGTTAACTCCTCTACAGTGAACCATCCTGTACAGTAGACTCCTCTATAGTGAACTTACCTCTATAGTGAACATATTTAGTTTAGTCTGCCACAAATGTTCATATAAGAAGAAGTTCTACCAGTGCAACTCCTCTATAGTGAAGTCATGTGTAGTGAACCATCCTTATTTTTTAGAGTTATGAGAAATAAAAAAACCCTGTATAATAAAAATAAATTATATAGAAATAAATATTTTGAATAGTCTACCATAAAAAGGTCAGTTTTCTATTCATTCCTTATATCCTCTATAGTGGAGTAAACTCTCTATAGTGAACTAGTTGGAGTTCACTATAGAGGAGTTCCACTGTACCTTATTCCAGGTAGAAATCGATTCCCATTCCAAGTGCAGAAGTCAAGCCATTCCTGTTTGGTATGAGGCAATGTTTACTCTTCATCTTTTCGAGAGGGAGGCAAAGAAGATCTCTTTTGTGACAGGAGAAAGATCACCATCGATCTTTTTTCTGCTCTCACTGCTCTATCAAATCTTAGCAATAAAAAGTGATTATCAATATATTTTCCTCAAATATTCATATACCATTATCTTCAACATTCTGTAGAATTTATTTATATAAATAAGTGAGTTAGGATAGAAATTGTTTATTTAAAAGTAAATGAAATTTTCTATTCATTCTCCGTAGACTTTTTAACCCCAATTCTCTTTAAATATTTTTACAATTTAAAAACTTGTTGTTGGATGCTGGAATTAGATTACTTTTCTCATTAATTTCTAATAAACCCTTTATATACTAAAAATATTTAAAAATAACTTCCAAAAAGGTTTTCGACGAAACTATCGTGTACATTTTTTATCGTGGATGTCCGACGACAGACTGCGTTTTTTTAATTTTTTTTTATTTATGAAAAATTACAACTATTTTTCCGTCGAATAACTTATTGTCGTAGATAAATGATCTTTTAATTATCGTTCATAATCACCGATTTGTGACTGTTCTTTTTAGACTGTGATAATCTCTCAAATTCAATTAGACTAATTGAAAAACCTTCAATGTGAAAAACCCTTCGTCACTATTCCAATTATAATCACTAGCCCTGTAAACATTTATTTGTTATAAATATTCTAACCATATAGACCTTTATTTGTTATACTGATGGCAGAACGACCATTTGTTACATAATTACATTAGTTATTTACAACAATTGTAAAGGTAAGTAAGTTCCAAGTTATCGGACTGTTCCACATTTCCGATCACAAGAAAAATATATTGTAATTCTTATTTTACTTATTTAATTGGTATCCATGCTATCTGCAGGTATCTTGGATACCAATTGAATATGAAAAATATAAAAAATAAAAGTATATAAAAGTATTATTAAATTGTACTGTATATACTTAAGATTAATAACATTATTTATTTATATTCTTACTACATAACAAGTAGTCGTCAGTTGGAATTTTAGATAAAACGGAAGAAGGAATTTAATTTATTATTCATTAATATTTATAATAATATCCCATATAATTATCATAAATTTGATTACAAGAAGAATTTGAAAATTATTAAATCTATGTCTCATAATATTTATATTAATTATTATTTCCAATTTCTCCATTAATTCTCCATATCGTTAACTTTACATTACATCTCGCATAACAAACAGTAAAAGAAAAATAATAACAAATACAATAACAAAGGAATATCTATTTCAGGAGCATTCAGTGGTATAGTGTTACATCCAAGCCTGTAACAATGAGCTGTAGTAATGGTACAGCAAAAACGTAGAAATGGTGTATGTGAGACGTAGAAATGGTGTAAAGGAAATGTAAAAATGGTATTTGGTATCGTAGAAATGAATTAAAAATATATTTAAAATAAATAAATATTTACTACTTTACAGTTTTTCTTGTAGGATCGAAAATATGTAACTGTCCGATAACTCGGAACTTACCCCTGACTCAGTTCAATGAGATAAATTAGTAAGAATTTAAGAAATATGTCAAAAAAATTTCTTTATCTATAACTATATCTAATAGTAAACTTTCTCTTAATTCTGCTAAAAAAAATGTTAATTATGATTAATATTTCAAGATTCGTCTTTATATTATTAAAAGTATAAAATAAAGTATGATATAATGAAATCGAATACACTGTAATATATCTTTTTCATAAAATCATGAGTTCATTAATATGATTTGTGTTTATAAGATTTGAGTTTATGGATGCAAAATAGGTAATTAAATAAATATGTTAAATTAAATATGTTAAAATATGTTAAATTAAATAAATATGTTAAATATGTTAAATTAAATAAATATGTTAAATATGTTAAATTAGATAAATATGTTAAATATGTTAAATTAAATAAATATGTTAAATATGTTAAATTAAATAAATATGTTAAATATGTTAAATTAAATAAATATGTTAAATATGTTAAATTAAATAAATATGTTAAATATGTTAAATTAAATAAATATGTTAAATATGTTAAATTAAATAAATATGTTAAATATGTTAAATTAAATAAATATGTTAAATAAAAACATATTCGTATTTTGCAGTAGAAGAATAGGACGTATTATTAGATTTCAAAGTTGGAGATGCTCTTTTTCAAACATTATTTCCCAGCTCCTTGAAATTTAACGAACGGAATATAATTCAATATAAAGAAGAACAGGAGTCTGTTTCAAATATCAAAATAACTGTTCAGTACATCCATTCAACATAATTTTAGGTCTTGATATTTTGTGATGTAAATAATACAATTTTACTTTTTTCTATTATTTTACTTTAATTCTAAATGGACTTTTCAAAACAATATAATTTATTTGTTTCGGTTGCAGGAAAAATTCAAAGAACTTACGAGACAGTAAAGAATTAAGAACTGCATTTATCAACGATGTTTCTATATATAAATTACTATCCATTTGTTGAAGAAGATATCCAATAATAATAAATTCCCTAAAATGTGTCTATGACTGCAATTATAATGGACAGAGATATATAAAATCAAAGCCAAGTTTATTATTCAATATACTAATCATTTAGATATATTAAATAATTAGCACACTAATCTTTTAAAGCAAAAAACTTACTGAACACCCCCGAAAGAATCTAAATCCAACCTTTTTGATCTTTGCCTGTAACTATAGATTTGCCCTTTCCTGATGGAGTTTTTGGCTCATTCTCAGTTTCAGTACTACCATCTTTTTGAGCAGCACATGATTTTTTGTCCTCTTGCCGTGTTGCCTTTGGAGATTTGGTAACTTTCTTAGATTCAGAATTATTAGAACTAGAAGCAGAAGCCCCAGTACCTAAAGGTCCACTTGTCTGACTTAAACTGCTAGATATTTTAGATTGATCAGAGTTACCAGTCTTGGATTCTGCTTCATTCGTTTGAATTTCGGACTCCAGAGTATTTGGAGCAACATCGTTCTTCATCTTTTCCAACCGTTCTTTCTTCCTTTTCTCGAAATTGATTGTGTTCACCTTGAATTTGGCGTAGGCTATCTTCGTCTGATCAGTATGGTTCTCCAGATTCGGGTTATACTCTGCAATGCTCGCAGGATTCATGGTTTGAAGTAACAACTCATTTTCGTGCTGAATTCTCCTCTGAATCGACACGACGGACCTGTTTAAACTCAGCTGAGACGAACCAATCTGATCCTTCTTCATGGACTTCTGAGAGACTTTGGCATTCCATTCAGCAGTTTTGGAACCGTGTCTCTTCCTTCCGGATCCGAGTGCCTTTGCGATCTTGCTGAAAACGTTCACAGGTTTCTTCTCATTGGAAAGTATTTCGTGGATTATTCCCTCCACTTTTCCAATGTTGAAACCTTTCATCAGTTTGCGTTCCATGGCTCGACCTTTTCTGCCAATCACAGCTGAGAAAATAATACAAAATTACAAAAAAAAATACGAAAATCAGTAAAAAATAGCAAAATGAAAACTATAAAAAAATTACCATAATATCTTGCTGACTTTGAAAGTAAATCTAATAAACAGGTTTAAAAAGAAGTAGTCAGAAAGAAAAGTGGCTCTATGATCATTTTTCATCTACAATCATGCGCTGTCAAATCCCATTCATGCTGAAAAGCTGACATTTCTTAGAACAAAGAATAGAACCTTCTGGTATGAACTGGAATCTATGCTATGTTCTTGGAATATTCCAGCACACTCACTTGGGTCTTCATTAGTAACAATAGAAGTATTCATGCCGTTATTCTTGAGGATGTCAATCAGCTGAAACCTGCGGATGGGAAAGTCTGGTATCAATGATTGTGTGGGTAATTAAAAAATATAGAGACATCCGGTAACTCAGAACCTATCCAATACAATTACAGTACAACTCCTCTATAGTGAATTTAGTGTCCTGAGTAAGAGAACTACCATGTATAGTGAACAAACTTTCTTTAGTCTGAGATAAAGGACCATTAGATTTAGAAAAATAATGTCATCTTATGGTAGACAAAAGAAAATTTGTTCACTATACGATGTAGTTCTGATATTCAGGACTCTACATTCACTATAGAGAAGCTCTACTCTATTGATTACTAATTACATCAATACTATCAAAATGAAGGTAATTACAGCTAACCTGAAAGTGGAAATATCTTGTTTTATTTCGCTGACGTCATCCTCAGTGACTTTCCTCTCATCCGCCAGTCGTTGCCTCTCAGTGACGTACCTACGCACTAACAAACGCATCACATCCTGGTGGTCCCGGTCAAACTTTTTCCTGCTCTGAATTGGGAGAATGTTGGGGGAATATTGGGAGAATGTTGGTGGAATATTGGGAGAATGTTGGGAAATGTTGGTAGAATATTGGGAGAATGTTGGGGAATATTGGGAGAATGTTGGTGGAATATTGGGAGAATGTTGGGAAATGTTGGCGGAATATTGGGAGAATGTTGGGGAATGTTGGTGGAATATTGGGAGAATGTTGGTGGAATATTGGGAGAATGTTGGGGAATGTTGGTGGAATATTGGGAGAATGTTGGGGGAATGTTTGGAGAATGTTGATGGAAGATTTGGAGAATATTGGAGGAATGTTGGGGGAATGTTGGTAGAGATTTTTAATCTAACTTATTATTGAAGGAATATTCTTTCATTGGAATCTGAATTTCTCGGTAAGAAATATACAGTAATGGAATAATAGAAATTTTACTTTTTCGAATGAGAATCAAAATATTTGCCTTATATTACTTACAGCTTATAGTTTGTAATTCGTACAGTTGCTTCTGTAACCGTTACTTAAGTTAATTAACTATGATTTAAAAAAGATGAACCTTTCTATGAAGGAACCTACCTTCTTGATTCAAAATAGATAACCTTTTTTATATTGTACCAACCTTTTCCTTGAATGAACCCCTCTGCTGTTTATTGGAGCATCCAAAAAGGTTTCTGATTGTCTTTACCGTTGGAATGAGGTTGAAAGGAGGTGGGACTGTGCCGCCATCTTCAAAGTAACTGATCCACAACTTGGTGCGGGCAAACTTCCACTCTGTGTCCGATTTCGCCTGATGAAGTTATGAAAGAAGCCTTATGATTAAGAGTTCAAAGATGGCATTAGGGTATATTAGATGCTATAATGTATGCGCTCTAATTTACATAGAATTGGTATAGCAAAAGATCTTTATTTGATCAAGACTTATATATCATGTATATAGGTAAATTCGTATATATATGTATTTGTTTTCTTTTTAAATTTGTAATGTAAGTTTTTTAATTCAATAAAGTATTATTGTTATTATTATTATTATAGGTAAAACCTATATGCTAATATATAAGAGTTGTATAAAGCAGTAAGGGATTTCAATGACGAAGTGGTAAGAAATCTATAATGAACATTGATTGAACTAAATGAAGCTATTTGGTTGAGAGCATAGTAAATAAATAGTAAAGTATGATGAGTACAATATTGGAACATCCGAAAATACTTAGACATGACGGCGATTAAGACGAATGACGTCACACAGAGTAGCTTTCATTTGTTTTTAAATAAGAAGTGTGCTATTATTCAGTTAAATGTGCATTTAATGGAATTTAGATTTAATAAAATTATGTTTTTATCACGTTTTACACTCTATTCACTTATAATATTCAACTAATAATACTTATAATATTTGACAGTACTCTGTGTGACGTCATTTGTTTACATCGTTTCTGAAGAACGGATCAAGTTCACTGTCACTGAATTCGAAACTTAGCATACTTCTCTACTTTGTTACTTTGGCTGAAAAGGCCTAAGATTTAACTAAATTGAAGCGAACTGTTGAGGCTAACGTGAATCCTAGCTGAAAGACACTTGTTAACACAATGCTATGAATGTTTGATACATTTCAGATATGGAGTTATATTTTAATATTTTCTGTGACTTTTTCTAATTATATTAAATTTTTGTATTTCTGCCCGGTGTGAGCAAGTGGGTTCTTATCATGCAGACTAAATAAAGATTGGATTATAGGTCAAAGTCAGGATCTAGCTCAACTGGACCACATATAGCTGTTTTCGGATCATGACAGCTTATCTTTTAATGGAAAGTTAAAATACTCTCACCGATATGGCCTGGTATGAGTTAGACATCATGGCGATAAGGAGATTGAGGAGAACTATCACATTAATGGTGGAATAACCTCCAAACATCAACAAACTCCAGAATCTGGTGAAGCTGCCAACTCCTGTCAAATCGAACACCTCCAGTTCCACCAGACCGAATGAAGCCCAGTAAAGGGACTGTGACGATTCGAACAGACTGTTGAACAAATGGATAGGAATAAAAAATAAATTAAATAGGTCATTTAAACGTTTCATCATCATACATCTTAAAAGTATACGTCATAATAAAAACGTATTTGCTTACGTCATAATATAGACGTAACAGCATACGTCATAATAAGACGTAATTGCTTACGTCATAATATAGACGTAACAGCATACGTCATAATAAGACATAATTGCTTACATCATAATATAGACGTAACAGCATACGTCATAATAAGACGTTATTGCTTACGTCATAATAAGACGTTATTGCTTACGTCATAATAAGACGTTATTGCTTACGTCATAATAGGACGTTATTGCTTACGTCATAATAAGACGTTATTGCTTACGTCATAATATAGACGTAACACTTCCCCTACCTTGCGAATCTCCTCCAGTTGACACAGGCGTTGTCTTCCCCCTCGTAGTCAGGTTTTCCCCCGGGAAGGTGGTAGCAGTTGTTCATCTCCAGCTCCGCGTAGTACCACAGCATTTGGTTCAGACCTCAAACAAAAAGGGGAGTTCTGAGTTATCGGACAGTGCCACCTTTTCGATCATAAAAGAAAAAAAATTTAATTCCACTCGTTTAATTCCACGTATGCTGACAGCAATTAAAAATAACGAGTTAAAATATACAACATTTCCTAATATGACCGTGAATATGGAACTGTCCGATAACTAGGAACTTACACAATATGGAATATCACAAAAACCGAATATTTTATGAACATCAATACGATTAATAAATTATCATACCCGATCCTTGGTTTTCTATCGGTGATTATAATCGATGATAAAAAGATCATCTGTCTACGACAATAAATGATTAGACAAAAATACAATAGTAATTTATCATAAATTTAAAACACTTATCGTCTTTCGTCGGATATTTTTGACAAAAAATCTTGACGCTTTGTCTTTATTATGATATTTTACGATAAAATACCATCAATATTTACCGTAATGGACAATAACAGACGATGTGCCGATTGTAAATTTACCGAAGCTATTAATTTGGTCAATTTTATAGTAATTCAATTGAAAGTTAATTCATTGTGAACTCCTTCGTTATCATTTATTGTATTTTCTATCTTTATGCTAATACTGTTTATCGTTCTAACTATTAAAAGTTATTAATGTTACAGAGTCACTAATTAATCGGTGGAGCATTAAAAAACTTTCTAATTTTTCCTCATTAAGGGCCTCGCAGTCACTAAAACTATAGTCAACTTTTAGCTACCAAGTACCGAGCAATTAACACTAATTATACTGGGAACTTTTACAGAATTTAATATCTTTAGTCTAGCGCAGGCAGGAAAAATAGGTTTGAAAGTATCTTGCAGTTGTCTGCCAAACAATATATTAATGTATTGGTTCAATAGATTCAAAGTAATTATTTTAATTAACAATTTAATGTTCAAACTAATTATCGATCACGTAAGAAAATATATAGTAATTAATATTTAACATATTTCAATAACTTTTAACATGTTCGAAATTGATAATCTTTTCTTTAATCCCCATTAATCCTTTTGAAGGCAGCTTTACACATGTCAAGGATCCGTCCGGGACGTCTCCGGTGAGTGATTTTTTATCACTGAGAAGAGCCGGTACTGTGTGAATGTGTTCGTTAAAAATTAAAGTAACGATATATTTTTTCACTGACACTGTATCACTGAGAGGAGACGGACCGGAGACGGACCGGAGACGTACCTGACATGTGTGAAGAAGCCTTCACTCTCACCACATCCGAAGGCAAATAGCACCAGAGTGTAGAGGAAGAAGAACTTCAGGATGTCGAATATCATCCTACCGAGGGAGATCTGAAGGGGACCCAAGTGGTGGTTAACGCTGAAGATGTTTATTAACTTCAGGAAACTGGCAAGAAATGGAATATAGGGTAAAGAAGCTATCGAACATTTTTGAGTATAAGATCATTCATTTTCATTAATAAAGCTCATTTTAGCTCCCATTATATGTTTGTAAATAATAAATCGAACAATAGAATCATTACTCACAATAAATTGGATAGATCCTTTTCCTAATTTTCTCTACAGTGTGTTTTTTTTCTTTTTGCAAGACTTTGAGCCCCCACTAGGAATATTTTGAATAAGAATTTAAAAGAAACAAATTTATTTTCTGGAAGATAAGGCTTAGTAGTTACATTTCATGTTATACAAACTTATTTGAAACTCATTGAAAACACTTCTAAAGGCTACCTACAAAATGTGTTGAAAAAAGTGGCCAGAATCCTATAGGCAAATTCTTGCGCGCTTCAAGATGCTCTTCGTCCCCTCTTAATTATTGCTGCGTCAGAATTTGCAGATGAGAATCCACATGATATTGTCGAATGAAACTATAGAAACGACAAAAAAAGTAATGACATTTGTTGCGATTGTGGACGTTAAATTCTATTGTCCAAGCATTCATCGATGACGACGGCCCTTAGTGACTCTGTTAATGGTTCCTATAACATGGCTTTGCTGAAAAAGAAAGTGTTGCAAACTTTTTTGAGCCACTGCAACATGACGCAGACTCTTGTGGGAGGAAGATGGTGCTTCATCTCATTGTACAAGAGTGACTAAGAAGATATTGAAGAAAAATTTCAAGTACGAGTTACCAGAAGAGACACTGAGATCTTCTGGCCAGCACTCAGTAAGAACTCAATCCTCTTGATTTCCATGTCTGGGCTAAAACACGAAATATTTTGTATTCGGAAAAATCTCAATTCATTCATGATATGATAGAATTTAGTGTGTGAAGCTGTTTGGTGCAAATTATGACGCAGTAACAATTGAGAAGGTGACGAAGACTCGAAGAGCGTCTTGAAGGATTCTGGCGGTCATTTCCAACACCTTCTGTAGATAGCCTTTAGAAGTATTTTCAATGAGTTTCAAATAAGTTTGTATATCATAAAATGTAAGTACCAAGCCTTATCTTCAAGAAAATATATTTGTTTCCTCTAAATTCTTATTACAAATATTCCTAGTGGGGGCTCAAATTCTTGCAAAAGAAAAAAACACACTGTATATATTACATTACTTATTTAAGCGCATGACGCATATATAGAACTACTGATTTTTTCAGCTGCTCTCCAATCCTCATTACCTGAATATCATGGCGGCCCCGAAGCATCCCTCAGATATCAACATTGGATCGTAGTCGTGCCACTGCTCCCGGGGGTACCACGGCCACTTGTCGTACCACCAAATGTCTCTACGAACTACAAACCAGGACGCCGCTCTCAACTGAATCCAAGCCATGAAGAAACTGTTGGTGATGAAGTCCACAATGTTCCAGAGATCCGAAAGGTACTCCAGCAAACCGTCATTCCAAAGAGCCTTGGCCTCAGACCAAACCAAACCTGTGGGTCATGAAATGGGGGTAAATGTGTGTTTCACCCCTGGATTAGTAACTCCGGTTAAAATCACTTCTTCATCCCAGACCTCCCTCCTGGACCGCTAACCTAACCTTAGGTTAATAGTCTATTTAATATTTACCAGTGGTGAATTTTTCCCGCTACCATGAATTCAATATGACAAAATTTTAGGATTTCAACAGTTACATATGGTCAAAATTTTGATTTCAGCATATTGGAAACCTCGAATCAACATACATATAGTATCTGATAGTAACAACAACTAGAACATTGTATAGCAAACCAAAAACGTAGATGATAACAAGAGCGTCAACAGGTCCCGGTAGAGAGCCCCTCTCCCTCTTCTTCCAGTCCTCCACCACCTCCAGCAGCCACTCATTGCCCACCATTTCGATGAGAATGAACTCTATGCGCTGTGAAGCCAGGGCTAGCAGAGCTGATGACAGAGAGAGAAATGAACACCTTTTGGTAACGTTAAACCAGTAAATGAACACCTTTTGGTAACGTTAAACCAGTAAATGAACACCTATTGGTAACGTTAAACCAGTAAATGAACACCATTTGGTAACGTAAAACCAGTAAATGAACACCTTTTGGTTTATTGAACCAGAAAATTAATACCTAGTATTAACGTTAAACCAGTAAATGAACACCTTTTGGTAACGTTAAACCAGTAAATGAACACCTTTTGGTTTATTGAACCAGAAAATTAATACCTAGTATTAACGTTAAACCAGTAAATGAACACCTATTGGTAACGTTAAACCAGTAAATGAACACCTTTTGGTTTATTGAACCAGAAAATTAATACATAGTATTAACGTTAAACCAGTAAATGAACACCTTTTGGTAACGTTAAACAAGTAAATGAACACCTTTTGGTTTATTGAACCAGAAAATTAATACCTAGTATTAACGTTAAACCAGTAAATGAACACCATTTGGTTTATTGAACCAGAAAATTAATACCTAGTATTAACGTTAAACCAGTAAATGAACACCTTTTGGTAACGTTAAACAAGTAAATGAACACCTTTTGGTTTATTGAACCAGAAAATTAATACCTAGTATTAACGTTAAACCAGTGAATGAACACCTTTTGGTAACGTTAAACAAGTAAATGAACACCTTTTGGTAACGTCCAACAAGTTAAACAGTTAAATCAAATACTTTTCCTACATGATTGAAAGTGTGGAACCATTCGATAATTCGGGACTTATTCGAATCTGATTTTTCTGCAATTCACAAAAGTATATTTTTTTCTAGATATATCAGACTGTACTTCAAGCCACACTAGTTAGATGATGGTGAAACTCACAGAGGAAGAACATGTACGAAGAGCAATGGCAGATGAACTTCACGAAGGGTTTCTTGAGATACAGTGCTCTCTCAGAATTCGGACTGAACACATAACTCAAGGACAGAACTGGGAACAGACAGCTGAGTTTGAGGACTGCCAGAATCTGTCTACTGGTTGGCAGTCGCCTGAAGCCTGGCAAGCCGTTGTACCAAATAGCACCCAGCAGTTGCTGTACGTTGGAGTGAGCCACAAACTGAAAAACAACGTACCAAAGGTTTAAATTGGGATAATTCAATACTTTGTGTCCAATATAAGATTGCGTAAACATGTTTCTGTAGCATTTTGTAGACCCAACTGTTTTGTTCACCGACTGCTTTGTATACCGACTGCTTTGTATACCGACTGATTTGTATACCGACTGTTTTATATACCGACTGTTTTGTTTACCAACTGTTTTGTATACCGACTGTGTTGTGTACCGACTGTTTTGTTCACCGACTGTTTTGTTTACCGACTGTTTTTTTTGTACCGATTGTTTTGTTTACCAACTGTGTTGTGTACCGACTGTTTTGTATACCGATTGTTTTGTTTACCAACTGTTTTGTTTACCAACTGTGTTGTGTACCGACTGTTTTGTGTACCGTCTGTTTTGTTTACCGACTGTTTTGTTTACAGACTGTTTTGTGTACCGACTGTTTTGTTCACCGACTGTTTTGTTTACCGACTATTTTGTATACCGACTGTTTTGTGTACCGACTGTTTTGTGTACCGACTGTTTTGTTTACCGACTGTGTTGTGTACCGACTGTGTTGTATACCGACTGTTTTGTGTACCGACTGTGTTGTGTACCGACTGTTTTGTGTACCGACTGTGTTGTATACCGACGGTTTTGTGTACCGACTGTTTTGTGTACCGACTGTTTTGTATACCGACTGTGTTGTATACCGACTGTGTTGTATACCGACTGTTTTGTTTACCGACTGTTTTGTGTACCGACTGTTTTGTTTACCGACTGTTTTGTGTACCGACTGTGTTGTGTACCGACTGTTTTGTTTACCGACTGTGTTGTATACCGACTGTTTTGTTTACCGACTGTTTTGTGTACCGACTGTTTTGTTTACCGACTGTTTTGTGTACCGACTGTGTTGTGTACCGACTGTTTTGTGTACCGACTGTTTTGTGTACCGACTGTGTTGTATACCGACTGTTTTGTTTACCGACTGTTTTGTTTACTGACTGTTTTGTTTACCGACTGTTTTGTTTACCAACTGTTTTGTTTACCGACTGTTTTGTTTACCGACTGTTTTGTTTACCGACTGTTTTGTTTACCAACTGTTTTGTTTACCGACTGTTTTGTTTACCGACTGTTTTGTTTACTGACTCTTTTGTTTACCGACTGTTTTGTTTACCGACTGTTTTGTTTACCGACTGTTTTGTTTACTGACTCTTTTGTTTACCGACTGTTTTGTTTACCGACTGTTTTGTTTACTGACTCTTTTGTTTACCGACTGTTTTGTTTACCGACTGTTTTGTTTACCGACTGTTTTGTTTACTGACTGTTTTGTTTACCGACTGTTTTGTTTACCAACTGTTTTGTTTACCGACTGTTTTGTTTACCGACTGTTTTGTTTACCGACTGTTTTGTTTACCAACTGTTTTGTTTACCGACTGTTTTGTTTACCGACTGTTTTGTTTACTGACTCTTTTGTTTACCGACTGTTTTGTTTACCGACTGTTTTGTTTACCGACTGTTTTGTTTACTGACTCTTTTGTTTACCGACTGTTTTGTTTACCGACTGTTTTGTTTACTGACTCTTTTGTTTACCGACTGTTTTGTTTACCGACTGTTTTGTTTACCGACTGTTTTGTTTACCGACTGTTTTGTTTACTGACTCTTTTGTTTACCGACTGTTTTGTTTACCGACTGTTTTGTTTACTGACTCTTTTGTTTACTGACTGTTTTGTTTACCGACTGTTTTGTTTACCGACTGTTTTGTTTACCGACTGTTTTGTTTACCGACTGTTTTGTTTACCGACTGTTTTGTTTACTGACTCTTTTGTTTACCGACTGTTTTGTTTACCGACTGTTTTGTGTACCGACTGTTTTGTTTACCGACTGTTTTGTTTACCGACTGTTTTGTTTACCGACTGTTTTGTTTACTGACTCTTTTGTTTACCGACTGTTTTGTTTACCGACTGTTTTGTGTACCGACTGTTTTGTTTACCGACTGTTCTGTTTACTGACTCTTTTGTTTACCGACTGTTTTGTTTACTGACTCTTTTGTTTACCGACTGTTTTGTGTACCGACTGTTTTGTTTACCGACTGTTTTGTTTACCGACTGTTTTGTTTACCGACTGTTTTGTTTACTGACTCTTTTGTTTACCGACTCTTTTGTTTACTGACTCTTTTGTTTACCGACTGTTTTGTGTACCGACTGTTTTGTTTACTGACTCTTTTGTTTACCGACTGTTTTGTTTACCGACTGTTTTGTTTACTGACTCTTTTGTTTACCGACTGTTTTGTGTACCGACTGTTTTGTTTACCGACTGTTTTGTTTACTGACTCTTTTGTTTACCGACTGTTTTGTTTACCGACTGTTTTGTTTACTGACTCTTTTGTTTACCGACTGTTTTGTGTACCGACTGTTTTGTTTACCGACTGTTTTGTTTACTGACTCTTTTGTTTACCGACTGTTTTGTTTACCGACTGTTTTGTTTACCGACTGTTTTGTTTACCGACTGTTTTGTTTACTGACTCTTTTGTTTACCGACTGTTTTGTTTACTGACTCTTTTGTTTACCGACTGTTTTGTGTACCGACTGTTTTGTTTACCGACTGTTTTGTTTACTGACTCTTTTGTTTACTGACTATTTTGTTTGCCGACTGTTTTGTGTACCGACTGTTTTGTTTACTGACTGTTTTGTGTACCGACTGTTTTGTTTACCGACTGTTTTGTTTACTGACTCTTTTGTTTACCGACTGTTTTGTTTACTGACTCTTTTGTTTACCGACTGTTTTGTTTACTGACTCTTTTGTTTACCGACTGTTTTGTGTACCGACTGTTTTGTTTACCGACTGTTTTGTTTACCGACTGTTTTGTTTACCGACTGTTTTGTTTACCGACTGTTTTGTTTACCGACTGTTTTGTTTACCGACTGTTTTGTTTACCGACTGTTTTGTTTACCGAATGCACTTCAACAATGTCACTCGATTTCTTTTGAGATATGCATATAAATTCAGTCTGGAAATATACTATAGCAATATGCCATTACAGTATCCTCACGAAATATTAGGACATAGTGCGAGTAAAATGCAATTTTTAGTAAAACACATTTTCACGTAATTTCACGTAATTCAATTTTCGTGTAAATCATTTTTTCAATTTTCACGCAAATTTCTCGTCGGATTCTTTTCAGAGATCAAATTGTGTTAGTTCTCTTGTTTGTTTATTTTAAATTAGTTAATTTATAAAAGAACCCATAAGAGTTAAATTTAATTCTCACTGTGACTTTTTCTGAGTACAATTAAAGAAAAGTATATCCGTGATGATATATTTTGAGTTCACTAATTTCACATTTCGAAAAATAAACTTAATTAATTTCAATGTTTGTAGAAAAAATTCCTGGGTACACGATAAAAAATTGTGAAATTTGAAAATAATAGAAAATTAGAAAACTGTGATTTGAGAAATTAGCATCATGCGGAGACGCTTTTCTCTGAAAAAAGAAAATGATTTAGGATATACAAGTAAAATAAATGAATGACTGAAAATATATGTTCGATGCTCCATCACCATAATGTTATAAGGATTTTTTTTCAATGTTAGGTGTAAGAGATGATTAAATAATCTTATTGAATAATCAATTTATCTTATGAATATCGACCGATATCGAGGGCTATCGATTTAGATACGCATAGTCTAATGCGTTACAATTTACTATCAAATAATATAAATTAAAAATCAATACATTTTATTACAAATGGACAGTAAAAGACATTATTTTCTTTTATTTGTTATTTTAATTTATCATACACTCTCCAATAATTGCTTCATTTTCAACCTATTTTAATTTGAAATTTATTCTCCACCCATCACTTTTCTGAGCTGATAAATAATGATCTTTATTCACATGAAATTGTGGAGCAAATTTTTCGAATGCAAGTAAAACACGGAGTAGCTTTCTTTCCTCACTAAATTTTTTTCGATATGGTGCTGAGTCACTTTGTCTATGTTACACATTTTTATTTGTTTCTTTCTATATTTTTCTTCATATTTTGTTCTTCGCTATAAATAATATAATTACAATCAATATATAATAATTGGCATTCGACTTTTTTAAAATTGGTATCCATGATAAATTCAATTATCATGGATACCATTCAGTGTGCTCCAAAAAGTTATGATTCTTCAGTCGAAAATTTTACGAATATAGTAAACAAGGCATAAGGTTTTTGAGATATAGTCTCTACCACATATTTTTTACCGATACAGTTCTGCAGGCATATTGTTTTTACGCATAATGTTTTTAAGGTTAACTCTTCTCTGATTGGAATGCATGGGGGAGGAGCCAAAAGAAGGCGGAACAGTAAGACCCGGTTTGCTCCTCCTGAGTGAAATTATGAGTTGAATTTCATTATATTTCAACTTTTTGAAACTCTGAATACAAATGGCTGTAATGTAGTTTGTTGTATCCGCTAGTTAGTTTTATTGCACACTCAATGATTGTTTAATGGCCTGGCAAGATGATCTGGGGACGGCACGCCCCCTTTACACTAATTGCTTAACCTCCACAGCCAATCAATGAGTTAGGTACCTTAAAAACATCGACCTAAAAAACTTATCAGAAAGGAACAACATTTTTAAAGCTATATATTTAGAGGTAGTAACTTTTTAATTTATAACCTTTGAGGTATCACCTATACAATTTAGAATAACAAGTTAAATGTTAAATATGATATAGTTTTACTTATATGATAGAAAATCTAGAACCATCCGATAACTCAGAACGTATCCCAATATTGATTGATTAACCAACTCACGGACTTTTGGGATGACTTTATAGCCAGTTTAAGGCGGGACAGAGAGGCCCCTTGTGTCTGTGGCTCTTCCAGGTCCAACTCTTCAGGATCCGCAGAATAGTTAAGCATCACCGACAGCTCCCTCTGACTCCTAACTTGGTCCAAGAGGTTGGTGCTGTACTCCTTAACCGTCTGACGCAGTTTCTAGTAATGGAAAAATGCTTGAGATGCTTATTTTGGAAGACTTTTTTTTAAAAATAATTTATGAAATGTTTTAAATGTGATTTCAGAATTGATATTATTTTAGCATTATGATGGATTTTATTTTCTACCATGAATGATTTGACATCTTGTTCTTCATATTTTCATAATTTATATTGTGATAATCTTCTCACAGATTAGTTCATGTTCTAAGTTAGCACCCACTATCCGAGTACTGTGACGTTCTCCTATTCAAAATTTCAGTTTTGAAGGTCGAAATTTGTTAGAAACTGGATGCTCACACTGTACTCTGTTTTGAATTCGTTCTCCATCCGTTCGAGTCTCTTGAGTTCGGTTGATAGTTCGAAAGCAGTGAGGAGGGGGTCTTTGGAGGAGAGGGAGATGAGAGAGGGGGAGGCCAGGGCTTTGTAGGAGTTGATGCGACTCAGTGAGTGGCTCAGGGAGTCCTCCTTCGTGGACTCCACACACTCGTCACAGCCACATCTAGGAGAAAAAAAGTAGAGTTATACACGTATTACATATTTTCTTCTTATATGAAAAAAAAACTTGGCACCATTCAACTCGAAAATTATCCTATTTGGTAGGTTGTAAGATCTTCGGTTTTCTAAAAAAAACGATATGATAATTATTTTATTTTAAGTTTAATTGGTATCCTTGATACCTGCAGGTATCAAGGATACCAATTAAAATAAAATAATAATTATCATATCATTCTTTCTTATATGATCGAAGATATGAAACCGTTCGATAATTCGTAACTTACAATATATTTTCTCTTCTGACTTGATCGAAAACGTGGCACCGTTCGATAACTTTAAAATTACCTTACACTATTTAATTCAAACTGAGAAGTAAATAATTTCATCAGCACTCACTTGACGTGGTGGGGAGTGGGAATAGAAGCCCCCCTATCCAGCAGTAGCTTCAGTATCTCATAGTGGTCATGATGAGCTGCTAGAATCAGAGGCGTGATGTCGCTAGTGTAAACAGCTGTGCCGTAAGTCATCTTCTCCCAACTCTGAGGTAGAAAACGTATAAAAGATCCTCTAATTTTCCAACTTCACGTTTTTAACTAATACATTATTGGGACATATGTTAGAAATTATGCATCTTAATATTATGAAACCGCTGAGAAATTAGGATTAAATAGTCAGTTGTACCGCTAGATGGCGTTGGTGCAAATTTGATGACAACACAAACGTTACCAATGGATGGCATAATTATATAATTTAATTGATGATAATTTATAAATCAAGTAATTCATTATTATTCTATTATAGATGTTCCCTAATAAGTTATTCTCGTTTTAGTTAAAGTATAAAAACATGTTTCACATTTCACATTAAATAAGTAAATCTAATATTCCCGTAAATCAAAAATTTATGATTTCAAAAGAGGATTATTATCTAACATTTATATATATATTTCAATTCGCAACCTATGATGAAGCACTCACGTAAGACTGTCCAGGTTTGTAGTTTTTTTCTTCCCACTGCAGAAGTAACTCAACTCCTTCCACATACTGCTCCGATATCGCCAACAGCAACGAATCCTGTCAAAAGAACTCCTTTTGATATCTTTCTATTTGCATTTAAATGGAGAATTTCTACAAGATAAAGTTATCCAAACTGAAGATAAGAATGCTACTACTGGAATGATCAACTTAAGTAATCATTCTTATGAAAAACAGAGGTGAAGTTGGTGCTTCATTTTCGGTTGAATCTTTGTTCGTTTATTTCACATTATCTACAAATATGCGATGCTATAGAAAGTGATGATCACTGTTATGATTAGGTTAACTAGACTAAGCTTTTTAACGAATACTAGCATCTAAACCCACCTTAGGAAGTACCCCGAATTCTAGCAAAGCCTGCAGCAGTTCTATGTTCTCATTCTCGATGGCTATGGCCACTGCAGATCTACCTAGTGGATCAGTGCAGTTAATGTCCAGGATATTTGGCGGGTGTTTGCCCTCCTCTAGTAATCTTTGAGTGAAGGAATAATCAGAAAACATCATTCATAATGTGAATCAAACTTGAGAAATTAGTTTATCTACAACAATAAATGATTTAAGGGACGTGAACTAGGAACCGATTCAACTACTTCCTTCCTAGTTCACATCCCTAATTGATTTAGGGACGTGAACTAGGAACCGATTCAAATACTCCCTTCCTAGTTCACATCCCTAATTGATTTAGGAACGTGAACTAGGAACCGATTCAAATACTTCCTTCCTAGTTCACATCCCTAATTGATTTAGGGACGTGAACTAGGAACCGATTCAAATACTTCCTTCCTAGTTCACATCCCTAATTGATTTAGGAACGTGAACTAGGAACCGATTCAAATACTCCCTTCCTAGTTCACATCCCTAATTGATTTAGGAACGTGAACTAGGAACCGATTCAAATACTCCCTTCCTAGTTCACATCCCTGATTGATTTAAGAACGTGAACTAGGAACCGATTCAAATACTCCCTTCCTAGTTCACATCCCTAATTGATTTAGGAACGTGAACTAGGAACCGATTCAAATACTCCCTTCCTAGTTCACATCCCTAATTGATTTAGGAACGTGAACTAGGAACCGATTCAAATACTCCCTTCCTAGTTCACATCCCTGATTGATTTAAGAACGTGAACTAGGAACCGATTCAAATACTCCCTTCCTAGTTCACATCCCTAATTGATTTAGGAACGTGAAATAGGAAGGGGGTAAACGTCCTACTGTAGGTCCCTATTCTATTGGAAATTTTCTTGATTTTATGTATAATGACTTTAACAAATTACGATTGAATTTTAGTCGTATCATTTATCATCGTAGATAGATGATCTTCTTATCATTGATTATAATAGAATGCAGATTATTGGATAAAATTGTCTGGCGACTATTTGCCATGTTCTACATCTTGGACAAACCTTTTGACTGACGCCACATCACCACGCTGTACATAGAGTAGGTACTGCCTTTCCTCCTGAGTTAGAGGTAGCACTTCGTCTACGCTACTTCTGCTGGTTACGGAGGTTTGACTTGCCGTACCTTTCTCCAGTTTACCCTTTGGAAAAACAGAGGAAAAGGGGGAGTTTCTTTATGATATAAGGTTTATATTCTAATTTGCAATAAGCTATTTAGAATATCATAGGCTAAGTTATTGCATAACTTCACAAGTAGTCGAATTCTGAGACGCAGTTCGTACAATTACAAAATCCTTAAAATATTATTTAAGTATTTAATGTTTCAAAAGTTCTATCTAAATTCACACTTACTTCATTTTCGAAAAAAAATAGAAAATATCTTTCCCGATAGTAGGGAAAATAATTTATTATGTATCAGTATTACTAACTGATAATTTATCAAAGGGTTATTTTTCAACTTCTACCAGGTCTTGCTAACCAAAAACTTCTCAAATTTAGTATAGTATTTCAATTTCTTTTATTCAAAAAAATTCTACATTAAGATTGTTTAACGTAAAACCTTTTTAAGATATACAACTAAACAAGAAAGAAAATTCACTCACCGACGCATGATTGGTTTTCAAGCATCCGTTAGTTTTCTTCTCCATTGTCTATTGACATGATAGGATGGTTCCTATTACTAATGTATATTAATTAAGCAAAGCAATCTGAAAATGAAGGTAGCTAATTGATAATATCTATGGTATAGTAACAATTATGGTACAGGGTTAAATTTAACTATATGAATCATAGCTCTACTGAAATGTTATGATCCATCCTAGTAGGATACGTAGGATACTCTAGTAGGATACGTTTGAACTATCAGACAGTTAAAAGATATACCTTTACATTGCATTACATTTACTAGGCATCATATTAGAGCATGTTATATGATGAAAATAATTCTCAAAACAGTTATTCGGTATTCACTCGTGTGAATGACTTTACTGTTTGGAGTCACTGAGCACAGGAGGAGGTGCTTATGGAGACAAGAATTGGAGTCACTGAGCAACTCTACCCGGTGAACCAACCTAAAAACATATGAGTTAAAGTCCAGGTCATTTTATTCTAAAAAGTCTTTTGAAAATAAAACAGTTCATAAAATTGAAAACAGGTTCTGGTGATTTCCTTTATATCACTTGTATCACTTCATTGCTTATATCACTTCATTGCTTGTATCACTTCATTGCTTATATCACTTGTATCACTTCATTGCTTATATCACTTGTATCACTTCATTGCTTGTATCACTTCATTGCTTGTATCACTTCATTGCTTGTATCACTTCATTGATTATATCACTTCACTACTTGTAACACTTCACTACTTGTATTACTTCATTGCTTGTATCATTTCACTGCTTGAATCACTTCACTGCTTGTATTACTGCATTGCTTGTATCACTTCACTGCTTGTATCACTTCACTGCTTGTATCACTGTATTGCTTGTATCACTTCATTACTTGTATCATTTCAATGCTTGTATCACTTCACTTCTTGTATAACTTACTTGTATCACTTCCTCGTATCACTTACTTGTACCCCTTCTTGTATCACTTATCAATTACATAAACCTCCCTGGCAGTCTCCTGACGCATGCCTGACAGTTTTCTGACACATCTCTGACAGTAACATTGGTGGCTAGGTCTTAGCGAAGCCATATATCTGCATTCTGAATAATGCTTTTCTATATATTTCCTATTTGCTGGATGTGCAACTGCATAAGTAATGTATTCTCATTTTTCTTCTTTGCCTTTTGCATATATTGAATTGACAAAAGTAGTGCAATGAATTTGATAGCGAAATGATATTAGAGATCTAACTCTAACTCGGTAGGAACATTTATAAACGGCATATCGTCTGTTATTGTCCATCACGGTAAATATTGATGGTATTTTATCGTAAAATAGCATAATTAAGACATCTCCAAGAATTTTTATCAGAGTATCCGTCCTAAGACAATAGACAACTAGATAATGTGCACTCGGTAGAGCGCATACCTTCGCCGCTACTGTCACCCATTCTCTCCCAAAATTTAATAAACTGCTAACTGGATAATAACCAATCATCCCACCAAGTTTCATGCAATATGGTACAATACTTTTTGAGTTATTGAGTTATAAATGACCTTGACCTTGACCTTTGACAAGATCACTCCCACAATTCTACCAGATGGTTCCTGCATATTGACCAATTGTACCATCAAATTCCAGACAATTTGGTTGAATACTTTTTGAGTTATTGAGTTACAAATGGCTTTGACTTTTGACCCGATCGGTCCCAAAATCTGATAAAATAATTTCTGTATATTGACCAATCGTCCCACTAAGTTTCATGCAATATGGTTCAATACTTCTTGAATTATAAATGACCAAGACCTTGACCTTTGACCGGGTCGCTGCCAAAATTTTACCAACAGGTCACTGGACATGGACCAATCGTTTCACCAAATTTCATGCAATTTTGTTGAACACTTTTTCAGTTAAGCGAATAACAAGATGATAAATAAATAAATAAACGACGGGTAAAATATGACCTTCCCGCATTCTATGAAGGAAATAAGTGTTTAAAATTTGTGATTAAATAAGATTTTATTTACATTGAAAAGAAAATCATAACACAAACAATAATAATTCACAGGTATATAACATACTCTGATCTTTCACAGGTATATAACATACTCTGATCTTTCACAGGTGTATAACATACTCTGATCTTTCACAGGTGTATAACATACTCTGATCTTTCACAGGTGTATAACATACTCTGATCTTTTACAGGTGGATAACATACTCTGATCTTTCACAGGTGTATAACATACTCTGATCTTTCACAGGTGTATAACATACTCTGATCTTTCACAGGTGTATAACATACTCTGATCTTTTACAGGTGGATAACATACTCTGATCTTTCACAGGTGTATAACATACTCTGATCTTTCACAGGTGTATAACATACTCTGATCTTTCACAGGTGTATAACATACTCTGATCTTTCACAGGTGTATAACATACTCTGATCTTTCACAGGTGTATAACATACTCTGATCTTTCACAGGTATATAACATACTCTGATCTTTTACAGGTGGATAACATACTCTGATCTTTCACAGGTGTATAACATACTCTGATCTTTCACAGGTGTATAACATACTCTGATCTTTTACAGGTGTATAACATACTCTGATCTTTCACAGGTATATAACATACTCTGATCTTTCACAGGTATATAACATACTCTGATCTTTTACAGGTGGATAACATACTCTGATCTTTCACAGGTGTATAACATACTCTGATCTTTCACAGGTGTATAACATACTCTGATCTTTCACAGGTGTATAACATACTCTGATCTTTCACAGGTATATAACATACTCTGATCTTTCACAGGTGTATAACATACTCTGATCTTTTACAGGTGTATAACATACTCTGATCTTTCACAGGTATATAACATACTCTGATCTTTTACAGGTAGATAACATACTCTGATCTTTCACAGGTGTATAACATACTCTGATCTTTCACAGGTGTATAACATACTCTGATCTTTCACAGGTGTATAACATACTCTGATCTTTCACAGGTGTATAACATACTCTGATCTTTCACAGATATATAACATACTCTGATCTTTCACAGGTGTATAACATACTCTGATCTTTCACAGGTGTATAACATACTCTGATCTTTCACAGGTGTATAACATACTCTGATCTTTTACAGGTGGATAACATACTCTGATCTTTCACAGGTATATAACATACTCTGATCTTTCACAGGTGTATAACATACTCTGATCTTTTACAGGTGGATAACATACTCTGATCTTTCACAGGTATATAACATACTCTGATCTTTCACAGGTATATAACATACTCTGATCTTTCACAGGTATATAACATACTCTGATCTTTCACAGGTATATAACATACTCTGATCTTTCACAGGTGTATAACATACTCTGATCTTTCACAGGTATATAACATACTCTGATCTTTCACAGGTATATAACATACTCTGATCTTTCACAGGTATATAACATACTCTGATCTTTCACAGGTGTATAACATACTCTGATCTTTAACAGCTTTAGTCATTATAACAGTATTCTCGCCCTATTCAAATAATCAGAGAGTAAAGCTTTTTGAAGCTATTTCAAAGGGCAATAGAGCAAAGGGGTACAGAGTGAGCTCATATATTACCAGACATTTCCACTTTTTCTTATATAAAAGAAAATTATGAAATATTAATTACTACACTTTCATTTTAATCTTTATATACTTTTGTATTAACAAAAATATAGGATTGCCCTATAAATATTACATCACATGGACTTATAATTTTTTTTTCTCAAACCATAATTTATTATAGACCGGTAGTGTGCAACCTGCTCCGTTCCAATTCAAACTATCGTGGAAATTTTCCTATGTTATTGGTACGGGAACAAAAAAAGAGGTTCATTAACATCTATACACCTGACTATTTACTTAATTTTGGCGATTTTTATTTGATTTTTGGATAGCTGAAATCCAGTTGTATTATTGCTGCAAAGTTCATTGAAATATGTATTGTAATAGAAAAGTTACGAGTTATTAATACATTTTCGGAGATGCATTAAGGCCATTTCAAGCGTCAGTGCCTCTTTAGCTGTCTTTATTAGCGGTTGTGTGGTGCCTTTTCTCGTCACACCGCCTTGTGGTGACGAGGAAAGGCTCCCACAACCGGTCAAGACGACAGCCAAAGAGGCACTGACAGTTGAAATACCCTTTAGCTTGAATGACGTTAATGCATCCAAAAAAATGTATTGATGAGCTCGTAACATTTCATTACAATACAGATTTCGATGAACTTTGCAGCTATAAATACGGTTTGAGTTCAGCTATCGAAAGAATAAATTGAAAATTTCCAAGATTAAGTAAATAATCAGCTGTGCAAATGTTTATAAACCTAATTTTAATTCCCTTACGAATAACATAGGAACATTTCCTCGATAAATTGAATTGAACGGAACAGGTTTCTCTTCATCATTCCATTATTCTTTCATTAAATAGACACGACTGTAACGACAGCCTATCAGAAAAATATAACTGCTGATCGTTGACTTTTTATCGGTGATTTTAATCGATGATGAAAAATTCATACGACAATAAAGGATTTGAAATGTCATTTGACAACAAATTATTGATTCAAATTACCTTTCTACACACATTATTAAAGTTACTTTATGGCCCCTTTCACATGCGCATTTTTCTCCTACCACAACAAAAAAAATTGTGCATGAAAAAGCGCTACGACTGAATAAACGTATGTGTTTTGTATGTCCGCTTAGATTAGGCGTTTTTCATGCTGGATTTTTGTTATCGCAGCATGAAAAAAAACGCCGCGTGTGAAATAGAGCTAAGGAATCATTTCCCTCAATAAAATAGGCGTAGTTAAGATGCACCAATATAGCACCTGCAAATCCACTCATAGCCCAGTATATCTGAAATCTTTTCCCGTCCGTGTTTTCGCTGTTAGGATTCATTTCAGAGCGCGTCGCGTCGGGTGCTTTTCAAGTTATTTCTCGCGTTAAATCCTTAAGGGATTTGCTTGCAGGGAATACATTAGAGTTTCACAGGGAATAGAAAGGTCCTAATAACTGCCTCAGAAACTCGCACTAATGCGGTTTATCTCTCGTTTTTCACATTAAAAACCATTTTATAGATTACCACGTTGGACTGGTAATGAAAGAAAAGGCATTTGAATTAAGACTGAAAATGTGAAAGGGTGAGGAATTATGAATTAATATATCACTGATTAAAGGAATAGTTTATAGGATTAATGTAATTAATTCCTATTTCTATTCGTATGGATTTGTATCCGGTGGTAGGTGATTTTGTTCATTTTTTGAGCCACTTTCCTTTCCGAATGCTTCTTCCAGTCCTTTTTACTTAAGCGACATGGCCTTTGGTTCAGAAGCAGATGTTAAACCCCTACTAAACTATCAATTTGTACCTGTAATGGTTTGTAACTTAATTAATATACCTTAGTAAATTTGTGGAGGGTTATGTTTCGCTCGACTTTATTTCTAATCTTGTTATTCTTGTAACTCAAAAAGTATTCAACCAAATCGTCTGAAATTTAGTTGTACGATTGGGCAATATCCATGAACAATTTGATTAGATTTTGGGACGATTGGATCGAAGGTCAATGTCAAGGTTCTTTAGATGGACAATATTATTTATTGGACGGTCAAGGTCATTTGTGTGTGGCGGTGAAGGTATGCGCTCTACTAGGGCCAGTTCCTAATCTTTACCTCCCTTTGCTCTTTCATTTCTCATCACAATATTAATTCTCAAATTTCAATATGACAAAATAAATGTTTTTTAAATACATCAAAAACATTGAACAGGTCTTTTTTATTATTATAATTGAAATGTAACCATACGATGAATATATGTTTAGGACAATTTAATCTATGATAATGTGATGGATGATTTAATATAAAGCTTCTAATTCAAATTGAAGCAAACAAACACTTCACAAATTAGAGAATTACCAACCAATAACAAGAAATGCTCAAAAAACAATATTACGAGATTGTTTTGACACATCTATTTAATTAAATATTCCAGAAACTTTAATTCAGTCATTGTATGGAGATTGCAAAATGGTTGAGTTTACAACTATTGAGAAGTATATTATTATTTGACAAGTCAAGCTCTATACCCAGGGTATGATTGTTGTTGTGTATCATTTCACCTGTAACTTCATCAGTACTTTATTTACTTTATTTCAGTTTAAAATGGAAGAGTATAGCCATGTCTTTATATTGTCTGGGCAGATTAGAGAAATTTAGATTATCATAAAAGTAAATCATAAAAAATATCGGTCCTTAAGAGTAAATCAACATAGCGCTATAATTACAATTTTTTATATTTTCAAACATTCAGGCTTGATAGTATATGTTTTTATAACAAACTCTGTTGAAACTATTATTTCTTAATATCAGATATCAAATTTATTGTTCTTCATTATTATCTTCGCAATCTTGCAGAAGGTTATATTTTCATCGGAATTTATTTATTTATTTATTTATTTATCATCTTGCTATTCGCTTAACTGAAAAAGTGTTCAACCAAATTGCCTGAAATTTGGTGAAACGATTGGTCCATGTCCAGTGACCTGCTGTAAGTCTTTTGGGAGTGACCCGGTCAAAGGTCAATGTCACGGTCATTTATAACTCAAAAAGTACCAAACCATATTGCATGAAACTTGGTGGAACGATTGGTCAATATGCAGGAACCTTTTTGATAGATTTTGGGAGTGATTGGGTCAAAGATCAAGGTCAAGGCCATGTGTAACTCAAAAAGTATTGAACCAAATTGTCTGAAATTTTATGGTACAATTGGTCAATGACCAGGAACGATCTGGTAAAAGTTTGGAAGCGATCCGGTCAAAGGTCAAGGTCATTTATAAACTCAAAAAGTAGTGTACCATATTGCATGAAACTTGGTGGGACGATTGGTTATTATCCAGGTAGCAGTTTCCTTAATTTTGGGAGAGAACGGGTCAAAACGGAGGCGAAGGTATGCGCTCTACCGAGTGCACATTATCTAGTTCAAGATGCAAAGAACGTTAGAGACAATCCTACTCCCATATTGGTACCGAAAGAAAATACGCAAAATGCAATCGAGTGGATGAAAGAGAACGATATTTCAGGCGATTGTCTATTTGAGGAAAAAAGAAACATAAGCGACTAGTTTCGATGAAAATGCTTTAATAAGATATTGAAGAGATATTCAACTTTAATAAGATGCAAAAGATCTTAAAAAGTTTCAAAAAGTAAAAGTAAATAGATCCAATTTTTTCTTATTTGAACGAAAATGTGAAACTGTTCGATATCTAGTAACGTACCCTACCTGCTGTTACATGACTTTCCAAAACCCAATACATGAACATTGTTTCTCAATTCTGATGCTCATGACTATAGGGTTGTGACATTATGCTTTTAAAATCATAGATCCCGAAAATAATGCAGAAGGAGAGAATTAAAGAGTATTGAATGGTTCTACACCAGCGGTATATAGTATTCGATACCATTACATTTCGTCTGTGATATTCTTAAGATCTATGATTTTGAAAGCATATCATCACAACCCTAGTTATAACTATATAGCGAGCAATTAAATAAAAGGATTGAAGCATATTGTCACAACCCTATCCTCATGACAAGAGTTAATTCCATTATTTCTTCATCATTTTAGGCCTAACTTTTGGAGTCTCTAATGGCCCTTAGGAAGCTTTTACATATTAAATAAAAAGGAAAACTTTCGGTAAGTGATCTACAAGAAAGATTTTGATGGAACATTTAATGAGTGGATCAAATAGGTACTGTTATATAGGCAAAAAATAGGTATCCGTGAAACCTGCAGGTATCATGGATATCTATTAAAATAATGAGTTGAATAACAATCAGTATATACTTCTTCCTCATGTGTCATGGATACCTATATTAAAATAATGTTACATAATTATTGTTATATAGTTTATCCATAGGTATCATGGATACCTATCAAAATAATGGTAAATAAGAATTATTGAATTCTTTTTCATATATTAGTATCGAGAATGAGGAACTGTCCGATAACTTAGAACTGACCCCATAGTAGTAGAGTGTCACGAATTTCGGGCACTCTTCTTACTCGGAAAATGAAGAAAATTAATTAGATTATCATAGGTCGTGAACTATTCTGACCTTCAGATATATTTAAATGACCTATCATGACCTGTGTTAACACGCACTATCCGAGAACTGAGAGTGTCAAAACACTAACTTTTATTTAATTTAAAAAATTGAAGCTAGCTAATTACTTTTAAATCTAATTTTGTTCTGCCTAATTAAGCAGGTACATTTATTATTACAGGTGCCAATGCTGTGTGACCCTCTAAACTAATTAACTCTCCAAAGACATCCTGTAGGATTTTAATTCAAAATCCCGTTTTGAAGCCCATGTTTCGGACAGAAGAGTTCAGTGTGAGTTTGGCGTGATAGAGTGAGGTTAGCGCGTGTGTTCTGTCTCTGCTTGCTCAACGGATCCATGGGTGTGTAACTACCTAATTCTTCTACCTATCTTCTTTATTAATTTACTAACTTTATTTTGGATACTATATGAATTGTGTTTAATGTATTAGGACTCTGTGAATATTTATAAACGATGGCTCATAATTTAAAAGGCCGTTACTCGTCTTTAAAAGAGTAATACTAGGTACCATGTTACTAGAATAGTAAAAAAAATCCTACCTATCTATTGTCCAACTCATTTTTAATTCTCTTCGACTCTAGAGTTATTGATCTAGAAACTAATTTATTATTATTTCTAGGTACGCCAAAATATACCTATAAATGAAGATGATTATTATTTTATTATAGTATACCCAATAATTTTGCGTATCTATATAATAATATAGGGTAACTTACAATTTATCGGACGGTTCCACGTTTTTGATCATAAGAAGAAAGTGTGTAATAATTATTATTTAACTTTTATGTTCATTAGTATCCATGATACCTGCAGGTATCATGGATACTAATTAAAATATAGAGTTAGATTATAATTATTGCATAAATTTTTCTTATACATTTACGATCGAAATTGTGGAACAGTCCGATAACTCTGTCACTTAGCCGATAGTTACCTAGGTACTTGTGATTGACACTGACAAATGTGTAAACAGATAAAATTTTAAAGCAGATTGAGACATCTCTTTAAAGGATATTACCACTTAATGTAATTACGTACTTTATTATTAATAGAAAAGTTATTAGAAGTAATCAATAATGTGCCTTTGGAAGTTGTTACTTCCCTATACTGTATACTGTGCCTTTACCAGCCCTATAAGATGTTGTTACTTCCCTATTCTGTCTACTGTGCCTTTACCAGCCCTATAAGATGTTGTTACTTCCCTATTCTGTATACTGTGCCTTTACCAGCCCTATAAGATGTTGTTACTTCCCTATTCTGTATACTGTGCCTTTACCAGCCCTATAAGATGTTGTTACTTCCCTATTCTGTATACTGTGCCTTTACCAGCCCTATAAGATGTTGTTACTTCCCTATTCTGTATACTGTGCCTTTACCAGCCCTATAAGATGTTGTTACTTCCCTATACTGTATACTGTGCCTTTACCAGCCCTATAAGATGTTGTTACTTCCCTATTCTGTACAGTGTACACTGTGAGGTTTTTACTTCCCTATTCTGTATACTGTGCTGCACATCAATAAGTCTTTGCAGTAGAATTGTTTGGCGCTTGGTGAGAAAATAACATTATTTTTTTTCTGGCGCCAGAGTTATATCCTCATTTTGCTGATCTGGAATGACTGTCTATACTGCATTATCCAGGGGATAATTATGTACCTTTATTTATCCAATGGGGATAATTATGTATCTTTATTTATCCAATGGGGATAATTATGTACCTTTATTTATCCAATGGGGATAATTATGTATCTTTATTTATCCAATGGGGATAATTATGTACCTTTATTTATCCAATGGGGATAATTATGTACCTTTATTTATCCAATGGGGATAATTATGTATCTTTATTTATCCAATGGGGATAATTATGTACCTTTATTTATCCAATGGGGATAATTATGTATCTTTATTTATCCAATGGGGATAATTATGTACCTTTATTTATCCAATGGGGATAATTATGTATCTTTATTTATCCAATGGGGATAATTATGTACCTTTATTTATCCAATGGGGATAATTATGTACCTTTATTTATCCAATGGGGATAATTATGTACCTTTATTTATCCAATGGGGATAATTATGTATCTTTATTTATCCAATGGGGATAATTATGTACCTTTATTTATCCAATGGGGATAATTATGTACCTTTATTTATCCAATGGGGATAATTATGTACCTTTATTTATCCAATGGGGATAATTATGTACCTTTATTTATCCATGGCCCCCAGATGACCATGGATATCTATCTTGAAACTGTCTGTGGTGAATGGAAAAGAAGGGGGTTGGCGTCCCTTGGGCCCCGAACTGTTGTTATTTGGATTATGATTTGTGTTTTTTTTAGTTTTACCATTTTTAATTCTACTTGCAGTTTCACTTCCACCTCTTCATTTTCCTCTTCCATCCGTGAGTGCAACCACTGGTGATTGTGTAACTTTTCGTCACATTCTTTGTAAAGCCACTTTTCTTTCTGACTGCTTCTTCCAGTCTCTTGTACTTGATTTCCTTTTGGCGTCAGCGATATGGCCTTTTGTTCCGAAGCACATGTTCAACCCCTACTAAATAATAATCCCTTCGGATTCTCAGAGATATTGAAGATGTTATTGGACGTATCCACATCTTCGATCATAATAAAAAAGTATTTTAGTACATAATCATTGTTATTTAACTTTAATCTTTTTGTATCCAAGATACCTGCATGTACTATGAATACCAATTAAAATAATGATTATTTTATACAGTATTCTCATATGATCGAAAATGTGCAACCATTCGATAACTCTGAACTTACCCTGTATGATATTTTGTTTGTTTTCATCAGTCTCTATTTATGAAGTTGCCAGAGTTGTTAGTAGTTATGGATACTTTTTTTGTTGCTAAAACTTTTATCTAGTTTGGATTGTTTATGTTCTTCCTGATTATCTTCAGTTTGTTTTATTTGAACCCTTCTTGCAGTTTTAGTACACCCCACTTTTACAAAAACTAAAATAAGTGCGAGGCACGTCTTGAAGTTATTACAGTTCTTAGACATAAAAAACGAAGACCATTTTTTGTGAAGTATATTTCACTGTAACAACCATAAAAAAATTGAATTATAATTCAGACCATTCCAAAAAGAAGAAATTGGTACAAAATTATTCTTTTTAACAAAACAAAATTGCAATTCATTCGCTACTTCAATATTTCATCTGGTGATTCTGGCAAAATACGCTAAGTCGACCCCTCAATACCATTTTCTATTATTCTAACTCACAGAAGATGAAATGTTAAAGGAATTCCAAATATATAATAACTTCCTCCTATTAACATGTTATCATTCAGTTTTGTTTATCCACCAGTATCAATTTTATTTAGGGTTAAACATATGATGAACCATAAGTTAAATGAACTGTGGTTATTAAAAGTTAAAAAGTATAAATTTATTATAAGTGATTAATATAGGTGATCGCTCTGCGATGCACTGCAGATAACTGACACTAGTAGAGATTTACAAATCATTTTATATAATGATAAACAGGAAACAATTAGGTATCATAAGACAATTCTGCTGAGTAGTTAAAATATATTAGCTAAATACAACATCTGCAAAACATAAACAATAACTAAGTGTGACTATTACAACAACATACTGCTGCAGTATGAGGGGAAATTAACTATTATACCATTCCATTTGACCATTCCATTTCTACACAAATTATGAAAACTTTCAAAACTCTACTTAATCACATTTCTCAGTGTGAATTTTAGTGATATCTTCTCATTTGCTCACTTTATACACCAACTGCGCACTCAATCTCTTCCAAAAGTACTAGAAGTTTCTGATCCCAAAGAGATTTATTCGACGCCAATCTTCCCATGGTCCCAATCAAACTTTTTGGCATTTTTTCATCCGTTTATTCGAGACGTTTCCTTCCACTGTTGATATAGCCTGATGCTGGATTTGAAAAAGATCTGTAGGCTTTGGTTACTAGTTTGAAGGCTTTGACCGTTACCAGGTTGAAGGCTTTGACCGTTACCAGGTTGAAGGCTTTGACCGTTACCAGGTTGAAGGCTTTGACCGTTACCAGGTTGAATGCTTTGACCGTTACCAGGTTGAAGGCTTTGACCGTTACCAGGTTGAAGGCTTTGACCGTTACCAGGTTGAAGGCTTTGACCGTTACCAGGTTGAAGGCTTTGACCGTTACCAGGTTGAAGGCTTTGACCGTTACCAGGTTGAAGGCTTTGACCGTTACCAGGTTGAAGGCTCTGACCGTTACTAGGTTGAAGGCTCTGACCGTTACTAGGTTGAAGGCTCTGACCGTTACTAGGTTGAAGGCTCTGACCGTTACTAGGTTGAAGGCTCTGACCGTTACTAGGTTGAAGGCTCTGACCGTTACTAGGTTGAAGGCTCTGACCGTTACTAGGTTGAAGGCTCTGACCGTTACTAGGTTGAAGGCTCTGACCGTTACTAGGTTGAAGGCTCTGACCGTTACTAGGTTGAAGGCTCTGACCGTTACTAGGTTGAAGGCTCTGACCGTTACTAGGTTGAAGGCTCTGACCGTTACTAGGTTGAAGGCTCTGACTGTTACTAGGTTGAAGGCTCTGACTGTTACTAGGTTGAAGGCTCTGACTGTTACTAGGTTGAAGGCTCTGACTGTTACTAGGTTGAAGGCTCTGACTGTTACTAGGTTGAAGGCTCTGACCGTTACTAGGTTGAAGGCTCTGACCGTTACTAGATTGAAGGCTCTGACCGTTAGTAGGTTGAAGGCTCTGACCGTTAGTAGGTTGAAGGCTCTGACCGTTAGTAGGTTGAAGGCTCTGACCGTTAGTAGGTTGAAGGCTTTGACCGTTAGTAGGTTGAAGACTTTGACCGTTAGTAGGTTGAAGACTTTGACCGTTAGTAGGTTGAAGACTTTGACCGTTAGTAGGTTGAAGACTTTGACCGTTATTAGGTTGAAGACTTTGACCGTTAGTAGGTTGAAGACTTTGACCGTTATTAGGTTGAAGACTTTGACCGTTAGTAGGTTGAAGACTTTGACCGTTAGTAGGTTGAAGACTTTGACCGTTAGTAGGTTGAAGACTTTGACCGTTATTAGGTTGAAGACTTTGACCGTTAGTAGGTTGAAGACTTTGACCGTTAGTAGGTTGAAGACTTTGACCGTTAGTAGGTTGAAGACTTTGACCGTTAGTAGGTTGAAGACTTTGACCGTTAGTAGGTTGAAGACTTTGACCGTTAGTAGGTCGAAGACTTTGACCGTTAGTAGGTTGAAGACTTTGACCGTTAGTAGGTTGAAGACTTTGACCGTTACTAGGTTGAAGGCTTTTCTCCATCCATGAGCATTGTCACCGATTGTGGTAGGTGACATTGTTCATGAAGACACTTTCCTTTCTGACTGCTTCTTCCAATCCCTTGTATTTAATTTTCTTTTGACGTCAGCGATATATTCAACGATATGGCTGAAACAGACGTTAGACCCCTATTAAAATACAATTTCTATTATTCTGAAATATTTTCTAAATATAGATTATTTATTTAGACTTGCATTCTGCACCTTCTCATCCATCATACGCTTCATGTTCATATATTGTGTAAATTCTAAACTAAGCTCATTAAGTAGCTATAGGGTCAGTTCTAAAATATCGGATGGTTCAACATCTTCTATCATACAAGAATAAAATATATACTAATTAATACTTACTTTTTATTTTATTTGATCGAAGATTTTGGAATGTCCGATAATACAGAACTAACCCTACCTACTTGTTGATGGGATCTAGAGATCAACAAGTATGGCAAGATCTTTAATAGCATCTGTAGTAGAGAGTCTTTCTTTCACAGAAGCATTAACTATAATCTAATCGTAAACTGTTCAAGAGTTTTCAAGTAGGTGATTGTAACTCTTGTATAGTTTTTCAGTTTGAAACTCTGGTATCTATCTGGTGCCTTCTTTTGGACTTATTTATGGGAACTACAAAATTGTCTACTTAAACTGTTCTTTTATAAATTTGTGAAGCTTAATTCTATTGAAATTAGGTTCATATAATTTATAATTATATTTTTATTTGAAGGATTTACAATTTTGATATTTATTTACCTCTATAAGATTCTCTTTTTCCATCTCCCAAAAGTGCTTATTGTGTCGGAACACCCTACTTCCACTTTGTGTGTCGTCTTTTCTATCCAAATCTTGAGATCTTCTCTCGCGGAGTCAGTATTTCGGTCAAAGGAGTCTTCTCTGTTTACTCAATACACCTAACATCTGAAGATCTTACTCTACTTATATCTCGTGTAATTGGCCAGAAGTTTAGACTGGCTTAAAGGGACTAAATCTTGGCTATGAGAAAATAATGGTAATGTTATAAATTACAATTTACTAAAAAAACAATATCATTTCAATCTTTTCCTATGTTAATAAATGGCGTCCACAAAAGCCCTTTCTCATATCTTGCTATCAAAATTAATAATCAAACTTCACATATAATAACAAAACAATTCACCTCAATTATTTCAACCTTTTATAAATGTTCATAAGCAGATTCTTCAATGATATTATAAAACATGATTTAGAACAGTCATAATATATCTTCTTTGTGCAGCAGTGTTTCATCCTTCTTCTGCAGAATCATCATCTGATACTCTTGGGACCGACACTTTCATCTGTAGCGATATTTTACATCGAGTAACAAAGTGATTGAGTGCTTCAGATACCAATGCCATTACGAATGGGAAATGGAAAAGCAAAATATTTGGCTCCTTCTTTCGCGCTCTCTATTTCAGTCAAAAAGTCTATGGTTTCCCTCAGGGATAACGGAGAGCAAGAATTATTTCGCTAGATAGAGTTCTCTTCACTGAGGAAAATCTAAAATTCTTTACCCTCCCCTCTATGTTACAGTGGTGGAATACAATATCTTTATTTTCATTATAATAACTATGATAAAACGGTCATTTAAACGATTGGAGATAATCTGCTAATGCGTTTTTTCAACAAAAATGCAGCATGAAAAACGCCCAATCTGAGTTTACATATGAAACACACACGTTTATTCAGTCGTAGCTATTTTTCATGCTCAATTTCATATCCTGCGGCATGAAAAAAACGCCCGTGTGAAAGGGGCCTAAATGTATGAATTTGAAGGGTTCCTTCCATGTATATCGCAAACTGCATCTAAATTCTGGGAAGACGAAGCTAACAGCATACATTGATTGTTCAAATAGACCTCACGGTCTGCTGTCCCATCCATCTGCTCTCTCTCTCTGATTTTGAACAAGAGAAGATGACTTTAGATTTATTGTCTGAGAGAAACGCTCTTATGAATTGAAACCATTTGTCTATTGTGCTGATGAATATACAAATCTATTCTCTTGTGCCTATGAATTGTAACCATTTGTCTGTTGTGCTGATGAATATACAAATCTATTCTCTTGTGCCTATGAATTGTAACCATTTGTCTGTTGCTGCTGACGAATATACAAATCTATTCTCTTGTGCCTATGAATTGAAACCATTTGTCTATTGTGCTGATGAATATACAAATCTATTCTGTTGAGCGTATCTATAGACCAATAGAGTCAGCGCCATTCCATTTCATTTTATCGGCAAAATATTCTTATGTTATTCGTACGGGGATAAAAAATAAGGTTCATACATATATATTTAGCTGACGATTTAGTTAATCTTGGAAAATTTTAATTCATTATTTGTATACCTAATATCTAACAGCATTCATAGCTGTTAAGTTTATTTGAATTTAGTCTTGCAATAAAAAGTTACGAGTTAATTACACTTTTTTGTGTTCGTTTTCACGTCAGTCATCAGTGTCAGTGGCTCAGTGGCTGTCGTTTCAAGAGGTTGTGTAGTGCTTTTGCTCGTCTCTTTAGAGCAAAACATTAGCCAACCTCTCGAGAAATTACTGGCACTGACGTGAAAACGATAGCATAATAAATAACTCTTAACTTGTTCTATTATTGAACTTATTTCAATAAACTTCACAGCAATGAATGCGGTTAGATATTAGGTATTCAAATATCGAATTAAAATTTTCCAATATTAATTAAACAGTCAGCTATACAGGTGTTCATGAACCTTATTTTTATCCCGTACGAATAACATAGGAATATTTCGCTAATAAGCTGAGGTGGCCATTCCTTTTCTTTACTGGTCTATTGAAACCATTTGTCTTCTGCTGGTGACAATCATTACGATCGTGTGTGAGCATCATAAGCTTATCAGACAGGATCCATTAGCTCTTTTCCCCCATTCGATCTGACCGATACATTATTTTCGTTTAATGGTTTTGCTGTCGTCTTCAGAACATTAAATTACTTAGTTAGAAAGAATGTTCAGGCAGCTTTAGATACTTCATAGTTAGTATATACTACAATCTATTGGTAAGTCCTTAGTGAGAAGACGTATCAGCAAATCCTTACAAGATATCCTCTTTATCACGGTTAAATGTTCCTACCTTAACTGTTCAAAAATGTCTGTAACATGGAAATACTTTTTAGGTGAAAAGTAATTAAAGTTCTCTACTCAGAAGCTTTTTATTTTAAATGCCAACTCTGTAGTGAATGGACAAAATAACCGAAATAAAACAAATTACACCAAGAGAAGATTTGCTACGAGTAATATTTATAGGACATCAAGACTTCAACCACAGCTATGAGTGAAAATTCTTCCATACATAATTCCCCAACACTATCGAGGCATTGCAATGACTAGTACTGATAATAATACTCTCAACCCTTTATGTCCTCAATTAATTTGATTGTAAATTAAGTATTTTCATGATATTTAAATTAAACAATAAAAATTAATCACAATTTTGATTAAGCAATGTAAGAGTACACATGTGCTTTAATATATACGAGTACACATGTGCTTTAATATATACGAGTACACATGTGCTTTAATATATACGAGTACACATGTGCTTTAATATATACGAGTACACATGTGCTTTAATATATACGAGTACACATGTGCTTTAATATATACGAGTACACATGTGCTTTAATATATATGAGTACACATGTGCTTTAATATATACGAGTACACATGTGCTTTAATATATACGAGTACACATGTGCTTTAATATATATGAGTACACATGTGCTTTAATATATACGAGTACACATGTGCTTTAATATATATGAGTACACATGTGCTTTAATATATATGAGTACACATGTGCTTTAATATATATGAGTACACATGTGCTTTAATATATACGAGTACACATGTGCTTTAATATATACGAGTACACATGTGCTTTAATATATATGATGCATATTCATATGGAACCCAAACTGCTCTGAATTATCATTGTATGTATAATGTGTGTACGTGTGTTTGTGTGAAGCATCTGATGAAGTAATTCGAATATGGCTTTGATTTATCTCTTAAATTTAGTAAAAGTTTCAAGGTTCCATATTTTGGGCCATGTAAAAGAAACTATATGATACTAATATACTTTTTATTACAATTATTATTACACAGCTTGTTCCAGAGGTCCTGAGGGTAGCCATTGCTCTCAGAGTGGGTGCCAGAGTTTGTGAATCTCATTCTTTTGCCCTGTGGTATTGGGATGGATGTCAGAGGACTGCATGGCTTGTCTTGTAGGTACCGCTCAGCCGCTGATAATGTATATCAACTGCCGGGGCTGCGGAGAACCGTAAACGTCAGAAATATTCCCTTACCAGGTTGATTCTCAATCCTGGAAATGTTGGAATTGTTAACTGGTTCTTCAAGTTGGTATTCAGCTAGTAGGACTGTGACGAATGTTCATTTTGGAGAATAATCTCAATTATTGCTGTATATACGTATAAATAGGTAGGATAAATAATTACTATAATTGAAGTAATTTATCATAAATTTAAAACATTTATCGTCTTTCGTCGGACATTCCCGACAAAAAATCCCGACGATACTGTCTTTATTATGATATTTTACGATAAAATACCATCAATATTTACTGTAATGGACAATAACAGACGATGTGCCGATTGTAAATTTACCGACTGGGATACACTCCTAAGATATTGTACGCAATTGCTTCAAAATGTCCTTATTACAATAAGTTTACCACACGGTAAAATGCCATTATTACAATAAGTTTACCACACGGTAAAATGTCCTTATTACAATAAGTTTACCACACGGTAAAATGTCCTTATTACAATAAGTTTACCACACGGTAAAATGTCCTTATTACAATAAGTTTACCACACGGTAAAATGTCCTTATTACAATAAGTTTACCACACGGTAAAATGTCCTTATTACAATAAGTTTACCACACGGTAAAATGTCCTTATTACAATAAGTTTACCACACGGTAAAATGCCCTTAATGCTGTTCATCATACCGAAGATTCTCATCAAAGGCGCTATAGTATGTTGGTTAGTTCGTACCAAAGGAAATGATGCTAATATATGACAGAGAATTGCGTAAATAATAAAAAGATGAGAAGGACCTTTACAGCGGTTACTAAAGTGGATACGACACACTGTGTCTGCTGGAAAATGTGTTTCACTGCGATACATTTATTTACAATATGAAGATAGTGAAGAAGGTAAAACCTCCGTTTGTGAAGGGTCAAAGTGGAAGATGGATCCTTTGCCCAATACAACAGAGAATTGCATAAAGATATAAAGATGAGATGGACATTAACATTTGTTACTAAAGTGGATACGACGCTTTGTGTCTTGCGTGGCACTGTATGTCGTAAGGGGGTTTTCACCGCAATATCTATTTACGATAATATTAGTATAGGCAAATGATCTAAACTTTGAGTGAAGGGTCTAAATTTTTAGATAGAGCCTTTATCTTATTTGAATAAAGGCTTTTTTGTTTGCTTTACTGTGTTAACAGCAAACGACTTTGCATTGGTCTGGTGGGGACTTCTAATTATTTATTTATCTAATTATTTATTTATAGTGTTATTTCAGTAATTAAATTTTTTTTTTGTTTATCAAAATATTATTCATGTAAATATTCATTAATCTGAATATTTATTGTTTATTTATTTAATTATTTATCTAATTATTTATTTCACTAATTTATTATGTATTTATTCTATTTTTTGTTTATCTAAAATATTATTTATTTGATTATTAACAGAAACATAATATTTTGAGTACATTTCTTTTATTGCTTAATAATTTCGTTCCACTTACTCCTTGTTTAACTCAAGTTATTTTTTCTTATTTACTCTGAGTATGAAAGTATCTTTAATTATCTCGTAACTTTTTGTAACAAATATTAAAAATGTTACTCACTGAATTATATGACACTAACTAATAATTTTCTATCGCAAAACTTCTAAACATTTTAAGTTACGAAGTTACGCCCGTCTTCGCGTACACAGTTTAAAACTTTGAGATATTTTTGCCACGTGATTTTCTAATCATTTTATAAACTTCTTATTTTTAAGGAATATTAAATTTATCAGAGTGATGGAATTTCCAGAATGAAGACCCTTTAAATCTACACATTTTATACACTAATTATTAAAACATTAGTATTTCAAATAATTAACGATTGCAAACAGAAAAAAAAAATCATAGGAATCCAAACCGTTTCATTCAAACTGTTTTTTTTTTTAGTGCATTGGATCTCTTCTTGAAGTGGTAATTAAAATGTAAAACATAAATATCTATCACCTATATAAACTGCATACACTTAAAATTAATTATGAAATTTAATCTGTATTCTGAATATAAAACTTCCAATTCTGTGATATATAACTTTCACAGCGTCACCAGCAAAGTTTGCTTAGCTCTTCACTTCCAATGGGTGCTTTGATATTCTGATTTAACTCCGCTAGTCTACCCAGCTTACAGCACTACTTCATTAGTGTGATCACATGAATGTGTTAGTGTGATCGCATGAATGTGTTAGTGTGATCGCATGAATGTGTTAGTGTGATCGCATGAATGTGTTAGTGTGATCGCATGAATGTGTTAGTGTGATCGCATGAATGTCCCACGCTTCCTTTGAGTGCTAGGATAACCAATGGATTCACCTCACTTTGAATGGTAGGATGAAAGTACTCCTTTTCAAATTGCGAATTTGGAGAACTTAAAATGGTACAAGTCGTATTAAATATACGCCATTTTGTTCATAAAGAGTTGATTTCTATCACCCTATTAAAATTTGCATTGATCTTCAACAACAAAAATGTTTTCTTAACTTGAGAAGAATCATCCTGCAGTTCGGCGAAACACCTTCAACAGTTCGCCGAGAATTCATGCTTCACTTCAAGATCAGTGGAAGGGCGGCTAAATCTTACCACCTGAAAAAGTTCAAAGTATCGTGATTTTTTCAATGAGACTAGTCCCATCCACCAGAAAGGCAAATGAAAACAAAACCAAAAAGAACGGAAGCAGTGATTCAAGAGGTTAAAGAGTTTCTTTGAAGAAACCCTCAGTTGCTCTCTCAGAAAAACATCTCTGCATGATTCACCCTCCAAAACCACGTTGTGGAGGATCAGTAGATATTGACTTTTTTCCGTTTTTATCATTACACTTCAGTTCAACCATTAACTGATGTCCACAAAGCACAGAGAATGCAGTAAGTCAGTGGATTCTGCAGCAACCATTCAACATTGTAGAATAAAATAATTTGGAGTGACAAGAACCAAAAACACATCGAAAAAACGACGCGGAGTGTAGAAAAATGAAAATCCTCAGAATTTCAATAAATAAATGATAGATGTGATGTTAAAGTAATGAATGATCTTCATTGCCATTATTAATGGAATGGTTCCAATTCTTCATGCATTCCTTGACGATGATGGCAACTTGTCATCGTGTGATGGTGTTTATACCTCAGATTGCTCCCGTACATTATTTGGCTCAGTCTGCAACTCGGTTCTTCACTTTGGTGGATGCAAGACCACATTGTACAAATGCACATCCAGAATTTCCCAATAAAAAAGTTCGAGGTAGAGTCATTAGAACGAAAAATCCCTATCCAGTGCACTGTCCAGAACTAAATACTTTTGACTTTCACTTCTGGGCTTCTGCACAAATTCGAATTTATAGGGAAAAAAAGGATTCGATTATAAAGGCTCCTACACAATGTGTTTAAAGTTTCGCTGAAAAATATAACCAGGAGACTTCTGAAGAGAGTTTGCAAGAATGCTCTGAAGAGTGCGTCGTTCTGTCTTAGGCTGGAGGGGTCATTTTCAACAACTTTTGCAAGGCCTCAGAAATGTCTAAATTAGGTTATTCCTTATATGATCGAAAATGTGGAACTGTACGATAACTAGGAACTCACCCTACTAAATATAGTAATAAGAAATTATTAAAGCATTCAGTTACATTCTATCCCGTATTTGTCGCTTTTTTTAATATGTCTATTAAAATTTTTTAATTTTTTAAACTTTTTTAAACTCTACCGAAATAGAAACATTGTCTTTTGGAAAAATTCTCCGTGTTGAAGAAATAGTTTATTTTTTGTTGGGACAGTCTTATTCAGTATAAATTTCTTCATATTTTGGTATAAATAAATGGAAGAAAAATTGACCATTGGCTATATGAAAAATACAATGATATATTATTTAAATCTTTCTTTTGTATAATCTAAGTAGAATAAAGTAATTTTCTCTCTGTCTTCTTTAATTAGTTTCCCTTTGTTGTTATTTATGCAATCGTCTTTGTTCTTTTTCTTCTAATGACATGTGATACCCTCAGTACTGCTGCCGTATGTGAAAGAGAGCGGCTTCTTACATTTCATATAAAATTGCCTACTATTTTTCTTCTCGCTGTAATTTGTGCTGAGATGTGGGGCTGATTTTTCTCTGTGAAATGTTCTATATTCAGAATAAAGTATTCCTATTCCGAATATATTATCTTCAGGAAAAACTCATGATAAAGTACATCCCTGTTGGTAAATTTACAATCGGCAGATTGTCTGTTATTGTCCATTACGGTAAATATTGATGGTATTTTATCGTGAATATCATAATAAAGACGTTGATAATGTCCGACGATAGACAAGTAATGTTTTAAATTTATGATAAATTACTATTGTATTTTTGTCTAATCATTTATTGTCGTAGATAGATGATCTTTTTTATTATCGATTATAATCACCGATAGTAATTCGACAATTAGTAACAGTGTTTTTTAAAACACTGTAATTAAAACCACCCATTTAAGACTGATATTCAATTGTCTAGTTGTCGAATGTTTCAGTTTATCCTGAGATTGAAAATATCTTTCTGACTGGATTTCGATTGGAGTTCATGAAATGGTCGTTTCGTCCTTCCTTTGGGTTTCGAATGGAATGTTGGTAGGTATTGAGTTCTAAAGCAATTTCATTCTTCAGTAATTGCAAAACTGTATTTTTAGATTAAAGGAATAACTCACAGATATTTGGAACTCGAAATGAAGTTAAATCCGTGACGTTGTTTTCAATGCTAGATAATTATCGAAGAAATGAAATACTATTGTATGTACTATCAAAGAAAAGATTTCTGCATGATGTTCATTACTCAAATCACAGTTTTCTAATTTCCTATCATTTTCAAGTATTACATATTTATCATCTTGTAGCTACCAAAACTTATTATTAAATGTCAACATGCATTACAATTAGTAATGTTTCTTTTTGAAAATGTTAGACGGTTTAAAATTCATTACTGATGCATTTTTCTTTGACTTTACTATGTACAATTGTTGTTGTACATGCATCTTAATTTATTGTATCTAATATTACTAAGCTTGAAATATAAAATGGTTGGTATTGATTTTTTCATTGAGTTGGAGAATGACTGAAATTTTAAAACAATCTATTAGAAAAGTATCCTATATAGTTGGAAATTTATCTTCATTATAAGTTTGCAAAAAAAATCTTCATCAGCTGCATAATCTAAAAACTTTGACAGTTTCTTCCAGTCCCTTGTACTTAATTTCCTTTTGACGTCAGCGATAACGCCTTTGGTTCCGAAGCAGACATTAAACTCCTACTAAATTAATTAACCCTACGCTCCAGAGTGTTCCATTTACCATCGAATTGGTAACTTCTCTAAGTTGGTAGCCTTAAGTTAGCTCAGTGTAATTTAATGGGGAATTGGCAGGAATAAACTTGGTGTAAAATTCAGCCACCACTGGAATTCCTGTGGAAGAAAATCCTAAACTGCGGAAGAAAAAGACCTTCTGGATCTAATTAAAGAGAATTTAGTGTTGGATATACCTGTACTATCGGATATCACTGTGATGATGTACTATCAGAGAAAATAGTCGCTGTGATGATGTACTATCAGAGAAAAGAGTCACTGTGATGATGTACTATCAGAGAAAAAAGTCACTGTGATGATGTACTATCAGAGAAAAGAGTCACTGTAATGATGTACTATCAGAGAAAAGAGTCACTGTGATGATGTACTATCAGAGAAAAGAGTCACTGTGATGATGTACTATCAGAGAAAAGAGTCACTGTGATGATGTACTATCAGAGTAAAGAGTCACTGTGATGATGTACTATCAGAGAAAAGAGTCACTGTATGATGCTAATTTTACAAAAAAAAACATTTTATAATTTTCTCTTATTTTCAAATATATCAAGTTTGTCGTAGTGTAACCAAATCTAATTTTAAAATTTCTACAAGCATTACAATTAGTAAAGTTCAGTTATATTAGTTAAGCTATTTGTAAAACTTATAACTCTTCGAGTTCTCTACAATTACAATCATTAATATTTTTGTGTTAGGTAGGCATCATTCAAAATCACATGACTTTATTGAATAGCTTCTCTTCATGCACATGCGGTGTTACTTACACGGTATATCATCTACAAGGTAGAGTATTACGCAGGTTCATATCAAGAAGATTACAGTTTTGTTGTGAAATACGCAATATCAGATTGCATACTCAACATACTATACAGCGTGTTAAATAGTTATTTGTATATAATGATTTTGCCATGGTTGCCATGAAAATAGTATTTAACTTGTTGTATCATACAAAGTATGTAATCTTATATTGCCGAGGCATATTAACTCTCATATGACTTGAATATTGCAGGGTCCCAGAATTGCGTTCGTATGTGCGTGTTTGTATGCGTATAAGAGTCTATAACTCGTATCAAGGTGTAGAGTACCACAGTACATAGAATAGTATAGTACCCCAGTTACATGTATTATTCAAATTTATTCTCGGTAGGCTGTGACGTCATGTATGTAAACAAGAGGTCACGTCATTGTAAACAGAATTGCTGTGGGTCACGTGGAATAGAGAATTAAGATGGCGGTCAACGCGACCGATCTGACTAATGATCTAATTATCTTGAATAAATTGTCTTCTTCAAGACTAAAATTTTTTTACTATTTTGGGTGTAAAAAGACCAGTAGCAATTTCATCAACAGTCATTTTTTAATTTTCGTCCGTATGACTATAAAGATTGGATAATAGCATGCGGTAATGTGGAATTAAAAAAAATATCACCGAAAACGTTATTTAACAAAAGTTGGGTGTGTTGCAGCCATCTTTTGTGTTTGTACTGTACGTACAAACGTACGCACCATTGTTGACATGTGACGTCACAGCCTACCGGGACACGCGTAATATCCCCCCTATAGCTCTGGGATACTATATATTCTCTGTACTATGAGAGTACCTTCTAAGTTAACGTATCTTTGTCTCTGACATGTGGTAGGTGACTTTGTTCATGGAGCCACTTTCCTTTCTGACTGCTTCTTCCAGTCCCTTGTATACATTATTCCATTTCTTTGCATCAGTCCAACCCTAAGTTGCTAAAGAAGACGTCAAACCTCTATATTGCCTATAATAATACTAAGCAGTATTGTCAGTGCATTTGAGGATAAATTGGATCAGAGCAGCAAATTCTTCGAGCATCTGAGGAATAAAATGGAGTCCGATAGTGATATTTCATTCTGGTGGAGGTACTTTAAAGTGTATGGTATGACTCTCCTATACTATATTGGAAATTATTACAATGGATTGATATAAACTGGAAAATATCCATCATTAACGCACATTTAATTTTTATATACATTTTTTCTTCAAGAAAATTAAAAAGAACCTTTCCTAATACAAAATCTATAGACTGTAAGTAATATGTAAAGATTAGAGAAATTTGAATTATTTTAGTCAGAAAATCCCTTTCATTGATCTAGATGTTGTTACTTGGAATTATTTCAATTAAAATTCACCCACGTCTTTATTTTCCTGAGACTTTGTACCTCACTTGTTATATTGGGGTTAGAATTATTATTTTCAATTCAGAGAAACTGAGGATCTATTCACTTTCTTATTCTTTTGGAGTGCTCCTTATCAAAACAGATTTCGACTTTCCCAGAAGTTTTATTTTATGCACCAAAGTTTCCTTAGATTTTGGTTCTTCTCGACACCTCCAAGTTGAGATACTAAAGCTCCACGATGTAGAGGGTATTAGAGAATCACTACAGTACTCCTGGCAATGGGCCAAGACAATCCACAACATCTACTCGCCTGGTAATGCACTAAACTGGAGATAATCTCTAGAGAAGTGGTTCTCAAAGTATTTTTCTCGCGCACCCCTTGCTTCTCTCAGGCACCCCCTGAGCATTGTACTGCATTGAAATGGATTGAAAAGATACTATTAGAATATATTCCGGTTACTATGATGTGAAAATTTAAAATGAAATTAGAAAAAATTAAGGAAAATTAAGGTTTTATTTACATTCTGCATGAAATTAACAGCAAGAACCAAACTTCCATGATACCTGCAGGTATCATGGATACCAATAAAAATTAAATAATTATTATTATATCGTTTTTTCTTATATGATCGAAGATGTGAATCTTACCGACCATTCGGAACTTACCTAGTCTTTCGTCGGACATTCCCGTTAAAAAAACCGACGATAATGTCCGAAATTATATTTTATAAGTTACTATCAATATTCAATTATCTATTTAAGTATTTATAGCCTATTCTCTAGAAATAAAGCATCAAGTTGCTCCCGTTGAAGTCGCATCTAATCACCAGTTCCTAAACTCTGGAAAACATACGCGACTTTTCTAAAATTGGATTACGGAAGAAAAAGAATGAACGAAAGAATCTGGGGCAGAAGTCGTATTTTTCTTGCGAGCTATTTTTGGCATTAGGGTGAGTTCTGAGTTATCGAACAGCTTCACATTTTCGATCATAGTAATTATTACTTGGCTTTTATTTTTAAAATGATTATATATATATTATTTTTATATGATCGAAAATGTGGAACCGTTTTATAACTCAGCACTTGGTCTGCTCTTCAATTTCATCAATAGAAAATTATTGTATAGTGAAGGATTTACCATTTCAAAGATATTATCTGAGAAGATTAGCTCTATACCTCTGGTCTGATTGTTCTGTTTCATTATTACTCTATCCAAGCTTTTAACTTCATCAGTTTTAATGTATTCATTCACTCTATTTCATTCACACATTCACGGTTAGTTTTTCATTGAAAAATTGGTCAATGTTGATTTTCCTTATACGATAATTTTTTAGATAAATTTATTTATAGAGACATTTTTACTTATTGGTCATTGTGTATATTGAATAAAATTCTTTACCAAGTCACTTATCATAACCTTAATGCATGTCAAATTACAACAGTTTGTAAAGAATGTACGTACCCACGTTTCAGCTATACATGGGTATACATACATACATATAAGGAGCTATATTTCTTTCGGAAACCACAATGAAGATCATACTGAAGGTAACTGCCGAATCATCGAATAAATACTGTAAGCCTATACCTTCTATAGGCTCTCTCGAATAATAAATTGAATGAAGTTATATCGTCTGAAACTCAATTTCTATTGGACATATTATATGATATTGTGAATGGGAAGAAGGTTCTGAACTTAGCAAGAGGTTCTGAGTGTAACAAGAAGGTTCTGAGTGTAACAAGAAGGTTCTGAGTGTAACAAGAAGGTTCTGAGTGTAACAAGAAGGTTCTGAGTGTAACAAGAAGGTTCTGAGTGTAACAAGAAGGTTCTGAGTGTAACAAGAAGGTTCTGAGTGTAACAAGAAGGTTCTGAGTGTAACAAGAAGGTTCTGAGTGTAACAAGAAGGTTCTGAGTGTAACAAGAAGGTTCTGAGTGTAACAAGAAGGTTCTGAGTGTAACAAGAAGGTTCTGAGTGTAACAAGAAGGTTCTGAGTGTAACAAGAAGGTTCTGAGTGTAACAAGAAGGTTCTGAGTGTAACAAGAAGGTTCTGAGTGTAACAAGAAGGTTCTGAGTGTAACAAGAAGGTTCTGAGTGTAACAAGAAGGTTCTGAGTGTAACAAGAAGGTTCTGAGTGTAACAAGAAGGTTCTGAGTGTAACAAGAAGGTTCTGAGTGTAACAAGAAGGTTCTGAGTGTAACAAGAAGGTTCTGAGTGTAACAAGAAGGTTCTGAGTGTAACAAGAAGGTTCTGAGTGTAACAAGAAGGTTCTGAGTGTAACAAGAAGGTTCTGAGTGTAACAAGAAGGTTCTGAGTGTAACAAGAAGGTTCTGAGTGTAACAAGAAGGTTCTGAGTGTAACAAGAAGGTTCTGAGTGTAACAAGAAGGTTCTGAGTGTAACAAGAAGGTTCTGAGTGTAACAAGAAGGTTCTGAGTGTAACAAGAAGGTTCTGAGTGTAACAAGAAGGTTCTGAGTGTAACAAGAAGGTTCTGAGTGTAACAAGAAGGTTCTGAGTGTAACAAGAAGGTTCTGAGTGTAACAAGAAGGTTCTGAGTGTAACAAGAAGGTTCTGAGTGTAACAAGAAGGTTCTGAACTTAGCAAAAGTCTCTGAACTTAGCAAAAGTCTCTGAACTTAGCAAAAGTCTCTGAACTTAGCAAAAGTCTCTGAACTTAGCAAAAGTCTCTGAACTTAGCAAAAGTCTCTGAACTTAGCAAAAGTCTCTGAACTTAGCAAAAGTCTCTGAACTTAGCAAAAGTCTCTGAACTTAGCAAAAGTCTCTGAACTTAGCAAAAGTCTCTGAACTTAGCAAAAGTCTCTGAACTTAGCAAAAGTCTCTGAACTTAGCAAAAGTTTCTGAACTTAGCAAAAGTTTCTGAACTTAGCAAAAGTTTCTGAACTTAGCAAAAGTTTCTGAACTTAGCAAAAGTTTCTGAACTTAGCAAAAGTCTCTGAACTTAGCAAAAGTCTCTGAACTTAGCAAAAGTCTCTGAACTTAGCAAAAGTCTCTGAACTTAGCAAAAGTCTCTGAACTTAGCAAAAGTCTCTGAACTTAGCAAAAGTCTCTGAACTTAGCAAAAGTCTCTGAACTTAGCAAAAGTTTCTGAACTTAGCAAAAGTTTCTGAACTTAGCAAAAGTTTCTGAACTTAGCAAAAGTTTCTGAACTTAGCAAAAGTTTCTGAACTTAGCAAAAGTTTCTGAACTTAGCAAAAGTTTCTGAACTTAGCAAAAGTTTCTGAACTTAGCAAAAGTTTCTGAACTTAGCAAAAGTTTCTGAACTTAGCAAAAGTTTCTGAACTTAGCAAAAGTTTCTGAACTTAGCAAAAGTTTCTGAACTTAGCAAAAGTTTCTGAACTTAGCAAAAGTTTCTGAACTTAGCAAAAGTTTCTGAACTTAGCAAAAGTTTCTGAACTTAGCAAAAGTTTCTGAACTTAACAAGAGGCTGGGAGTGTAACAAGAAAGTTCTGAACTTAGCAAGAAGGTTCTGGTCTTTGATAGATTTAGGAAATTCTTCAATTGGTTTTTACATTAATTTTTAGTCTGTACAATGATTGACTTGGGGTTTGAATGAAGATAGTAATCCAATTCGAAGATACACTGTATTTGTTTATCTTGGGAGGACATTACATAGTGATAACTCAAATATGGTATAGATGAGTTCGGACCAGACCAACTCGGATGGGCCGGTCTGAAGTCCTTACTTTCAGTGCTGAACCCGACTACGACTGGACCTAACTGACCACTGAACCTGACTACGACTGGACTACGAATGAACTACCAAAGACTGAACCTGACTCGTATGATCCTAGTTACATAAGGCCAGGCCTTTATATACCTCTAATCATCTTCACAGGAAACCACTAATGAGCTAACACCTCTTCCATAACTTGGTTGGCTCAAACCACATGAATCTCAACTCGTAAACTAATTATTGGCTCACATAGAAATAGATCATTATTATTACAAGGATTTCTAAGCTGTCCTTAAACATCATTAAATCTTTTATTACTCCGTGGGAAAGATAGCATATTCCATTACTTTAGACATGTTTCAGATCTAAGATTTTACAATTTAATTTTAGCTAATTCAGAATGCTACATAGTCTATATATAATTAAATTCATGAATTTTGATCTTTGCATATTTTCGTTATTTTAAAACGTGTGTCAAAAGATTCAAAATGAAGATCCTAGATTTCGACATTTTCAATCATATAAGATAAAGTATAAAAATTAAAATATAGGCTAGATGAAAAATGATTTCATAATTTTCTCCTTTATGATCGAAAACGTGGAACCGTCCGATAACTCGTAACTTACCCTAGTTTGATATCTCCTCCCTTTCCCCAATCCGCATAATTTCTCTCATGTAATAGCTGTCTAATTACTTCGGTACGCATCATTGCAAGTGTCATGAGTTGTGAATTGCAACCATAAATAACTACTAACGAGACTTCGAAAAAGTCTGGCAGCTTGATGCTCTCTCTGATTTATAATGTAATTTACAGTTTTCGATTTGACGGAAAAATTAGTCTTGCACCTACTGTCGACAAGGATAATATGTTCGTAAATAGATCAGTAACGGTTAAATCCCGTCAATAGTATAGTTTCATTATCAACTGTTATCATATATTGAGTTCTAGGAAATTTCGGTCTTGGTAAATTCGGGGTTGGAAAACTCGGTCTCAGTTTATAATGGTGTTATTTGAGAATAATAATGGAAAAAGTTGAAATTATGAGTACTGAAATGTGTAGTTACTTTATTAAAATCTGGTTACACCACAAACCGCTGTAAAATGATAGGTAACATTAGTAATTTTGACATGTTTTGATATTTATTTAACATCAGATTTCAGCGGAAATTTCGGTCTCGGAATATTTGGTCCCAGGTATAAATAAAACTCATGAATTAGATGTATCGGGGGGCGTACTTTTCTTTCTGACTGCTTCTTCCAGTCACTTGTATTTAATTTTCTTTTGACGTCAGGAAGCAAATATGGAAGAAAATAAAAATAGATATTATAATTTTGCGAAAATGCAATTGGAAATTTACAAATGATTTATTACACGAACAAGCAAAAATAGTAATTTTATTCAAGATGACCCCCTTTGCATTTGATTACCGCCTCCAGTCTCCTGCGAACACCCTCTGCCGCGACACGCAGCTGTTCTTGTCGAATCTCTGCCACGTTCGCTGTAGAGCGCTTTAAGTCGTCCACACTGAGATTAATTTTTCCACAAGCCTTGGCTTCGTGAATGAACCACATAGAAAGAAAAGAACGTGGGATTCAAATCCGGGGAGCTGGGAAGCAATATTTACTTGATCCAAAATCTGTGAATATACTCTATAGTACTATACACCAGTTCTGGTTGACATTCATTCGCTGTGTTTGGCGTGGCACAGTCATGTCGGAATATCCTCGTTGAAATTATCCTCAGCACATTACAACATTGACTTCAGAATGTTTTCAACATAACATTTAGCGCCTTGATCGACGAAAATGAGAGGAGACTTTCTGGTTTTCGAAACGGTGGCACAGACCATTACGGAAGCTGGTTTCATGGTTCAGTACACGGTTTTTATCATATGGAATATCTTTGACCTTTCTTCCAAGGTATTCGATTATTAGCCAATTCATCTGTGAAGATCTCATCTGACCAAACAATCTCTCTAGCCGTGTCAGACTTAAATTTTTGCTGAAGAAATTTGCTTCGCTACAATCTCCTTTGCTCTCCAGCTTCTGACCGGGTTTGTTTCTTTTGAAAGGTGAAGGAGAACATTTTTAGGTGTTCTTGAACGATTCGCCTCATGATTCTGGGATTCATGTCAGCAATCTTCACAAACAACCTAATCGATCTAACCTTTTCTCAAATGAGTTTGAACATTGATTTTGAGTTTAGATCGTTGAAGCGTGGTGTACCACTTTTCGGACTACCAGACAAATAACCTCTTTCATTGAAACTCTTCAATGTTTTCTAGACAGTCGATCTCTCAATTGAAAGTTTCTTTGCAACTGCAGAATCCGACTTTTCGGCACTGTGCAATGCGACTATAGCTGCTCTTTCGTCTGACATTTTTGAGCTGGATAATTGTTTTTTTCCAAAAACAAATTTTAATGCGATAAAGTAGTGCCTTCGCCAATCTTTAAACCCAATCACCTACTTAGGAACTACTTTTACGAAAGGATAATTACGTTTGAAAATGTGTTCCCATAATTATGGCCACCCTGCATATCCCTTAGGTTTCCAAGCAGACGTTATACCTCACTAACTTACCTTCAATTGGAATACGTCTGGTAAAGACAGGCTAAAGGGTTATAATGGTGCTATTAATAGAGTGTTGGCAGTATGCATACCATTAGAAGTGCCATGTCACGACTTTTAGAGCCACTTGAGAATATTAACCTCGGCACTTAAGGGGCTCCTATGTTAGAGAGAACTGCTATTTGAAGGTGTGTAGGTTGGTGCTGTAAAAGGTGTGTGTATTACTACCATACCTATAATTACCTCCCCAAAATTGCGGAGGGTTATGCTTTGTTCGGAATTTATTTTTAATCTTATTTCCATAACTCAAAAAGTATTCAACCAAATTGCATTGAAGATATTGGGACGATGGGCCATTATTCAGGAACCAGTTGGTTAGATTTTAATAGCTATCAGGTCAAAGGTCAAAATCAAGAAATGGAGAAAATCGAGTGAAGCGGCGGCAATGGTATGCGCTCTATAAGTGCCCCTTCTAGTTCAAATGTGGATCATTCATTTTCCATTATTATTTTATTGTTCTTTTTTCTTATGTTTATTCCATCTATTATTGGTAGTTGTTTTAAATCTCATTCCCCTTTGCTATCTGTTAAAATTCACACTGGTACATACTCAGGTTTTCTGTTCAAATTCTAGATGTGAACAGAAATATTTTATTGAACGATGAAAGAAAGTTTCAGTCATATTTTAAGCACACGGACGGATGAGCTTATTAGAGTAAATGAGTGTAAGTTCAAGACCGTATAAAAGTGTGTAATAATAATAGGCTGCTAATAATTATAGAGCAAATATAGGTTATAGGGTAATTTCCGAGTTATCAGACTGTTCCAACTTATCGAACATATAAGAAAAAACTATTTGAAAATTTAAAAAAAACTAATTATATAAAAAAAAAATTCTCACATGATCGAAAATTTAATAACCGCCGACAAATCGAAACTTGCCTAACATCGTTATTTTATTAGTCAAGTGTTACATCTAACTCGTGTTAGATGTAACACAAGTTAGATGTTAGAAGTTGCATCTAACTTGCACCCCTCAAACAAATAAGTTAAGCAAACAAACAAGTTGATAACTTCTACCACCATCTGGATGATAAACTTATTGGAGTGATGCGGAGATGTTCTACCAAACTGTATTTATATCATAAACTAATTGAAGTACGATATTGTGAATTGTTATTAGGTGAATATTATAAGTGAATAGAGTGTAAAACGTGATAAAAACAATTTTATGTAAGTTAATTTCCATGAAAATGCACATTTAACTGAATAATAGCACATTTTTTATTTAAAAACAAATGGAAAATACTCTGTGTGACGTCACTCAGAGTATTTTCGGATGTTCCAATATTGTACTTGGTATACTTCTCTATTTATTACCTTTGCAGAATGCGGGAAGGTTATATTATTGATGGCATTTATTTATTTATCTTTTTGTCATCTTGTTATTCGCATAACTGAAATAAGGTTCAACAAAATTGCCTGAAATCTGGTGAAACGATTGGTCCATGTCCAGTGACCTGCTGGTATAATTTTGGAAGCGACCCGGTCAAAGGTTAAGGTCATGGTCATTTATAACTCAAAAAGTATCGTACCTTATTGCATGAAACTTGGTTGAACGATCGGTCAATATACAGGAACCATTTTGTTAGATTTTGGCAGTGATTGGGTCAAAGATCAAGGTCAAGGCCATTTATAACTCAATAACTCCAAAAGTTTTCAACCATATTGTCTGAAATTTGATGGGACGATTGAACTATGTCCACGAACCATCTGGTAGAATTTTGGGAGCTATACGGTCAAAGGTCAAGGTCATTTATAACTCGATAACTCAAAAAGTATTGAACCATATTGCATGAAACTTGGTGGGTCGATTGGTCACTATCCAGTCACTAGTTTATCAGATTTTGGTAGCAAACGGAAGAGCTGAGGCGAAGGTATGCGCTCTAACGAGTGCACGTAATCTAGTTTACCTCATTTACCCAAAAGATCACTTACCTTGATATTGTTTATTTATTGTTAATTTAGGTACTTAATTAACTGCTAATATCTAATTTATTTTCTTTAGTTATTTTATATTTCTCTCGAGACAAGTGTACCTAATTTCTGCTGTTGGATTAATTCACCATTAATCCTAATAAATGATGGTGATTAAAATGCCCTGAAAGTTAGTGGCGTTTGTGGGGATTAAAAAAATGTTAGAGGGGGAAATTGTTGAGGTAAAAGTTAAGAGGAAATTGTTGGAGGGGGAAATTGTTGGAGACTACAAATACGTTATATGGTAAGTTATTTGTAATTTGATTGATTATCATTCTATTTGATGTACTATAATCTTACATGATCGAAAATGAAGAACCAACCAATAACTCGGAACTTACCCTTAACCTTTGACTACACAGATAATATTGATAATAAGACTACACAGATAATATTGATAAGACTACACAGATAATATTGATAAGACTACACAGATAATATTGATAATAAGACTACACAGATAATAAGACTACACAGATAATAAGACTACACAGATAATAAGACTACACAGATAATAAGACTACACAGATAATAAGACTACACAGATAATAAGACTACACAGATAATATTGATAATAAGACTACACAGATAATAAGACTACACAGATAATAAGACTACACAGATAATAAGACTACACAGATAATATTGATGATAAGACTACACAGATAATAAGACTACACAGATAATAAGACTACACAGATAATAAGACTACACAGATAATAAGACTACACAGATAATATTGATGATAAGACTACACAGATAATATTGATAAGACTACACAGATAATATTGATAATAAGACTACACAGATAATATTGATAAGACTACACAGATAATATTGATAAGACTACACAGATAATATTGATAATAAGACTACACAGATAATAAGACTACACAGATAATAAGACTACACAGATAATAAGACTACACAGATAATATTGATGATAAGACTACACAGATAATATTGATAATAAGACTACACAGATAATAAGACTACACAGATAATAAGACTACACAGATAATAAGACTACACAGATAATATTGATGATAAGACTACACAGATAATATTGATAAGACTACACAGATAATATTGATAATAAGACTACACAGATAATAAGACTACACAGATAATAAGACTACACAGATAATAAGACTACACAGATAATAAGACTACACAGATAATATTGATAATAAGACTACACAGATAATAAGACTACACAGATAATAAGACTACACAGATAATAAGACTACACAGATAATATTGATGATAAGACTACACAGATAATATTGATAATAAGACTACACAGATAATAAGACTACACAGATAATAAGACTACACAGATAATAAGACTACACAGATAATATTGATGATAAGACTACACAGATAATATTGATAAGACTACACAGATAATATTGATAAGACTACACAGATAATATTGATAAGACTACACAGATAATATTGATAATAAGACTACACAGATAATAAGACTACACAGATAATAAGACTACACAGATAATAAGACTACACAGATAATAAGACTACACAGATAATATTGATGATAAGACTACACAGATAATATTGATAAGACTACACAGATAATATTGATAATAAGACTACACAGATAATAAGACTACACAGATAATAAGACTACACAGATAATAAGACTACACAGATAATAAGACTACACAGATAATAAGACTACACAGATAATAAGACTACACAGATAATAAGACTACACAGATAATAAGACTACACAGATAATAAGACTACACAGATAATAAGACTACACAGATAATAAGACTACACAGATAATAAGACTACACAGATAATAAGACTACACAGATAATAAGACTACACAGATAATAAGACTACACAGATAATAAGACTACACAGATAATAAGACTACACAGATAATAAGACTACACAGATAATAAGACTACACAGATAATAAGACTACACAGATAATAAGACTACACAGATAATAAGACTACACAGATAATAAGACTACACAGATAATAAGACTACACAGATAATAAGACTACACAGATAATAAGACTACACAGATAATAAGACTACACAGATAATAAGACTACACAGATAATAAGACTACACAGATAATAAGACTACACAGATAATAAGACTACACAGATAGTAAGACTACACAGATAGTAAGACTACACAGATAATAAGACTACACAGATAATAAGACTACACAGATAATAAGACTACACAGATAATAAGACTACACAGATAATAAGACTACACAGATAATAAGACTATACAGATAATATGGATAATAAGACTACACAGATAATAAGACTACACAGATAATAAGACTACACAGATAATAAGACTACACAGATAATAAGACTACACAGATAATAAGACTATACAGATAATATGGATAATAAGACTACACAGATAATATTGATAATAAAACTACACAGATAATATTGATAATAAAACTACACAGATAATATTGATAATAAAACTACACAGATAATCATTATTCCCATACAAACAAATATTGATAATAAAACTACACATATAATCATTATTCTCATACAAACAAATATTACTAATAAAATTTTACCATCAGAAGTTGTTATTTTCTTTGCCTGTAAATGTGAATAGAAGCTCTTACGGAAATTATTTCTAATGTCAGCCATAAAACTTAGAGGGAAATATATTAGACAGAAGTGAGAGTTGTTAGACAGAAGTGAGAGTTATTAGACAGAAGTGAGAGTTATTAGACAGGAGTGAGAGTTATTAGACAGGAGTGAGAGTTATTAGACAGGAGTGAGAGTTATTAGACAGGAGTGAGAGTTATTAGACAGGAGTGAGAGTTGTTAGACAGGAGTGAGAGTTGTTAGACAGGAGTGAGAGTTGTTAGACAGGAGTGAGAGTTGTTAGACAGGAGTGAGAGTTGTTAGACAGGAGTGAGAGTTGTTAGACAGGAGTGAGAGTTGTTAGACAGGAGTGAGAGTTGTTAGACAGGAGTGAGAGTTGTTAGACAGGAGTGAGAGTTGTTAGACAGGAGTGAGAGTTGTTAGACAGGAGTGAGAGTTGTTAGACAGGAGTGACCAGAGTTGTTTGACAAGAGTGAGAGTTGTTTGACAAGAGTGAGAGTTGTTAGACAGGAGTGAGAGTTGTTAGACAGGAGTGAGAGTTGTTAGACAGGAGTGAGAGTTGTTAGACAGGAGTGAGAGTTGTTAGACAGGAGTGAGAGTTGTTAGACAGGAGTGAGAGTTGTTAGACAGGAGTGAGAGTTGTTAGACAGGAGTGAGAGTTATTAGACAGGAGTGAGAGTTATTAGACAGGAGTGAGAGTTGTTAGACAGGAGTGAGAGTTGTTAGACAGGAGTGAGAGTTATTAGACAGGAGTGAGAGTTATTAGACAAGAGTGACCAGAGTTGTTTGACAAGAGTGACCAGAGTTGTTTGACAAGAGTGACCAGAGTTGTTTGACAAGAGTGACCAGAGTTGTTTGACAAGAGTGACCAGAGTTGTTTGACAAGAGTGACCAGAGTTGTTTGACAAGAGTGACCAGAGTTGTTTGACAAGAGTGACCAGAGTTGTTTGACAAGAGTGACCAGAGTTGTTTGACAAGAGTGACCAGAGTTGTTTGACAAGAGTGACCAGAGTTGTTTGACAAGAGTGACCAGAGTTGTTTGACAAGAGTGACCAGAGTTGTTTGACAAGAGTGACCAGAGTTGTTTGACAAGAGTGACCAGAGTTGTTTGACAAGAGTGACACGAGTTGTTTGACAAGAGTGACCAGAGTTGTTTGACAAGAGTGACCAGAGTTGTTTGACAAGAGTGACCAGAGTTGTTTGACAAGAGTGACCAGAGTTGTTTGACAAGAGTGACACGAGTTGTTTGACAAGAGTGACACGAGTTGTTTGACACGAGTTGTTTGACACGAGTTGTTTGACACGAGTTGTTTGACACGAGTTGTTTGACACGAGTTGTTTGACGGGAGTGACCAGAGTTGTTTGACGGGAGTGACCAGAGTTGTTTGACGGGAGTACAAGTTGAATAAATGAATAAAGAACATATTAAACTAATTAGATTTTTTACAGTTAATTTATACCTAGCAGCTTTAATGATTTAGATCCATTCGCCTTCTTTACATCTTTTAAAAACCTTTTTCTAAATGCTTTACAGTAATGCCTATTGGGATAATTCTGTTCGATGTTTCACCATTTAGTTAAGGTGCATTTTGTTTCATGTATGACCTGAGCTTTAAAATTTTAACGTAAGAACGGCAAAAATATTGCAAAAATATTTTGTTCATAATGCCTTTCCATTAAAACGGCACAACAGAAAACTTTAGATTTTTTTTCTTTCTCATTCTTTTTTCTGTGATATAAACATTCATTGTAGAGTCTTTTAGTATATCTACACTAAGCTAGTTACTACGAGTACCAAATAGTAGAATAGATGTAGAAAATATATCACTTTTACCCTCATTCCTTGAATGCGAGTCTATGAAATTCCTTGATTCGAATTCTTCACTATTTGGTGAATAACAAATGTTACATAAACTATTGTACTCTTTGCGATGGTTAGTAACTTTTATACCTGTCTAATAACTCATGCACCTGTCCAGTTAACTCTTAAATATGTCCAGTTAACTTCTATATCTGTCCAGTTAACTTCTAAATCTGTCCAGTTAACTTCTATATCTGTCCAGTTAACTTCTATATCTGTCCAGTTAACTTCTATATCTGTCCAGTTAACTCTTATATCTGTCCAGTTAACTCTTAAATCTGTCCAGTTAACTCTTAAATCTGTCCAGTTAACTCTTAAATCTGTCCAGTTAACTCTTAAATCTGTCCAGTTAACTCTTAAATCTGTCCAGTTAACTCTTAAATCTGTCCAGTTAACTCTTAAATCTGTCCAGTTAACTCTTAAATCTGTCCAGTTGACTTTTAAATCTGTCCAGTTGACTCTTAAATCTGTCCAGTTGACTCTTAAATCTGTCCAGTTGACTCTTAAATCTGTCCAGTTGACTCTTATATCTGTCCAGTTAACTTCTATATCTGTCCAGTTAACTTCTATATCTGTCCAGTTAACTCCTAAATCTGTCCAGTTAACTCCTAAATCTGTCCAGTTAACTCCTAAATCTGTCCAGTTAACTTCTATATCTGTCCAGTTAACTCTTAAATCTGTCCAGTTAACTCTTAAATCTGTCCAGGTACTTCCCTTTCAGTTGTATAACCCCTTTCCTTCCCTTTACCCCCTTTCTTTTTTTCCATTACAATTCATTCACAAAAAACTTAGCGTCACATTTACTAAGAAATAAAAAGTGCTGATTGCTGGGATACTCTGCTTGATTGCTGGGATACTCTGCTTGATTGCTGGATACTCTGCTTGATTGCTGGGATACTCTGCTTGATTGCTAGAATACTCTGCTTGATTGATGGGATACTTTACTCGATTGCTGGGATACTCTGCTTGATTGCTGGGATACTCTGCTTGATTGCTGGATACTCTGCTTGATTGCTGGGATACTTTGCTTGATTGCTAGAATACTCTGCTTGATTGATGGGATACTTTACTCGATTGCTGGGATACTCTGCTTGATTGCTGGGATACTCTGCTTGATTGCTGGGATACTCTGCTTGATTGCTGGGATACTTTACTTGATTGCTGGGATACTTCATTACGTTTGATTATTATGTTACTGACTTCATTATTACAATAGTTAATCATTTTACAGTACGTTACTCTCACGTGCTGCTCTTTGAGTGAAGTGAAAAATAACCAAAGTTTCTTTTTAGGCACAACAGTTGAAATTTGTCCAATATACAATTCGTATTCAGCTCCAGATATCCTTCAAATGAGGGAAGGGTCCCATTTTTAGAGGGGAAACCTACACCGTGTGAGAAAATGTCCTGATAAATATTTTGGGATATCCTGCACTCGAACTCCTGAGTTAGAGCACTCGAGTTATGAAGGACATGAATTGTGAAATGAAGAATTTTCTATATTTAAATTATAGAAAATGATAAAACTTCAAAAATTCCATCACAGTTAACCCTCGAAGGCTATAGTTTTCTATGATTTCATAGAAAACTATTTAGTGCACCTGAGATATAAATGAACCAATACTTCATAACTCAAGCTTTACTGTATATGGTCTGCATATGAATTATCATGACTCTTATTCGGAAGGTTTAATTTCTCATATTACTTGTCTGGAAATAGGATTTAATGTGTCTTCTTCTACAACCTGTTCAAGTGTCATGTCGATCTTTTTATTTCTAATCGTGGAAGTGCACGACTATGCCGTGATGTGAAGTTGAAGGGGTAGGTACGCAAGTGAGGATCTTTAGTTAGTTTCTTTCTCTTTCAAGTACAAATGTTAGTCGCTTTAAGTTGGAAGAGTAATTGCTTGATAGAATGATATGACATCAACCTACGCTGACCTTGTGTGAGCTAAGAAGATAAGAAATAGGGTAAGTTATGAATCATAGGTCAGTTCAACATCTTCGGTCATATAAGAAAAAACTGTATAATAATAATAATTATTATTATTTTAATTGGTCCATTATATGTACCTGCAGATATCATGGAAGGCATTTTTTCTTATATGACCGAAGATGTGAAAGCGACCTATAATTCCTAACTAACCCCATGTCTGCATCCTCTAAAATATATTACAAACCTACCAACAGATGGTCTCTCTCTCTCTCTAATAAGTCATTAGTTCCCATTATTTGGATGATGAGTAATGATGAGTAGTGAAGCTCATCATCAGGTGTTGATATTGACACTTTGTTGACACTGCTATTCTGACACTATACCGACACTATATTGACACTAATGCTGTCACTACCCTGTCACTATACTGGCACCAATGATGTCACTATATTGACACCTCTCGTGACAGTTTGATGACACTGACACGTGCAACTGACACCGAGACCAGTAAAGCAAACTGGCTCACCGTGTAGAATTAATCACTGCAAACAGCAGCAGAGTTTGCCTGTAATGATAGTGATATGGTTAGGAAGTTATGTCTCTTTGACGTGCATTATTCATAGTGTCTCATATTTCATAGTGTCTCATATTTCATAGTGTCTCATATTTCATAGTGTCTCATATTTCATAGTGTCTCATATTTCATAGTGTCTCATATCTCAAAATGTCTCATATCTCAAAATGTCTCGTATTTCTCCTTTTTAAGATATAGTTGTTCAACTCTTTACTATGTGATGTACATTGTACAGTCAAAGCAAAGAAAGTGCATCCGTGATGAGTTTTAGGCAGTTTATTGGTTACGCATTTCCAACAAGAAACTTTACTAATTGTAATGCTTGTAGATGTTTTATAATTGGTCTGGGTACACGATGACAAATTTGTAACATTTGAAAAAAAAAATTTAGAAGAATGTATAAATTAAGCCAGGTAATATAATTCACAAGTCATCTCAATAGGCTTTAAGATAAAAAGAGAGGACTTTTCTGCACGTACGCACTTTATTTATTTTGATGTTAAATCAATATTGAAAAGATAAATTATGAGGAAATTCTGATTTTATACTCAATTATTTCATTTTTCATGGTTTGATAAAAACATCTAATAAAACAGTTAATATTCATATCATATACGTGATGTAAATCAGACGATATATGACAGTGTAAATAATTACTATAGTTCATTTATTAGCTATCTCTACAATAGTAAATTACACAAAAAGGCTAAAATATATTGTCAATAATAATCCTGATGTGACGACAATACTGTCACGTTTATCAGATTAGTAATGGCTAACTCAATCAGCATTAATTATGCGATGCAATCTCTACTAATTCTCTGACATCCTTCGCATATTTCATCAGAGACTATTCTATTATTTCTGAAAACGTGATTGTCTAAACAACAGGTAAATAAGTGACTTAAATTTATGATAAATTATGATTGTATATTTGCTGTATAATCAATCATTTATTGTCGTAGGTAGATGATCCTTTTATCACCGATTGTAATCGCTGATCGAATGTTCGGCGATTATAACCACTGATCGGCGAACTTTAGCTTCTAACTGAATTCATCTCTTGCCACTCTGCTACCAATGTTTTTATACACATTTGTAGGTGTAAAATATTCAGACCATACTGTTTTTTGAAGGTATTCATTTTTGCGACTTTGAAATAAACGAGTGTCGTTTGATAATGAGTAATTAACCTCATTGGGTTCATTCTATGCTAATTAGTTTTATTAGGTTAACTGTTTAGATATGATGAGCTTTAGAGGTTTCGTATTCCTTAACAGTTTTCAAACGTGGTAAATCTTCTGTCTTAGATTAATGAGAAGGTAGGAACTTATTTGAAAGTTAATCTGGAGTTTTAGGATTTCTACTGGTTTTGAAGGCAAATTTCAAGACAATCCACTTCTGGTTGTGTACGAATTGAAATCGGAGGAATGAGAGGAAAGGCGGTTTAAAGAAGGAGTAGTTTACCTAAAAATCTCCAGTGTATTTGTGTTACAAGAAGATTAGAGAGATAAGGTACTGTCTCTCTTTAGCTGTCTGAATCTTCTTTCTGTTCACTAGTTATTAAGAAGTTTACGAGCCTCCGTAGGATTAGGCGGAGTGACGTTTTCTCTCACTCCAGCCTTAGCTCCATCGTAAGACTTAGTCGTTGAAGGTGGAGCTAGGATAATTCGTCCCGGGGACAATTCGTCGCCATATTTTCCGTTTCGCCATATTTTATATTATTAATTTGTTTCATATTTCATTTTGCCATTTATTGGACATATTTTCCATTTCTTCCAAGTTTTTAAATTAATAAATGACACAATATGTACAAAACTTGGTATCTGCAATACAAAAGATTTTTCTGATGAATTTTTCTGATCTTCCATTATTTTGAAATTAATCATTCCACATTTCGAATTCAATTATAAAACATTTTGAAATAACTAAAATAATAAATAATAATAATTAAAAAATAATATCAAGACTTGGTATCAACAATACGAGTAATTTATATAAATCTAAAACCACAGATCAAACCACCTCAAAATCTCTGGGTGCAATTTTGAAGCATTAAAAAATGGTACAAATTTGTGTAGAAGAAATATATACACGAATATAGAAAAAAATAGAAAATTAGACACGACGAATTGTCCGCAACGAATTGTTCGCGACGAATTGTCCCTGCGACGAATTGTCTGGACACGGTTGAAGGTATCCCTCCGCCATAGCGGTGGAGAAGGACCCTCAGCTAGTGATTCAATCTTACAACTCCATTGGTCAGCAACAGTTTCCTGACGGCTGAGAATACTTTCTCAACGAAAGAGTCAGAGCCACTGCAGAAGATAAGACCATGTCGAACCAGAATCTGAAGCAGATTACCGAACTACTCCGATGTTGAGCATAAATTTTATGAGCAAGTGGAAGTCTAGAGCCAGAGTTCCTACCTGTAGTAACTGTTTTTTCATAGAGCTTCCTGGCGCATTCACTTCGGTAGAAACTCAGTACTTCCCCAATCCATATCCCCTCATTGCTTCTGTTAAACCCCTTGTGTCTATTAGTGAAAAGATAAAACCGCGACCTACGATGTTTGACCCATTTTTTTAGACCCACAAAATATTGGAAATATTTTAAGGATAGGAATAATAGTAAAGGAACAAAAAAAAACCTCAAGAATCCCTAATCATAAAAAATTATATTGTCTATAATAATCCTCATGTATACAGCTATTAATAATACTGTCACGATTATCAGATTAGTAACGGCTAACTCTATCAGCATTAATTATGCGATGCAATCTCTACTAATTCTCTGACATCCTTCCCATATTTCATCAGAGACAATTCTATTATTTCTGAAAACGTGATAGTCTAAACAACAGGTAAATAAGTGACTTAAATGTGTGATGAATTATGATTGTATTTGCCGTATAATCATTTATTGTCGTAGGTAGATGATCCTTTTATCATCGACTATAAACGCTGATCGAATGTTCGGCGATTCCTCTACCAGTTGCTAACTTAGCTTGCTTTTAAAGCAATTCATACCTACAATTTAGTATACAATTTAGTAGTATGAATTCATACAATTCATACTACCATTGTTTTCTTTTCGGTTCATTAGTGGACTACTCACCAGTCTATCTATAGTTTAAAAGCTTCATGCAAACCTTTCCCCTGATGATGTACTATCATAGAGTGACATTTGGTCTTTTAATTAATCCTTCTAAATATTATCCATGAAACACTCTCCTGCAATACCATAGTAAATATATAGAGAAGTGTACCAAGTACAATATTGGAACATCCGAAAATACTCTGAGTGACGTCACACAGAGTATTTTTCATTTGTTTTTAAATAAGAAATATGCTATTATTCTGTTGAATTTTGGAAATCACGTTTTACACTCTATTCACTTATAATATTCACCTAATAATACTTAAAATATTTAAGAGTACTCTGGGTGACGTCATTTGATTACAATTCGTTTCTGAAGAATGGATCAAGTTCACCGTCATTGAATTCGAAGCTTGGTATACTTCTCTATTTATTTACTAAGTGCAATTATAATTCTCTTCTATTACTAAAGTAATAGATACTATCAAAGTAATAGTAATGGATACCATCAAAGTAATAGTAATCACAACTCATATAGTATTGCCTTAGTAATACGACATATAATTAATTTGCCTCTGTATGTTTCTAATGGATGTAGTCAGCGAATTATCTAATACATTTATTGGTGTCTGGAGAAATGCCTGGCGGAAAATCGCCTGCCGTCTACCTATTACCTTTGCAAATTGCGGAAAGTTATGTACTGGTCGGCATTTATTTGTAACCTTGTAAATTGCCTGAAATTTAATGGGATGATTGGTCATTATCCAGAAAACATTTGGTTAGATCTTGTGAGTTAGCCGTTATGTAGTGTTTTGTATCCGCTAGCTTGTATTGTACTGCACACTTCATGACTCGGGGGGGAGGGGGGGGGGATCACGCCCCCTGATATACAATTATACATATATTTGATGTTATATCAGAGATATACTTCATATTTATGTACATCATTTAGAGAGAAAAAAATTGTTCATTACCCATTTTCTTTTTCTATATTTTAACTGTGTATTATCGAAATAGGAACATAATTCAATTTAAACTAAGGAATTAAAATGTTATCTTAACGTGTATATAGCAAAATAATGTATCAAAAAATGAAGGGCAGTTTTTCGCATTGGAAATTTTCCGTGTACCAATTTATTAATGGTGAACTTTATTCAATAGTTTCACTATTTGGGAGATGTCATTTTGACATATGGTTTTAATGGAGTTTATTAATATTGTTTTATGTATATTTGGTGTAAAATTTATATGTTTATCTTTTATTTCTAGCTATCCTCAGTTTTAGTTAAATATATTGAGTAGGGGAAATGTATAGTTTGGTAATGTGAGAGATCATAAATAAGCTAACCTTTAGAAACTGAGTTCATCGATTCCCTCCAAACATTTTTATTGTTTTATTCAATGAGGCTAATGTCCCTCATTATTTCGCTGTAAACTCCATGAAATTTGACAGCATATACTTCTTCTATGTGCTAGTACAGAATTTTACAGTCAATACACTGTAATACCCGTTTTATACTGTAATACCCGTTTTACACTGTAATACCCGTTTTATACTGTAATACCCGTTTTACACTGTAATACCCGTTTTATACTGTAATACCCGTTTTACACTGTAATACCTGTTTTATACTGTAATACCCGTTTTATACTGTAATACCCGTTTTACTTCCTAGTTACTAGTTTAAAGTTTTAAAAAAGGACATAAACCGTTCGTGTTAAATGTCAGTTAGGTAGGTATAAATAATTCATTAGTAAATATTCGGATAAAGGTATAAAACTAGAGAACTTATTAAATATACTTCAATATACAACAAATAATCATTAACAGAATAATAAGTACACTTTTTTATACAATTCAAATTGGACATCAAAACAAAGAGTGTACGATCTTTTTCTTCAGCGTCAGGTTAGTGATTCGTACAATTGTTGCACACAGAGTATTAAAACTTTATTTAATAAACTCATTTATTTACTGCAGAGCCTGGAGATGACCTTTTTTTATTTTATGTTCTGTCTCAATATAGTATATTCTTACTGCAAGTTAAAATAGATTCAATTTATCTTTGATTCAGTTATTTTAACAGAAATCTACCTATATATTAGAGAAAAGAGTCGCTGTGATGATGTACTATCAGATAAAAGAGTCGCTGTGATGATGTACTATCAGATAAAAGAGTCGCTGTGATGATGTACTATCAGAGAAAAGAGTCGCTGTGATGATGTACTATCAGAGAAAAGAGTCGCTGTGATGATGTACTATCAGAGAAAAGAGTCACTGTGATGATGTACTATCAGATAAAAGAGTCGCTGTGATGATGTACTATCAGAGAAAAGAGTCACTGTGATGATGTACTATCAGAGAAAAGAGTCGCTGTGATGATGTACTATCAGAGAAAAGAGTCACTGTGATGATGTACTATCAGAGAAAAGAGTCACTGTGATGATGTACTATCAGAGAAAAGAGTCACTGTGATGATGTACTATCAGAGAAAAGATTACATGTTGCCAATTTCACAAATCACAGTTTTTAATTTCCTAATATTTTCAAATCTTACAAGCTCAGACCAATTTTTAAATATCTTCCAGCATTACATTAGTTAAGTTTCTTTTTGGAAATTAGTAAACTGTCCAATTTATCACAGATACGTTTTTCTCTGACTGTACAAACGCAATGTTTACTATTAACTTATTTCCTATCTTTTTCGATTGTCACAACATACTGCATTGATGGGGTTTATAGCCTCTTCTATAACTCTATTGAGGAAAATCTTTTGTTATATTTGCCGGAGGATCAAAGAGATATTTCAAAGGGCTTTCGGCCTTTTTAGCTCGAAACCATTGCCAGTTTGAAAAATAGTGAACATCGAATGGAGGGTTATAGAGATGAAATGAAAAGGTTTGATGTATGATAGGGAAATGAATGAGTTTGCCTTCAATGAATCAGTTACATGAATTTAAACTATGTTTGTTTTTATTATATCTAAGGTATCACAGATAAAAGATACTGTATCTCTGTTTAACTAATCTAAATTAAACAAATTACCTAAATCCTTGTCAGGTAAGAAGAAAATGTATGTCATGTTATTTAAAGAACAATTAACGCATTTATGTACAAAATATAGAAAAGGCAAACAAATAGACAAATTATTTCATCTTAAAATCAGCTGTAGGAAAAAGTCTACCTATTATCGCTTTCTGTAATTTATCGTTAGTTCAGCTCTCCTTCTTAGCTCCAAATTGAGGTATTATTAATCCTCTTTCTACTTAGATCAATAGTGATTAATAGGTATAATCATTGGATTATTGCATTAGAGCCGCTACATTAATTCGATAGGTATAAGCACACTATTATAATTTACAATGGGGAATGGGGGAGGGGGGGGGGGGGTAAGGGAAGGTGAACTCGAATGAATGTTATTAGATGGGAATTGTGTATATGATATAAATGAAGATAACTTATTGAATGATGAAGAAAAGCTATTGAATGATGAAGTAAAGCTATTAAAGGATGAAGTAAAGCTATTGAATGATGAAGTAAGCTATTAAATGATGAAGTAAAGCTATTGAATGGTGAAGGAAAGCTATTGAATGATGAAGTAAAGCTATTGAATGATGAAGGAAAGCTATTGAATGATGAAGGAAAGCTATTGAATGATGAAGGAAAGCTATTGAATGATGAAGGAAAGCTATTGAATGATGAAGGAAAGCTATTGAATGATGAAGGAAAGCTATTGAATGATGAAGGAAAGCTATTGTATGATGAAGTAAAGCTATTGAATGATGAAGAAAGCTATTGAATGATGAAGAAAGCTATTGAATGATGAAGAAAGCTATTGAATGATGAAGTAAAGCTATTGAATGATGAAGTAAAGCTATTGAATGATGAAGTAAAGCTATTGAATGATGAAGAAAGCTATTGAATGATGAAGTTAAGCTATTGAATGATGAAGAAAGCTATTGAATGATGAAGAAAGCTATTGAATGATGAAGAAAGCTATTAAATGATGAAGAAAAGCTACTGAATGATGAAGTAAAGTTATTGAATGATGAAGATGTTCTCACTTAATTTATTTTGATAAATAAAGATAAAAATAAACATTTGTGTCGAAATTCATATTTTATAGTTTGAATTAAATTCTATTCCCTCTTCACAGCCAATTATACGCCAAAAAGAGTGAATCTATTGAAATTAAAACAAAGGAGTTATTCCTGGACTGGTTGTCTATTAAATGCCGTGACTATTGATTATCTATAGCTGTTGATTAGTGAGGATTTAATAGTCTAATCTATTTCCTTATTATACTTTTATAATAACTTATTCAATCGAATTGAAATAATCACAGTGACTGCATAGGCTGTAGGCTAAGTATAAAATATGATATATATTAAAATATATAAAAAACAAATATATATAAAATTTATTATTAAAATATATTTTTATTATCTAGTTCAGTGTTCTAGAACACTTTTCAATGATATTCATAATTTACATTTTAGAATAGAAAACAGTGGTTAGGAACAATGTGAACAGTATAGTCATTTTAACGCGTTACTCTATAGTGAAATACACTGACGACAAATTATTTAGTCTCTTTTCTGTCGGTGATTATAATCGATGATAAAAAGATGGCACTTTTCCGACTGGGTTGCGATGGCACTTTTCTGACTGTGTTGCGATGGCACTTTTCCGACTGGGTTGCGATGGCACTTTTCCGACTGGGTTGCGATGGCTTTTTTCCGACTGGGTTGCGATGGCACTTTTCCGACTGGGTTGCGATGGCTCTTTTCCGACTGGGTTGCGATGGCACTTTTCCGACTGGGTTGCGATGGCACTTTTCCGAGTAGGAAGAAGGCAGTGGCGGCAAATGCGTCGGTTTGACGGAATTAGGGAAGTCGCTGAAGCTTCTGTCGCTGTTCACAATTCCTCTCCTTCCGTCCCTCTAATCCAGTTTGGAAAGGGGAAATGTTTTGACTTTGTTCACTGGGGGCGAGGCATGACTTCTATTTGCCGGATTTTGTTGTTTCTGAAGTAAATTGGGTTATTTATTATTGAATTGTATTAAGGGTAGGTTACGAATTATTGGTCACTACTACAACTTCGGTCATATAAGAAAAAATAATAGAAAAATGGTTATTATTACACAGTGCTATCTAATACTTCTGCAAACCCGGGTTTGCAGAAGTATTAGATAGCACTGTGTAATAATAACAATTTTTCTATTATTTTTTCTCATATGACTGAAGATGTAGTACTGACCAATAATTCGTAACTTGCCCTATAACATGAAACGTTCTGTAGCTATTATTTATTTTTTAATTATCTATTTTTCTGTAAGTTTTTGGTTTATTTAATCGGTTACCTAAATGCGATTGTATTGCTGGAAATTTAATTTATTATATAAATTAAAATATACATTTCCAGTAAGTGTATTCGATAAGGTTCAATTCACCCCATCTTAGTGGGGGTGAACGGTGCAATTCTTAAATTATCCTGATTAGATACCGTGTTATTATTTTTAGGAATAGATTTGCAGTACAAAGTGTACGCAAGACCTGCGATCAATTTAAATGACTTAATTAACGATAGGCATCAGATCAGAAGTTCAAAGTTTAAAGGAGAAACCAGGGTTGATTTAAAAGATAAAAAGGAATGAGGGTCAGGTTGAAGGTAGATACATACATTTCTTTTAAATTAATAATGGTTTCCTTTAAATTATTTCAACTACAGGTTATTTGAGTAACAAAATTTACAGCCTGTTCTTTTATTCATAAGGATTTGATTGCGTAACTTTCACATTGGAGCCTGACGTGAGATTTGTGTTTCAATTAATGATGCCGGAAAATGATAGACCATTGAATTCTCTGTCTAACAGTTCAGACTCATTCATTTGTTAGGAAGATTGCATTTTAAAACTAGGTGAACCCTTTTTTGGAACATGCTTGTTTAGGATAATAAAACATACATTCTTTTCTTTCTATTTAAGTTGCACCTCAACTTCGTGAGTGTACAACTAAACTCTTTAACGTTCAACAAAAAGGTCTTCATACTCCGTTTAAGTAACCAAATAGGAACTCTAGAACGACGAAGTTGCAGTTCCTCTCCTTTGAATCCATGGTTCAAAATACTGTAGAACTCCTCTATAGTGAATGTAGAGTCCTGAGTAGGAGAACTACCCTCTATAGTGAACAAATTTTCTTCAGTCTGCCATAAATGGTCATTAGTTTAAAACTGCAAACCCGGTTTTTCCACGAGAATATAAGATAAACCGATATAATTAAAATAAAATAATAATTACTTATCGCCATTCTTGTTCATTCTGGAGTGTTCCAGAGGTGCCAACTTATGAGATGTCCACCTGCATCGGCCGTTAACTTAAGCATTCAGTTCGCCATTTGCATTCGGCGCGTTAACATGTGTGTGTTTTTTCCTGCTCCCCTAGGCTTAAAGTCTAATTGTGCGTGCACAAGCCTAGATGTTCTCGTATACAGATAAGTGTTTTTAATATAGCTTTTCTTTTAGTTCTATAGGATATACAATTTTAGCCACTTTTGCTCGTTATTATAAATTTTAAAAAATTACCTATCTTGCGTGGTACTTGAAAACAGGCCTTGCTGATAGTTTTTAAGTGAGCCAGTTAACTACTAACTAGTTATAGGTTGTATGCCTATAGTCTCCTTCCAATAATTTCACAGACAGGGGAATTTCGATAACCCCCTGCTGGACCGAAGACAAACCCTAGAAATTCGTGACTAGGGTAAATCTAGTTAGTTAGTTCGAAGCCGGTAATTCGAGACCGTGCTTACACTGCAAATATACGCTATATCGTGTATAACTAACTCACTTAATATTTTCGTCCCAAATTTACGGTGACTACTAACCAGTTAACTACTAACTAGCTATAGGCTTAGCTATGCCTATAGAGTCTCTTTCCAAATTTCACATTGTGAAATTCTTCTCTAGTAAGAGAAAAATTATAGACAGGGGAATTTCGATAACCCCCTGCTAGGATTGATGACTAAAACTCTAAGAATTCGTGACTAGAGTTACTAGTTAGAATAGATAAAGCCGGAAATTCGTGACCGTGCTTAAACTGGATATCTCAAAAATACGATAGGGTCACATAGGTAAATTGCGGCTCCCAAATTACATAGAAATGTTGCATTGATATCAAAAGAAGCGCGGTGAATAATATTGTGACGTACTTAGTTTGCTTCACTATAACGTCTAAATGTATGGGCTCTTAAGTGATTAGGATCTTACTTTGTGGTATTTTCAGATTCCTTTCTCTTTATAAATCTCTTTCTACTAAATACTCATGGTACCATGCCCTAGAACCAACTTGCCACTATGGTTCCGACCTCAGGCCTCTGGTCCAAGCTTAACTGTATTTAAGGGTAATAATGGTAAGGTAATTACACTTAGAGATTATATTCATTGGTCAAGCACAGGTTACAAATAATATCTCCACTAGAACGCTCGCAAGTTAAGGTCTCAAATAACTACGAACAGGAGAATAGGTGTGTAGCTCACGAGAGCAAATCGGTAACTGATTTGACTGTCGCTTACTTACAATCATATAGGTTCGCGATGATAGTAATGCATACACAATTGCTGTGTTTGCTTTACTACATTGCTCCCCCCTTCCGAAAATTTCAAAGTTACAATTCACATTTTTCCAAAACTGCCAGCTGGTTTGTCTACCCATTGTTACTCTATATTGAACAATGTTCAGACGCTCACGCTGTTAGTGGAAACATGTATATTGGATCTCTTGAAATTTCTCGAACCGGTAATAAACATATTATTAGAAACTTGAAAAATTTGAGTGTTAATTCGTTCTAGAAATATGTAATACTAATGTGCATTCACCAAATGTTCTTAAATTTTTAATCTTACCTATACAATCTTAATTTTGCTTTAACAATATTTTTATTTATTCTCAAAATAATCTAAATTACTCCTACCTAATATGTCTCAGTTCAAAAATGTAACAACTTTTTCATTTTATAAACGTAATAACTTGCCTAATCTATTAGAGATCTCACCCCTCCCTCCTAATATGTAGATTTTTAGTCTAAATATTAACAGAGACCTTTGATCACTCCAATACATTACACAAATTGTTACTGCATTTACTTTTTTAAAAAAAAATTTATAATCAAAAAAAATTTTCATTTTAATTTATCATATGTTATGATATCGTATTTTATGATCTTTTAATGAATTTTTATTCGTAATTGAAGTTATATGAATTTTGATCATCTTTATCAAATTTTGAGACAGTTGTGATCTTTAAATTTAAATCTTAAAATTAACACCGAAAAAAAATTAAACTTAAAATTAAATTCAATTGAAAAAACGATTATTATTAATTTTCACTTAAAATTACCCAACTTAAAATTAAAAAAAAATTAAAATAATGATCAAATTGAGTTTGAGGAAAAAAAAATCTTAAATGCTGTTAGGTTTAGTTTTGGTAATTTCGATTTTTGGCCTTCGTTTTGCCTGAGGCATTACTATAACTGTTGTCGCCTGTATATTAACTGCCTGATCATTAAAGATATTAACTGTTCCACCTAGTTCCTCTAATCTAAAGGGGTGTTTCGCTTAATCTGATTGAAAGCTTCAGTCGCCATCTTAGACCTCAAATTCCTCATTTCGTACATCTTCATATCCTCTTCTGACTTAATCTTTTTTGACTGATGATATCCACATACGAGAATCATCACCACCAGTAGTGTTAGAATTAACACTAAAATGTCGCTGAACAAGTCTGGTATTAGGTCGTACTTTGTAGACCCCATGTTTTTAATGGTTTGCTCCAAATGAGCTTTGTTCATTGAAGATGATTTCTGGATCAGCTCCACTACTGAGTTCAGGTCAAAGTTACTCTGAGTTTGCCCCATCGCTCCAGCTGATCACTTCTCACGACCTTGAATTACAGTTCTGTGTGTCAACCGGCTGTGAGTGGCTGAGGGTCAGTCACTGGCTGTTTGTGGCTGAGGAGCTGTTGGCTGTGTGGGTAACTGGGTCCTCTTTGCCTCTCGTCACTGAAATCAAAACGATACCGTTAGACATGGCCCCTGTTCATTTTAGGTATTTTATCATATTTCAGTCTCATTTTGAATTGATCATTTTTGATTTTTAAATTATTTCAGTATTTCATCCTAAATTTGAATATATATATATATATATATATTTTTTTTTTTTTTTTTTCAAATTTTCATTCAAACAATTTTACAGAATATAATTCATCTTATTCGTTACCCAACATTTAAACAAAAAATTTAAAATTAACATGCATACAACAAAAAATATTAATCCTATTAAAATTATTAAATGAATTTTTATATTAATAAAATTCATAATTCATCCCATCAACTTAAACTAAATACATACAAATATTACAATTAAAATTCATACAATTAAATACATACAATAATTCTCTTACTGAGCAAAGGAAATATTGTAGTTTGAACAATGAATTGCATGCTCTGTTTGTTTGTCTCGCGTAAGCAAAAAAATGTAAACATTTCTCTGACTCTTTGCATGTAACTGTGTTATATGCCACGTGTTCGTGTAAATGTAACATGTTACTCATGTTACTTCGTGTTATGTGTTCCTTTTGTGGACTTTCTATATAATGTTTATATTCAAATTTCTCATAATTTGATTTCCTGTTTAATGATGTTAATGAAATTATTTAATTAATTTGTTGTGAAATTTTCCAACTTAGTTAGATAATTTATATTGCTCGTTATCGTTTGATGTCCTAATTTAATTATAGCTTTGTTTTTTTTCACTTGTAATACTGTACCTGGTCCTATCCAATTTAATTGTAATTTATGTGTTTTTTGATGATTTCTAATTAATACTCGATCACCTATCTGTATAATTTTGTCTTTACGTGTCTTATTGTGGTAAATTATGCGTTTGTTTGATTGATTAATTATGTTAGCTCGTATCTGATCTTGAATAAATAGAGCTTGCCTAGCCTTGACTTTGACTATTGATTCTGATGTATCTAAATTGTAAATGTTATCCAAATTTTCTGCTTGAATATTTGGAGATGTGTCGCGGCCAAAAAGAGCGTATGCGGGAGAATCTTTCAAGGTCATATTGACTTGATTGTTAATTGTGTTTTGGACAATATCGAGAAACATGTCCCAATTATTGTGATCTACTGTGGCTACATAGAATCTTAATAATTTGTTAATTTTCTGGTTATTACGTTCACAAATTCCATTGGAATATGCTGAGTATGGTAATACCTCACATTTGTATATCTGATGTATTTCACTGAAAGTTCTAATTGCGTTAGACTTGAATTCTTTCGCACAATCCGACATTAACGTTTTGGGATATCCACAACGACTAAATGTTTTACTTAGACAATCAATTACTGTGTTAGTTGATTTGTCAGCTACTGCGTGTAATTCGTTATATCTTGTCAACATACATGTTATTGATAAAATATATTTGTTGTTCGTGTCAGTTGTTATAAAAGGTCCAATAAAATCAAATGAAACTGTTTCAAATGGTGTATTAGCTACTGGGGCAGACATTAATTTAATTGGTGTATCTAGACTTCCTTTAAGGATTTTGCAAACGTCACATCTTTTAATAAAAGATTCTATGACCGATCTTTCTTGAAAATGATAATATTTTAGTCGAAATTGAAATAGCGTATGAGCTAAACCACAATGGGTGTTAAAATGTATTGAATTAATTACTAAATTGATCATTTCATTTGGTATAACATAATTAACTATACTGGCTGCCCGAGTATCTATTTTCCGATGTCGATATAATATTCCGTCTAATATGAAAAATTCAGCTATGTTCCTAGATGTTCCTAATTGTTTTTTCTGTAATATATCCATTATTTCCTTACAAGCAAAGTCGTTTGACTGTGCAGTCTTTAGTCTGTTTAAAGTCCATGTTATGTCTTCCTGTTTAGGTATGTATTTTAGAAATGGTTTTTCTTTGTTGATTTTATACAATTTAGATGTATCTGATTCTTGTTCGTTTTCTGAGTCTGTTTCTGAGTCATTGTCATTGTCGTTAATAATTTGTGGTACGTTTAGCTTAGCCCTCGATCTTGTGGTTGCTATATAATTTTCAATTGAATTACAACTTTCATTAGATGGTGTTAAAAGTTCACAATCATCTATTGTTTCTTCCGTTAGAGGAGTTAATCTACTAAGGGTATCGGCTACCACATTGCGTTTACCCTCAAAATATTTGATGGTACAATCATATGTGCTCGCCTCTATTGCCCACCTGGCTAGTGCCGTGTCTAAAGGAAGTTTATTACCAAAAAATGCACATAAAGGTTTGTGATCAGTTAAAATGGTAATAGGATATCCTAGACATAGATATTGAAATTCCTTTAAGGCTAGATGTATTGCAAGAAACTCTTGTTTAGTCGTGGAGTACCTTTTTTGAGTTGAATTTAATGATTTACTGAAATATGCTATGGGTCTTAATGTTTTGCTTTTGGTCGAATCTGGTTGTAGCAAGGCTGCGCCAACTCCGATATTTGAGCTGTCAGTAAATAAATAAAATGGTCTGGAATAATTTGGATGTGCTAAAACCGTATCTGATGTCAAAATATTTTTGAGATTAATGAAACTAGTCTCACATTCGTCAGTCCAGTCAAATTTAGTGTCCTTCCTTAATAGTCTATATAATGGGTCGGCTTTCTGACTAAATTTAGGGACGAACTTACGAAAATAATTCGCAAGCCCTAAAAATCGCTGAAGTTGTTTTACATCTGTTGGTCTAGATGCTTCTCTAAGTTTTTCGTTTTGGATACATCGAATGCCCTCAGTAGTGACTCGATGTCCAAGAAAATTAATTTCGTGTTTAAAGAATTCACACTTCTCTAATTTTAATCTCAAATGAGCGTCACGTAAATTCATTAGCACTTGGCCAATATCCTTTAAATGTTGTTCATAAGATCGACTAAAAATTAGGATGTCATCAATAAATACGAAACAGAGTTTCCCTAATACATTACTTAACGCTTTTGTCATTATTGCTTGAAATACTTTTGGACTATTGACATACCCAAAGGGTAATTTGCGGAAATGGTATTTTTTTCCATTTACCGCAAATGCTGTAAGCTTTTTAGACTCCTCGGAGAGTTCCACCTGGTGAAATGCACTCCTCAGATCTAAACTAGAAAATATCTTTGATCCACCTAAAGATCCAAGCATATCGTCAACCCTAGGTAACGGAAATCCTTGTATATGGACACACTTATTTAATGATCTGAAATCTATTACGGGTCGTATTTCCCCATTCTTTTTATGAACCACGATAACGGGAAAGTTATACTCGGACATTGAAGGTTCTATAGTACCTTCTTCTAACATTGACCTGTTGACTTCTTCAAGTTGTTCTTGAAATTTATGTGGGATGCGATACGGCATCTTGTTTATCACTATATTAGGATCTTTCAATATTATTGTGTGTTTACATATACTAGTAGTCCCGATTTTTTCGTTCTTAATCGTGATCACGTCTCTAAAGTCATTTAGTAACTGCGTCATTTTGTCTTCATACTCTGACATTCCACATGATATGTCAGCATTAACTAACCTTCTCGGTGCTGATGGCACTGTCTGAGAATTGTTTTCTACATCAGCACTTAATGTGCTGTCACGGCTTCTATCAGCGCTTCCGTCACGTGATATTTTACACTTCATATCTCGGTTGCCATGCGTTGTAACTAATGGCTCTCCATTAATTCCAACTGCATGTACCTTTGACTTTTCATAAATTAGTTCAGGGGTAACGTTTCGTTCAAATGGCTTTGGTTTTTCGTCACTCAACACGTTTCCTAACCTAGATTTATGAGTCCTATTATTTAAACACTCCGATATAGTCGCTATATTTACTTCGACTTCCTCTTCGTACGTCTGGAGTTTACCAACTATCATATTGTCCCGTAATATGATATCACTATCCGTCGGATTCATTACGAAAACTGGGCATATTGACACTTTATCTCCCTCTTTTTTTGTGTCTTCGATTTTTATTAGTGTTTCGGCTATCACTAAACCGCTATTGAAACTTCTTTTAGCTATTATATAACTTCCTGCTTCGTTGTTTTTTACAAAGCCATACAATATTTGCACGCTATTTGCCTCAACGACTTGGCTATTTATATGAACATTTCCGTTCTTCTCGCGTTTTTTATTCCTTGTCTTCGTGTTTACCCCGGATTTCATAACCTCCGTTTGCCCTTTTTGTTGAGGTTTAACCCTTACTTTCGCAATACTACTACGGCTGTTTGTGCGTTCGTTTATTTGTCTTATCAACGTTCTTCGTTTTGACCTATTTGAAGTAAGGACCAGCTCAGATATTAAGCAATCTGTGCTTAATAGTTCTTTAGTAGCTATTCTACGTTTTTCCATAAACGGAATTTTTTCTTCACCTAATTTTAATATTTTCTTATCAAAATCAATTTGCGCGTTCGTTAACACGTCCCTTCCTAATATTACATCATATGGTAAGCTACTGTTGTTGATCAGTAAAGCGTTTACTGTTTTCTTGTGGGATTTCGACATTAGTTCAAATTTTACTTCACCTTTTACTTCGGAACGTCCGTTTATGCCTTTAATAGTTACGTTTGATTTTATTATGTCCTCGTGACTCGCCTTGTAATTAAAATTACGACTGTTTAAAATCGTTCTCTCGCTCCCTGAATCTATTAAAGCTTCCCAATCGAATTCTTTACTATGTAAAATTATCGTTGGCTTAGAAGTCCCTTTTATCGTATAATGACAATCCATCAATCCGCTTAATTCATCTTTATTTTTTACTAATTGGACTGTTATATATGTTTCGCTCGTTTTTTTATCCTCAACGCTTAACTCTTCTTCTTTTAATAGATCGAACTTATTTTTACATTCATAACTTGTGTTGAGTGACGATTTACCTTTGCTATTGAATTTAACGTGCACTGGATCTAATTTATTCATGTTCAATTCACTTTCGTACACGGAGTTACCGACCGTTTTCCCGTGAGACCTATTTTGTTTTTTACTTCTGTTTGTATTTACATGTTTTTGCGAAAATCCTTGGCCTGTTGAGCCCGACATTCTCTACCTATATGTCCTAATTTGTTGCACCTGTAGCACTTAATTGTACCACTACGGCTGTGAGGGGTAGGGGTGGGGTGGGTGATGTTCGTGTTGTGTACGTATGCTCTGCCTGTGGGATTATGTTTATACCTACTTCTGCTAGCATACCTACCTGTTGTTCCCCTGTTTCTCATGTCATAAGTGTAATATGCTTCTGTATCTTCTAGCATGTCCTCGTGAAAATTGCCTTGACTCTCACCCTCGGGTTTTTCTATCAAAAAAGTTTCTGTGTCATTGAAATTCTTTTTTGGTATTAGAATTTTTTTATCATGTGGCAAAGATCTTATTTTCTTCGTTGTAGCAGACAGTAAATTAGCTGTTGTCTTAAAAGGACCTTCAATGACTCCTTTGATGATACTGGGGTTGATCTGTGGACCCAATATTGTTAAATACATTGATGTATTCATGAGATCTTTTGCGTGATTTTTTAATTTGCGTGTGAATGATTCATCACTTTCAGTTGCTGTCCTTACTGGAAATTGGGCGTTCATTGTGTCGTCATTTAAAATGAAGTCCGTGACCTCTCCTATCTTTTCTAATGTACTTAGGATGTCACTGGCTGCTGTTGTCTCATCCTTCAATTTATTTGTGTATAATTCATGACATACACTGTAGATATCCTTGCTGTCTTTCTGCACATATATGTCTTCTAGTACCGTGCATATTTCTTGGTATGTGCTATCCTTAAATGTTTTACCGTTAACAACGTTATTAACAGTAATTTGAAAATCTCCTAGCTTGCAATCAGCGCTCCTGAAAAGGATTTTCTTCTTTTCTGCATCATCTTTATCCCCTAAGCTGGATATATGATTATTTAATAGGCTGAGGTGCTGACGAAACGTGTTCTTCTCCTCGAAAGCTGGATCCTCTGGCCTTCTTCTTCCTCTGAATATCGGCAATGAATCCGAATTTATGATCGTCGTACTCCGACTTTTAATTATTTCTTGAAGTTGAGCTTGTGTCAATTCAACCGCCATTTTGGGGGGTTTTTTGGGGATTTTTTTGGGGGATGTTTTGGGGGATGTTTTAGGGGATGTTTTGGGGGATGTTTTAGGGGATGTTTTGGGTGGTGACTTTGGGGGTGATTTGGGGGGTGAGTTGGGGGGTGATTTGGGTGTTTTGGGTTGTTTAGTTTTCTGTACTCTGGGTTTAGTTCGTCTTCCAGATCTAAGTTCTACAGCCTCCTCGTTAATTGCTTCGTCTTCTGAGGTTGGCATGTGTTTCCTATCCTAATGAAGTGTTATTATGTACTTAATCAAGTGTAATGCACGTGTAATCACTTATTATGAAAAAAGAAGAAGAAAAATAATAGACTATCCAATTAAAAAAAAATTAATCCATCAACCATTTAAAATAATATATAATAAATATATAATAATAATAAATAATAATCAATGAAATATAATTTAATATAGAGCAATATTTGTTAAATCAATAAATATAAAAATATTTATACTATCTTTCAATTAATAACGACACACAACAAAGCTAAAAGAAATGCATGCACTATAATTATAATTGCTGCAGTAATGATTAATTACCTTCTGCTTATTCATCAACACAATTCTTGACTAAGACAGAACAGATTATTTCACCACTGACTAAGAACTAACACATAGATCTTCCCCCGATCGCTTCAGGAATGAGACTGAATGATAAGATGACATATAGTGATAAAGATATTTATACTATCTGATATACTCAACTTTCAGTTCCATGTACAGTGGGTCCCGCTTATCAGGTTTTGTCATTGATTTTTGCTCTGATGTTAACTGTTGATGTTAACTGATTGTTCACTGAGCGCTGTGCACTGTATTTTATGCACTGTATGTTAACTGAACGTTCACTGAATGTTAAAACTTCATTGAATATTGAATGATCACTGAATGTTGAATGATCACTGAATGTTGAATGATCACTGAATGTTGAATGATCACTGAATGTTGATTGATCACTGAATGTTAAATGATCACTGAATGTTGAATGATCACTGAATGTTGAATCACTGAATGTTAAATGATCACTGAATGTTGAATGATCACTGAATGTTGAATTACTGAATGTTGCAGTTTGAATAAATACTTTTCAGATGTAGTATTTAAACAAATTAGACTCTCAATTTCTGGTTGATTTACGGCTTTTTTGCATGTTGTTTATAATCGAATGTTTTCCATCACCATTCGTCAACGTGCAACGCTTAACCCTTTCGCTTCCTCCCTCCGTGTTTTTCCAGTTTCTTCCAGAATTTTCCAGAATTTTCCAGAATTTTCCAGAATTTCCAGAATTTTATTTTTTTCAGACTGGTCAGTCTTGTTGATTGTCTCTGCTCATTCAAATTTCAAATTAGGCCATCTGTACTCTCCTTATCCTTCCGATAATTTTCGAGATGCCTTTTGCTTGACCTTGAGTTGAATTATCTTTATATTTTATCACAAAAACTGAACACCTTAATTGGATCGCACCTTCATATAGGGTCGCAAAACCCGGTCTTGCTGTAATCAAATACTCTCCAATCAGATGGTTAACTTAGTTTTTGGTAAATTACAAAGCTTTCAATCTTTTACTTCAGTAATTGAATTTCCGCACATTAAATTCGAATTACTTAATCACGCACCATACGTGGCCACCAATGTGACGTACTTAGTTTGCTTCACTATAACGTCTAAATGTATGGGCTCTTAAGTGATTAGGATCTTACTTTGTGGTATTTTCAGATTCCTTTCTCTTTATAAATCTCTTTCTACTAAATACTCATGGTACCATGCCCTAGAACCAACTTGCCACTATGGTTCCGACCTCAGGCCTCTGGTCCAAGCTTAACTGTATTTAAGGGTAATAATGGTAAGGTAATTACACTTAGAGATTATATTCATTGGTCAAGCACAGGTTACAAATAATATCTCCACTAGAACGCTCGCAAGTTAAGGTCTCAAATAACTACGAACAGGAGAATAGGTGTGTAGCTCACGAGAGCAAATCGGTAACTGATTTGACTGTCGCTTACTTACAATCATATAGGTTCGCGATGATAGTAATGCATACACAATTGCTGTGTTTGCTTTACTACAATATAATTTATTAATATTATTTTTTAACGTGTGTTTTGAAACCATGATGTTTCTTTTGTTAGAGGCCGCAGTTAGTTAGCGTGCCGCAATTTACCTGCTTGACCCTATATCTAGTAACTATTCAACTCTCTTAAAATTTTCGTCACAAATTGGTGACTACCAGTTTACTACTAACTAGCTATAGGCTTAGCTATGCCTATAGAGTCTCTTTCCAAATTTCACTCAGTGAAATTCTTCTCTACTAAGAGAAATTATAGACAGGGGAATTTCGATAACCCCCTGCTAGGTTTGATGACTAAAACCCTAAGAATTCGTGACTAGGGTACTAGTTAGCTAGTTCAAGCCGGAAATTCGTGACCGTGCTTTACTGGATTGAACAAATATACACTATATATCGTATAATACTATAACTTTCTTGAACTTCCTTATTATATTATATGGTAACTTTACATATGTGCAATAATACTCAAAATGAAAAATTTTAACGGGTACTAAGTGGCGTAAATTGTAAATAATACTTGTTTGTAATCATTGCCTAGGGTCCCACAGGTAAATTGCGGTCCAATTGCAGTCTTTGCAAGAACTTTTCTAAACTTTTTGATTCGAATTTTTATTGAAATTTGTTCAGGTATCTGAAGTTGCGGAATTGCATTCTATATTTTATTATTGTTTGAAGCTATGATATTTCTGTGGTTAGAGGACACAGTTAGTTAGTGTACCGCAATTTACCTGCTTTACCCTATCTAGCTTATAATTGGTAGCTACTTAAAGATTGATATTGCTACTAGTGCTATGTATTCCATTCAAGAAGCACCATGAATTTATGGATACAATTAATAATAATAATCCAGTTAACTACTAACTAGTTATAGGTTATATGCCTATAGTCTCTTAACAATAACTTCACATCGTGAAATTTTCTCTGATTCAGAGATATAATATAGACAGGGGAATTTTGAAGAGAAATCCTAAAAATTTGTGACTAAGGTAAATCTAGTTAGTTAGTTTGAAGCCGGTATTTTGAGACCGTGCTTTCACTGGAAATATCAAATATACGCTACGCTATATTGGGTATAATTTTTCAACTCTTTATAAAAATTTCGTCGCAAATTCATGGTGACTACTAACTAGCTACAGGCCTATTGAGGCCTATTGACTACTAACTAGCTACAGGCCTATTGAGTCTCCTTCCATATAAACTCACATTATGAAAATTTTCTGTTTCAGAACAATTTGAGAGGGGATTTCGATATTCACTACTATGATTGAAGACAGTCTCTATGAATTTTCAGCTAGGGCAACTAGTTAGCTATTTTAGCCGGGAATTTGTGACCCGAGCTTGTACTGGCTACATCTAAGGAACACTAGACATATCGTGTAACTTGAACTTTAGTCTCAAGTACCAATATTAATTTCTTAACAAATACAGACTGTTAATACCACTACAGATATGTTTTGCAATTGCATATCCAAGTCTAGTTCTTCAGTAAAAATTTTGCTGGAAGCCAGTTAACTTACTAGTTATATGCTTATGCCTACAGTCTCTTCCCAAATGAATTTGCAATGTTAAGTTTTTCTCTGATTCAGAGAATTAACAGGGGAATTTCGATAACCTCCTGCTAGGATTCAAGACTGTTCATAGTTTTTCTAGTAGGCCAGTTTACTATGTGTCGTAATATACCTACTTAACCCTAAACCCTAATTACATATATTCCCCGATAAATTCTTCTGCGACTCGGGAATTGACGAAGAGTTGAAGACTGTCCAATACGTTGTTGCACTAGAGCAACAATTAGTTCAACCGGAAATTTAGTACACATAGTTACATAAAACCTGTATTTCAAAATTATTTCTTATTTTGGAAATTCAAAAATTAGTGTCTATAGGTATGAAGATTGGTCATAGAGAAGAATAATAATTTTCGGTTCAGTTTTCTCGTTCATATAAGACGTGGAGGACTTCATTTATTTATAAATTTATCTAAGCCATTGAATCTGCATATCCATTATTAACGTTATTAATTAGAACATTGAAGAACTGTAGTTGGTTCAATGGAATAAATTTGTCTCGTGGCCTCTATTGATTTTGAAGATGATTACTTTTCTGTCCATATAGAGAATAATACCGTAGATATTAGAAATTGGAAAACATTTCTAACTCAGGTAAGTTTGTAGCTAAAGGCTCTACTTGTGAATCATGCAACTTAAGTCATGTATTCTATATTGGCAAAATTAAGAACTGAAAGTTACTTGTCTACGTACTATTTAATTTACTTAATTGATAGATGAATTCGTATATGAATGGACTGTTGCAGAGAGAGAGAGAGAGAGCACTGTTGTTATTAGTTATGAAAGAAATTTTATTTTGTTTATTCCTAATCATTAGAAAGGAATGATTTTTAATTGATGCAACAAATTTGAGCAAAATTCTATTAATTGTGACGTTTTTATTTTTTATCAAACTGTTGACTCTCTGCCTTCCAGCAGTTTAAGGGGGAGGTTTATTCTTTATAATTTTAGAACGTCTTAAAATTAATGCTCTCAAAATTGTCAATAGTAACTTACAAAAGAATAGAAATTGATGATGATTATCCAGCTTAAAGTATTTAGACACCCTTTCATTACTTTAGTTTCGTAAGCGTTGAAGGTATTTTTGGTTTCAAGCTTTCGATTGAAAAGATTTCTATTCATCATCAGGAGAAGTGTGGAAAACGTGGCCTTCAACTCTGAGTTTATATAACCTCTGATAATATATATTTCCAGTTGAATATGAATCTTTTCAATCAGTTTAGTAAGCATAAACCATAATTCTCAAAGTATTGTAATTAGCTACCACTGATGCATAAACTTGAAGAATATACATTTCTTATAAATGTATTAAATTTTATTTAAAATAGATGGGATTATGTATGCTAAGACTCAACCTCTCACATTAATGTACTAGAACTGAAGGCCATTTTTATCCGGTTGGCAGGGCCTTTTCAAATGACATTTAGTTTGTCCACATCAAAATATTTACTGTCAAGACTACAAATATTCAGTCATGCTCTCGTATTAGTTAAAGATTTTGACAACGTCTGTTAGAAGACTTATTTTTCTGTGAAAAAATATACTTTTATCAAAACATTCATGCTGATAAAGTAAGTTGGTATTTTGATGGGATTACCGAATAGTAGCTGATATCTAACGTTTAAGTATCATGAGGCTTTATAAAATTTAGGAAGAGCAAGTGCAACAGTGTTCATTACCCCTTTTGCGGTACAAAATCAGTATCATGTGTTTTTAGTGCAGAATTTCCGCCAAACCTCTATAAACAACATAGCTAGATCACAAGTGGTATATTTCTTGAGTAGACAGAAAATTGATCCCATGCAATTTAATGATGTAAATTATTGATATAAAGTTTTCTTATAATACTGGATTATGTACAGTGAAATCGCTTGCAGTAAAGAGTGTTAGTTATTGAATTAGTGCTGGTATCCTGGATACCAATTAAAATAAAAATTAAATAAGACTAACCACTCCCATGTACAAATGATCTTGGAAGTTTCTTCTGTTTTGAATTTTGAAAAATTATTTCCCTCTGGAAAGTATTGCTTTTAGAATTCCAACCTATTAATTAATGAGATATGGTACAAGCTCAATGATCTATACATCAAGTTCCAACTTTCAAAGTTATGGATGTATAAAGATTTTGTATCATGAGACTATTTCAATTACTTTTTACACCACGTGTGGGAAATAATGAATTCCTGATTAAATGAGGTATTTTAATGTCAATTCAAATTCTGTCTATATTTAACCTTCAAAGAGTACATGGATTAGATTTCGTGGAGAGTCTAATCAACTCTGTAAGTTTCCGAAAATCATACAAACAGTACCTATCTATTTCAAAAATAGGTAGACGGATTGAAGCAATTATGGAAGAGGCAGGAATCGACATCGCTAATTTTAATCTCTGCACTTGTGCAGCAGCTGCCTGTTCTTTCTTGAACCATAATATTACCATTGACGATATTCAAGGTCGCAGGCTGGGCCAACGTTACAATTTTCTGATGCTCTTATTTTAAATTCATACTTGAAAATTGGTTGGTCTCATCTTTTGCTGCGTTCTTTAAAATCTCATAAGTTGGCACCTCTGGAACACTCCAGAATGAACAAGAATGGCGATAAGTAATTGAACAGTTACCCGAGGCTTACCTGTAAGGTGAAGGGTGACTTCAATTACTTCGGAAGCCATTCTTGTTCATTTTTCTGGAGTGTTCTTTCCCGCCCTGAGCGCTCCCGCCCGAACACTCCAGAAATACACAACAAAAGATTCGATCTTTGAATACTGAATGCTTAAGTTAACGGCCGATGCAGGTGGACATCTCATAAGTTGGCACCTCTGGAACACTCCAGAAAAATGAACAAGAATGGCTTCCGAAGTAATTGAAGTCACCCTTCACCTTACAGGTAAGCCTCGGGTAACTGTTCAATTATATCGTTTTATCTTATATTCTGGTGGAAAAACCGGGAGTGCAGTCATCGCAGACTACAGAAAATTTGTTCACTATACGGGGTAGTTCTCTTACTCAGGACTCTACATTCATTATAGAGGAGTTCACTATAGAGGAGTGAACCTACTCTACATTCACTTACTGAGACACCGTGTCTCCAAATATCTAAATACTGTCTGCTGACACTCCATTCCAGTCTCAGTACTTTATACCCACTCAGCCATCTTTAGGCTGAGAATCTCTGGAATTTTCCTCCTCCACCTCTCGAATATTGAGGGAAATTCTCGCGAAATGGCACAGGTATTCCGTACGTGACTGCAAAAAGCTGCTTAGGAATGCAGGTGCGCAAACCTGCAGTGCAATGTTAATGCACTTATATCCTGAAGGGAATTTAGCGCCGGAGTGCATATGTTGCTGCGTTACGAGGCAATCTGAAACAAATGTAGTTGGATAAAATAGTTAGAAAAAAATAAGGTTAGAAAGTAGAGTTAGAAAAGAATATCAAAAATTGTTAGAAAAATAGATAAGATAGAGTTAGAAAAAAGATAAGATAGAGTTAGAAAATAGATGAGATAGAGTTAGAAAATAGATAAGATAGAGTTAGAAAATAGATAAGATAGATTTAGAAAAATAGATAAGATGGAGTTAGAAAAATAGATAAGATGGAGTTAGAAAATAGATGAGATGGAGTTAGAAAATAGATGAGATGGAGTTAGAAAAATAGATAAGATGGAGTTAGAAAATAGATGAGATGGAGTTAGAAAATAGATGAGATGGAGTTAGAAAAATAGATGAGATGGAGTTAGAAAATAGATGAGATGGAGTTAGAAAAATAGATAAGATAGAGTTAGAAAAATAGATGAGATAGAGTTAGAAAAATAGATGAGATAGAGTTAGAAAAATAGATGAGATAGAGTTAGAAAAATAGATGAGATAGAGTTAGAAAAATAGATGAGATAGTGTTAGAAAAATAGATGAGATAGAGTTAGAAAAATAGATGAGATAGAGTTAGAAAAATAGATGAGATAGAGTTAGAAAAATAGATGAGATAGTGTTAGAAAAATAGATGAGATAGTGTTAGAAAATAGATGAGATAGTGTTAGAAAATAGATGAGATAGTGTTAGAAAATAGAAAAAATAAAGTTAGAATATAGTCAGAAAAAAATGAGTACAAAAAACGTTAGAAAAAAAAAAATTATGAAATGAAAGACAATTGAGATAAAGAATCTATCTAATATTTGTGAGTAGAGGGTCTGTACGTTGTAAATAGACCTTTTACTTGATATGGCAAATGAAAGGGCCTATGGTGCTAGATATTTCCTTTACCCTAATTATCTCTTATCTTAACTGTGTATAGATATAGTATAAAATTAGTTATGTTTTTGAAATTAGTTCCTAAACGAATATAATTTAATTGAATCTTTTTACCCCCATCAAGTGGGAGGTATATATTTTTTCAACCTTATTTAGTAAACTGAAATCATTATCTAACTATGAAAGAAATTATAATTCATATACTTTTCTTTGCCTCAAAATATTCCATTATATATAATAACAACTTGGACGTAAAGGGACGTTTCTTCAAATCTTTTCTCCTGCACATTAGAAGTTTCTCATCCAATTTATACTTCATGTTCCGTTCTTCAAATTAATGTGATTATTTTTTCCATTTCAATTCTTTGGTTCCTGAATCAATTAATCATCCCCTTTTGAAAGTAGCGTTGCTACATTTGTCTCTTGAAGTTAGCGGCGATTTGCATCTGCGTAACGGATGGCTCTCGCTGTTTCCGTTGCAAATGTGTTCATAACGGCACTAGACTCGACTCATAAATTTCTTGGTGTGACCGACTAGGTATACGCACAACCTAAACAAAACTAAAGCTGAAGACTTGGCCTGAGACACACGAGGCGTGAGAGTGTGAGACATGAGTGAGTGTGAATTTGTAGGGTTGTGACAATATGCTTTTAAAATCATAGATCTCGAAATTATTATAGCGAAGAAACCTTTAAACTATAATGATTCTACACCAGCGGTGTATAGTATTCGATACCATTTCATTTCGTCTGTGATATTCTTAAGATCTATGATTTATAAAGCATATTGTCACAACCCTACTCATTATACTCATGGCTTCCAATTCCGTATCATAAAAATCTCTCTATCTTCTTGTAGTTTAACAGACGTTAATCTACCTAATTAATCTAATCCATTTTATTTCAATTAGACGGTATTCCTTTCTCAAATAGGCTTCATAGCTATGACTGAACTGTTCCTAGGTCATTAATTAAAAAGAAAGAATGACCTTTTTCCGTTCCGAAAGATATAACACTGTAGCTTGCAAACTCCGTGTAGCGGCACATAGCTATTCCCTTTTTCTTATTTCCATGTAATATACGGAGGTAACACCCATTATGTTCTACTGCCTATAGGGCCGTACACACGTAGGGTTTTTTTAACTCTTTCCACCAGATTTTTTGCTAAGCTCCTCCTACTTTTTCCACGAGAATATAAGAAAAAACGATATAATCATTATCTTTCTTTTTTAATTTATGATCTAGTAACAGATTAGTCATAGTTTTCTTATATTCTCGTGGAAAAAGTAGGAGGAGCTTAGCAAAAAGTCTGGTGGAAAGACTCGGTGATTGCATTCACAATTATTATAAAAATAATGATAATAAGATATTAATAGTGTAGATCATAACATTTTTCTAAGTCATTACTACTAAATAAATTCAATCGTTTGCATTTTGTTCAAGAGATTGCTTTACATTTTAGTTCATAGTTTCTGTAACTTTAGATTTGGAGTATTCTGAACTATTATTTGGATAAGTTATTCAAAATTGAAATGTAGATATCTCCCAGTGTTCATTTCTTTGTTTATGTACTATATTAATTTATTTATATACTTCATTTTTAATTCATTTATATATTTATAGCTATATATTTATATATTATTTATATGCGAGTTACATGGCTTCTTTTTCTTTCTTTTCATTAACCATGTCTCTGATATCCTATACTCTCCTGTAGCAGAGAAAATCCCACTCGAGTGTTCTCTTGTCCCACTCGAGTGTTCTCTTGTCCCACTCGAGTGTACTCTTGTCCCACTCTAGTGTTCTCTTGTCCCACTCGAGTGTTCTCTGTCCCACTCTAGTGTTCTCTTGTCCCACTCTAGTGTTCTCTTGTCCCACTCTAGTGTTCTCTTGTCCCACTCTAGTCTACTCTGTCCCACTCTAGTGTTCTCTTGTCCCACTCTAGTGTTCTCTTGTCCCACTCGAGTGTTCTCTGTCCCACTCTAGTGTTCTCTTGTCCCACTCTAGTGTTCTCTTGTCCCACTCTAGTGTTCTCTTGTCCCACTCTAGTCTACTCTGTCCCACTCTAGTGTTCTCTTGTCCCACTCTAGTGTTCTCTTGTCCCACTCTAGTGTTCTCTTGTCCCACTCGAGTGTACTCTTGTCCCACTCTAGTGTTCTCTTGTCCCACTCGAGTGTTCTCTGTCCCACTCTAGTGTTCTCTTGTCCCACTCTAGTGTTCTCTTGTCCCACTCTAGTGTTCTCTTGTCCCACTCTAGTCTACTCTGTCCCACTCTAGTGTTCTCTTGTCCCACTCTAGTGTTCTCTTGTCCCACTCGAGTGTTCTCTGTCCCACTCTAGTGTTCTCTTGTCCCACTCTAGTGTTCTCTTGTCCCACTCTAGTGTTCTCTTGTCCCACTCTAGTCTACTCTGTCCCACTCTAGTGTTCTCTTGTCCCACTCTAGTGTTCTCTTGTCCCACTCTAGTGTTCTCTTGTCCCACTCTAGTGTTCTCTTGTCCCACTCTAGTGTTCTCTTGTCCCACTCGAGTGTTCTTACAAATAAAATGGATAGCAATAATAATAGAATTTTAATATCGTTTTTCTTATATGATCGAAAATAAAGAACCGTCCGATAACTCAGAACTTACCCTAGTAATGAACTTAAGGAAAATTCAAATTAGTTCATTTCTTGCAAGTGACATAAAATACATGAGAAATTGTGATCAAATATTAAAATAAATATTAAAATAATGATAAATAATAGTAACTACATTTGAAAATTGATGTGGCTTCAATTGTTGAATTTTATATTATAATATTAATGTATTTTCCTATCAAAGTTCAACTTCCTTTATTTAAATATATTTTAAGTTCAATTATAATCTCACACACGGAGAAATTTTTTATCGGATGGATTTTTTTTTTTACCCAAACTAAAGAGGTAGCGCCATCTTTCAACCTGTCACTGCCAAATAGTTAACAAATTACTGTGAAGACAACCATTGAATAATTTCTTATTCGATGATATCCATCATGTATTCTGTTGGATATGAATTTACTAAAGATCAATTTGTTTAAACCATAAAAATATCCTATAGTTCATCAATAATGAAGATTGGATCCAATTCGAAAATGTTTCCTAGCAATCTTCATTTAAAGATTCTGTTCCCAATATTTTCTGGGCATTCTGTAGTATTACATAGAATAAACAAGGTGAATAACAATTTGTTATCCCACTCAAGATATCCCCACTCAACTTCAGGAACTGTTAAGTGAATTGCCTCACTCAAAACAGACATCGGCAGCAAATTGAAAGCGTTCAAACAACGACAGGATGATCGGAATGATCCCCTGCGAAATCTACAGCTAACACTTCCCTCAAAGGCATTCTGAGGTGTACTGTTACACTCTAGTTGCTTATTACAACCTTTCTTCTCGAGTTAGTGACCACATCATTCGGATGGTTATTGTTATATACCAAAAACACTGTATTTTTGTCTCATTTTAGGTTTTTTCTTACCGCAAACTGCGCTACCGTTTCTCGAATTCATTTCAAAGGAAAGATTCTGGTGGAGATTTTAAATTGAAAGTTTTCTGATTGGTTTTGTAAATCTAGTTTTTCCAATCACTCGTGTGAATTACTTTACTGTTTACACTAAGCACGGGAGGTGGCGCTTATGGAGACTACAATTAGAGACACCGGTGTACTAACCAGGGAGTGATTTTACTGTTTACATTAGCACGGGAGGTGGCGCTTATGGAGACTACAATTAGAGACACCGGTGTACTAACCAGGGAGTGATTTTACTGTTTACACTAAGCACGGGAGGTGGCACTTATGGAGTCTAGAATTAGGGTCTGTGAACACATGTACATATATATCCAACAGATGTGATCGGTGTGTTAACCAGGTAGTTATTGTATAATTTATGACAAGTCATCAAAATTCGGTTTCCTAGTTAATTTTTATTTAACTTTAAAGTTAAACTATTCTACCAGCCACATACAGAGAACAAGTGAGCGTTACTATACGTCATGAACCAATCTGACCTTTAAAAATCACTTTAATGACCGATCATGATCTTTGGCAACACACTGCTATCATTTGTGTTTCAGACTACTTTCACCGTCATCTCAATTCCCCCATGGGCTCTCCTTTTCGCTTGTATCCCAAGTTGTTTTCGACTCATCTCTTCTTCATTGTTGAGCTCCTTTGGGATTCAGAGTCCTGCAGGATGTGTGAGACTCGCCTGAATGCATAATGTATATCCTTTTCTTTGGGCCTGCCTGTGGGGGCTAACAAATTCACCGGAGGAATAAACTAACTTACCAAAAAACACTGGCTGTGATGATGGAATCTGGGATTTTTATATCAAAGTGAAATGTGGAAGGAATTTTATTCAAGTTATTCAAATTTAAAATGAATGAAGCGCAAATAAGATTATACAGTAGAACTCACCCATAATTGAAATCCTGTATAGTGAATGTACATTGTACAGTCCTGAGTAAGGAAGTAGCTTCTATAGTGAACAAATTTTTTTTACTCGACCATAAAATGGCTATTAGTTTTTTAAAACTGTTAGCCACTCATGGTAGACTAAAGAAGATTTGTCCACTATTCATGGTATAATTCTTCTCAGGACTACATTCACTATAGAGGAGTCCAGAGGAATTCTACTGTGCAATAGAAATTATTTCCTATTCACGTATTTATTCAAACTGTGCATGATTTCTGAAAGACTTCATAAATTTAGTCACTGGCTCCAAAGTTCTAAAATAATTGTCGTCCAAAGTTGAAGAGCACGTCCACCCCTTCAACTAATTACACTTTCCAAACTCTGACAATGGATTCGGGTCACTAGATAGTAGTTAGTGTCTTCCATGCATACTGAATGGTAACCTCTAAAGGGCCATACACACGCAGGGTTTTTTAAGTCTTTCCACCAGACTTTTTGATGAGCTCCTCCTACTTTTCCACGAAACTTTTGAATCATATAAGAAAAAACGATACAATTGATAATAATTTTATCGTTCTTTCTTAAATTATTCAGAAGTCTCGTTGAAAAAGTAGGAGGAGCTTAGCAAAAAGTCTGGTGGGAATACTTGAAGAACCCTGCGTGTGTACGGCCCTTTACCCGTTACAGCTCGTCTGTTCTCATTTGTTTTCCAATCACCCCTGACGATTAATAGCGGACGAACAGCTCCTTTTTTATCCAATCTGTTGCTCCGAATGAACAAACTTTCAGCGCGACTAATCCCCTAATTCTTAAATTAAAAGCTGTTGTCGGCGCTAATCCTATCGGCATTCCTCTCTTTGTTTCTTAGCTGTACTGAGATGGACGGACTGATTCTATCTGGCGAATCTTTGGCACCTTTGATTGAGAGAAAAATAAATTGAATGTTAAGTGATGGTAAACTGATTGGTGATTAAGTTTTTTTTACTAAGTTCCTACGGGAGGGTCGCAGTACTCGGATAGTTGGTGTTTAGGACATGTTAGGTCAATCAGTAATTTGACCTAGTACTGACTGAGAGTATACGTGTCCTATGACGTTCCTCATGATATCGTCAGTTCGTACTGCTTATACAATTTTTTTTAATGTTTTTTTTAACATTTATTAACCCCTTTCCCGGCAGAAACGTGTACACACGTTTTCACAAAATGTTCTTTTTTCAGTCGTGGGCGAGTATACTCGTCTAAAATTTTACCTTTCAATAACCAGCTACACACGTATTTGCTCTTCGATTTTAAGCCTTTACCGCTAAATACTTAGTTACAATTGTAATAAAAATTGAAAAATAGAACAGGTTTTCATTTCTCTTTACATTTGGAAATATAAAATATGGTTTATAACTTTGTAGAAAGATGAGTTGGTTCGTTTTCGCCGATTAAGGTATTTTCAAAATAAAAAGTCAACTACAAAAATGGGATGAAATAATAAAATAAAAAAGTAGTCTGAAAAAAGAAACGTTTTTAACAAAAAAATAATAATGGAAGAGATTAACTCTTCATTTTCCTCTTCTACTTCTTGTGCCTGTGTCCCTATTCGTCAGTTTAACATTTTAGTGACTGTATTGGCGTAGTAGCTTTTCTGCTTCCATGAGCAATGTCAACAAATGGTGTCAAGGTGTAAGTTTGTTCACGGATCTAATTTCCTCTGACTTTGCTTCTTGAAAGTCCTTTGTATTTATTTTTATTTGATGGTCTGTTATTGAATTTTTCATCTTTGATTACATTAAACCTATTAATAAATGAACTATTTTCAAAGATGTTCTGATGGGAGTTTTTTCAAATGACAAAATTGCGTGTGTGTACATTAATATTTATTTAATCATGTCGAAACTACATAGTCAATCAACTTTTACTCGTTTTTTTTAATGGAAGAATAGCTAAATCTATACTATAAAGAGAGCCGCGTCCGTCTGTCCGTGACTACGGGGCCACGCGCTACAATAATATTGACACTAATAATTATTATTATCTAAAAAAATTATATTTTGGCTTTTGAGAGATTGTTGTTCAATCAGAATATGTTTATCCATAATACATTTTTGCATTCGAATATAATTTAGATTCAATAACAGGTACTGTACTAATAATTTATAATTCTTTATCATCCATTAAATATTTTTATTTATCATTCTATAGCATTATATTATTCAATAATTTTTCTTTTCCATTAATGTATTCTTTTTCATGATACGAATGACTTAACATAAATATCTTCAATAACATGTTAACTATTCTGTCATTTTTATCATCCTCCCACTTGTTTCTTTATTATTTCACATTTATAAATATGAAGAAACAGCAAAATGGATTAACACTTATTCATATTATAAAACTCTGTCATTTCTAATTGAACTATATTTCTGTGCCAAACTAGTCATGGACATGTCAAGTATAACCCCCACTATATGTTAAGTATAACCCCCACTATATGTTAAGTATAACCCCCACTATATGTTAAGTATAACCCCCACTATATGTTAAGTATAACCCCCACTATATGTTAAGTATAACCCCCACTATATGTTAAGTATAACCCCCACTATATGTTAAGTATAACCCCCACTATATGTTAAGTATAACCCCCACTATATGTTAAGTATAACCCCCACTATATGTTAAGTATAACCCCCACTATATGTTAAGTATAACCCCCACTATATGTTAAGTATAACCCCCACTATATGACTATACAATCAGTCAGTAATTTTCTTCAGGTTATAGGATTTGGAAGCATTAATTTGATGACTTTAAATCCTAGCTAAACACTATCGGTAAGAAGGTAAGACCATTTAAGCAGGTAGTTAGGAATTCATCGACCTGAAATTCACGTGGATCATTTAATACGAATTAAAGAATGTTGGAAATGAAGGTTTAATCTTTACAATTACAAATAGTTATATTATTTCTATTTGAAATTTACGTGATCATGTGAATCACAACCGTTCATTCAGCAACTTAACTGTGAATGAACATACGAACTATTTATGCTTTTAACTTCTTAACAATAACTCACAAGAGGTTTCATCAAAATCGGTGATCTGAAGTTTTATCTCGTCATTAAAGAGTTAATTAGTGAAATGTGATTATGGTAGCAGAATTCAGTCCATCATTTGGTTTTCGACTCTTCTAATCCGAACACTAATTGTTCGATTAAAGTGTTCAATGATTTGGATCTCTGCCAGAAGAGTTTTTTCTTATTTTCTTTCTCATTCTCTACTTCAATTAAATTTCCAATCTCATCCAAGGGGAAAAACTGTCCGTCCTGATTGATTATAAAAAAATGAAAAACTCTTTCGGAAAATTCCTTTACATTAAACACGTGGCTGGAATTACTTGGTCAGAGTAGGTACAGTTTCACAATGAGCCATTTTAGTGAGACACCGTGTTTCCTAACATCTAAATACTAACTATAACACCGTGTCTCCTAATATCTAAATGGTGACAGAGACTCCATTCAAGTCTAAGAACTTTATACCCACTCAGCCATTTTTAGGAAGTCCTGAGCATCTCTGGAATTCTACCGACTCGAATATTGAGAGAAATTCTCTGCGAAATGGCACAGGTACATTAAACTATTCATGGGGCGTGAAGATTCCTGGTAAAAAGAAAGATCACTGTGATTATTATCTTTTTAATATGGTTTTCATTATCTGAGGTGTTGCACACAAACACTAAGAAGTAACCCTATTAAATAAAAAAAGTACAAACATCAACTTTATCGAACTGTATTGTACTTGATTATTTTATTCAATCAGTATTGCAATTGCTAAATCTCTTTTGTTTCTACTCGTGTATAAAAGCATTGACAGTTTCAGTAAATAAACCCCTGCAGATTGGCCCTCTTTCCTCCATTCCAAGACAGATTCCTTATCAATAACCGAATTCTTGGATCTATTTTTCTAAGAGGCTCCTGTCTCTCACCAAATATTATTTCAGACCTTCGGCAAACATGGTGTCGGTTTGATCTGGGTAGAGGTCTCGGATTTATCCCTAGGCATCCTTTTAAATTGCCTTTTAGAAAACCCATCAGTTGAAGACCTTTATGATAAAGGACTTATCCTTAGGCATCCTTGGTCTTTTAAATTACATTTTAGAAAGCCCATCAGTTGAAGACCTTTATAAAGGGTCTATCTTCCCATACCCTTTTCTCTCAAATTTACAGCCCTGTTTGCCCTCTAATTATTCCATGTACATCAGTCTATGAATAAATAGGAATTCATTATTCCTAATTCCAGAGTACATCTAGTCTAGGTAACTAACTCTCTATTCCTTGTTTGTACATGTAATTGGATAATGTATATCTATCTAGATTTTCTCTATTAAGTACATATAATTAATTCTTGTATTAATCAATTATCTTTAATTCAAAACTTTTAGTGTGCCATGGAAATTATTGGAGGTAGAAAAAACTGTTTCTGTGACCATATTTTTTATTACATAGTTCTATTTTTCATGATTTGATAGAAGCATCTTATTGTGAAACAATCAACTTACTTTATAAATAATTCATGCACTAAAGGATTAAAACAAACCATCAAATATCATAAATAATTCATGCACTAAAAGGTTAAATGTACCTGTAGACATTAAAGGGGTAGTGCGCAAATCATTTGTAGTTGCAATATTTACTGACCGAGTGAGCATAATTAATTCTGCATATATTTGATTGATCTTGACATGTTATATTCATCGAATGATATTAATTAAATACCTCTTGGTGATTTTAAATTAAAAGTAAACAAGATGAAAGCAGATGTTTCGAATATGTTTATGATATGATAAATTCGTGAAATTTAATTTGATTTCTAACTTATTAATTAACAGCTCCAGGGGCTCTATCCTGAAGCTGTCTGTGGTGAATGGAAGAGAAGTGGGTGGCGTCTCTTGGATTCTGAACTGTTGTAATTTTTGTTTAAAGGACTCTTTTTTTTCATTTTTACCATGTTTATCATTTTTTTAACGCTACTTGCAGTTTTAGAGGATAGCGCTAGGGTTATTCTCTTCAACTACGAGGTCTTAGATTTTTGTGTTTGGTAGGCTCGTAGGTTTCATTTACTCTCACCTCTTCATTTTCCTCTTACATCTGTGACCGCTGTACTTGTGTCCCTTTCGTCACATTCCTTTATTAGTGACTACATTCACAGAGTAGCTTTTCTGCATCCATCACCGTTATCAAGAACATGATTCGTAATGATGTCCATGAAGCCACTTTCCTTTCTGACTGCTTCTTCCAGTCCGTTTTAATTTCCTTTTGCCATCAGCGATATGGCCTTTGGTTCCGAAGCAGACGTTAAACCCCTAATGTCAGTAATATCTAAAGCATATAATGCACCTTTACTTTTATTTTCCCTAAGCCACCTCGCCAATTTGCCGAACACAAAGTGCAGTTCTTTGTTGCCGATAGCGGACCGTGAGGCTGAACTTACTAACTCCGCGGCACTGACTCCGGTCGTTAACTTGTCCATAAAAATTTGCTTTTACTCTGAACTCTTAGAACAGTTCCAGCTGTTACTCTGGGACGCACTTTTCGCTCTGTGGAAATGAACCTAACTTTACGGGTGTAAATATGTGTAAGTACTGTTTTAGGTAGAACAGTACTGGGGTTTGTATTGACATCTTCCTACTGCTTCATAGCGACAAAATCGGGATAATTGACTATCATTATTATAATAATGAAGAAAATGTGTAAACCGAGATAAAAATGGTACACAATTTCTTATTCTCCAATGAAATATTTAAATCTGATTGGTTATTCTAGTAAAAAGTTATTGGATTTATATTAGGTGTTTCGCAATACAGTTTCCAAAAAACGTAAAGTTCGTACATCGGACATGCTTTAAACGGACACCCCCTACAATGGACAAAAATGATCCGTTCTATAAAGAGCTAGCCACGCCGCTCTCACAACGACCTTTTTAAATTATATGGTTTAACAAATTTTTTATTCGTCTGAAAAGTATCTAGTCTTGCATTTAGAGGTATTACAATTTGCAATCAACACTTATTGTATTGTTTTTAAGATTTTCAGTTATTGTATTTTGTTAGCACTTTCATATACATTTTCTTCGATTCGAAAAAATATGAAATAGCTATTCTATATTTTCATGTAATTCAGGTATCTATATAGTTTCTAATGTTTTCTTTGAAACGCTATTAATGAAAACTTATAAAGTTCAAATCCCCAACTGAACTAAATATATGACCTTACATCGACCACTAGATCGGTACAACGACCTCTTTTTCAGGTACATATACTGTCCGTTGTACGAGCTTTCCTGTACCTACCTAACCCTTTTAAATGAACCCAACACTCTAAATAAATCTAGGTTTAGCTTAGCAGTTCACATTTGTTCCACCTTTACTCCGTTTGATCTCCTTTAGATTTTTTGTTCGGTTACCAAAGACACTGATTGGTAGGTTCTGCCTACGCAATAATTAAAGTCATACTGTAACTAAAGAGAATATATCGTAAAGATGGAACTAGTGGGCGGTACTCTATTGAAATGATGTGTGTAGGGGTGGGTTTGGAATTTTCGATTTATCAGACATGTAAGAAAAGATATATAGGGCAAATTACGAATTATCGGTCAGTTTCACATCTTCTGTCATACTAGAAAAAACGATATTATAATTGTTATTTTATTTTTATTGGTATCCATGATACCTGCAGGTATCATGGATACCAATTAAAATAATTATAATATCGTTTTTTCTAATATGACCGAAGACGTGAAACTGACCGATAATTCGTAACTTACCCTAATTTGATATTTTTAATTATTTTAATTGTTAACTCGATACTAAAATATTTAGTTAAAACTATTTTTCTCCTCTGATCGAAGATGTAGAACCGTCCGCTAACTCGTACCTTCCCTACCATCACTTACATATTATTTGTGTTGATAGTACATAGATTAATTAAGTTGCCTGTAATTATAACTTCTACCAGCGTGTTAATGGACTGAAGTTAAAGATCCTGACAGGTGCCTGATGAATGGCCTGACAGGTGCCTGATGAATGGCCTGACAGGTGCCTGATGAATGGCCTGACAGGTGCCTGGTGAATGGCCTGACAGGTGCCTGGTGAATGGCCTGACAGATGCCTGATGAATGGCCTGACAGGTGCCTGGTGAATGGCCTGACAGGTGCCTGGTGAATGGACTCATAATCACCATGAAATATCCTTTGATATATTATATAATAATTAAAATAATCAGTTAAATAATAGTTATATACTTCTCTATATGATCGCTATTATGTAACAGTCCGATAACTCGTTACCTACCCTTTTACTCAGGCAAGTAAAGTGCTTTACCTTCTGTATCTGTCACTCTGTTTATATTCTAATAAACACTCACAGACATCATCAAGTTGTGAGTTAAATATTTAGAGTGTGGTGTGTACATCTGTGAGAGACGAGTACAGTAAAATAAACTGACAGTGAGGGAGTGACTGCTTCTTAGAGTCTCTTGTACTTAATTACCTTTTGACTGCTTCTTAGAGTCTCTTGTACTTAATTACCTTTTGACTGCTTCTTAGTGTCCCTTGTACTTAATTACCTTTTGACTGCTTCTTCCAGTCCCTTGTACTTATTTACCTTTTGACTGCTTCTTAGAGTCCCTTGTACTTAATTACCTTTTGACTGCTTCTTAGAGTCTCTTGTACTTAATTACCTTTTGACTGCTTCTTAGTGTCTCTTGTACTTAATTACTTTTTGACTGCTTCTTAGTGTCCCTTGTACTTAATTACCTTTTGACTGCTTCTTAGAGTCTCTTGTACTTAATTACCTTTTGACTGCTTCTTAGAGTCACTTGTACTTAATTACCTTTTGACTGCTTCTTAGAGTCACTTGTACTTAATTACCTTTTGACTGCTTCTTAGTGTCCCTTGTACTTAATTACCTTTTGACTGCTTCTTAGAGTCACTTGTACTTAATTACCTTTTGACTGCTTCTTAGTGTCCCTTGTACTTAATTACCTTTTGACTGCTTCTTAGAGTCTCTTGTACTTAATTACCTTTTGACTGCTTCTTAGAGTCTCTTGTACTTAATTACCTTTTGACTGCTTCTTAGAGTCTCTTGTACTTAATTACCTTTTGACTGCTTCTTAGAGTCTCTTGTACTTAATTACCTTTTGACTGCTTCTTAGAGTCTCTTGTACTTAATTACCTTTTGACTGCTTCTTAGTGCCCCTTGTACTTAATTACCTTTTGACTGCTTCTTAGTGTCCCTTGTACTTAATTACCTTTTGACTGCTTCTTAGTGTCCCTTGTACTTAATTACCTTTTGACTGCTTCTTAGTGTCCCTTGTACTTAATTACCTTTTGACTGCTTCTTAGTGTCCCTTGTACTTAATTACCTTTTGACTGCTTCTTAGAGTCACTTGTACTTAATTACCTTTTGACTGCTTCTTAGAGTCACTTGTACTTAATTACCTTTTGACTGCTTCTTAGAGTCTCTTGTACTTAATTACCTTTTGACTGCTTCTTAGTGTCCCTTGTACTTAATTACCTTTTGACTGCTTCTTCCAGTCCCTTGTACTTATTTACCTTTTGACTGCTTCTTAGAGTCCCTTGTACTTAATTACCTTTTGACTGCTTCTTAGAGTCTCTTGTACTTAATTACCTTTTGACTGCTTCTTAGTGTCTCTTGTACTTAATTACTTTTTGACTGCTTCTTAGTGTCCCTTGTACTTAATTACCTTTTGACTGCTTCTTAGAGTCTCTTGTACTTAATTACCTTTTGACTGCTTCTTAGAGTCACTTGTACTTAATTACCTTTTGACTGCTTCTTAGAGTCACTTGTACTTAATTACCTTTTGACTGCTTCTTAGTGTCCCTTGTACTTAATTACCTTTTGACTGCTTCTTAGAGTCACTTGTACTTAATTACCTTTTGACTGCTTCTTAGTGTCCCTTGTACTTAATTACCTTTTGACTGCTTCTTAGAGTCTCTTGTACTTAATTACCTTTTGACTGCTTCTTAGAGTCTCTTGTACTTAATTACCTTTTGACTGCTTCTTAGAGTCTCTTGTACTTAATTACCTTTTGACTGCTTCTTAGAGTCTCTTGTACTTAATTACCTTTTGACTGCTTCTTAGAGTCTCTTGTACTTAATTACCTTTTGACTGCTTCTTAGTGCCCCTTGTACTTAATTACCTTTTGACTGCTTCTTAGTGTCCCTTGTACTTAATTACCTTTTGACTGCTTCTTAGTGTCCCTTGTACTTAATTACCTTTTGACTGCTTCTTAGTGTCCCTTGTACTTAATTACCTTTTGACTGCTTCTTAGTGTCCCTTGTACTTAATTACCTTTTGACTGCTTCTTAGAGTCACTTGTACTTAATTACCTTTTGACTGCTTCTTAGAGTCACTTGTACTTAATTACCTTTTGACTGCTTCTTAGTGTCCCTTGTACTTAATTACCTTTTGACTGCTTCTTAGAGTCACTTGTACTTAATTACCTTTTGACTGCTTCTTAGTGTCCCTTGTACTTAATTACCTTTTGACTGCTTCTTAGAGTCTCTTGTACTTAATTACCTTTTGACTGCTTCTTAGAGTCTCTTGTACTTAATTACCTTTTGACTGCTTCTTAGAGTCTCTTGTACTTAATTACCTTTTGACTGCTTCTTAGAGTCTCTTGTACTTAATTACCTTTTGACTGCTTCTTAGAGTCTCTTGTACTTAATTACCTTTTGACTGCTTCTTAGTGCCCCTTGTACTTAATTACCTTTTGACTGCTTCTTAGTGTCCCTTGTACTTAATTACCTTTTGACTGCTTCTTAGTGTCCCTTGTACTTAATTACCTTTTGACTGCTTCTTAGTGTCCCTTGTACTTAATTACCTTTTGACTGCTTCTTAGTGTCCCTTGTACTTAATTACCTTTTGACTGCTTCTTAGAGTCACTTGTACTTAATTACCTTTTGACTGCTTCTTAGAGTCACTTGTACTTAATTACCTTTTGACTGCTTCTTAGAGTCACTTGTACTTCATTACCTTTTGACTGCTTCTTAGAGTCTCTTGTACTTAATTACCTTTTGACTGCTTCTTAGAGTCACTTGTACTTAATTACCTTTTGACTGCTTCTTAGTGTCCCTTGTACTTAATTACCTTTTGACTGCTTCTTAGAGTCTCTTGTACTTAATTACCTTTTGACTGCTTCTTAGAGTCTCTTGTACTTAATTACCTTTTGACTGCTTCTTAGAGTCTCTTGTACTTAATTACCTTTTGACTGCTTCTTAGTGTCCCTTGTACTTAATTACCTTTTGACTGCTTCTTAGTGTCTCTTGTACTTAATTACTTTTTGACTGCTTCTTAGTGTCCCTTGTACTTAATTACCTTTTGACTGCTTCTTAGTTTCCCTTGTACTTAATTACCTTTTGACTGCTTCTTAGTGTCCCTTGTACTTAATTACCTTTTGACTGCTTCTTAGTGTCCCTTGTACTTAATTACCTTTTGACTGCTTCTTAGTGTCCCTTGTACTTAATTACCTTTTGACTGCTTCTTAGTGTCCCTTGTACTTAATTACCTTTTGACTGCTTCTTAGTGTCTCTTGTACTTAATTACTTTTTGACTGCTTCTTAGTGTCCCTTGTACTTAATTACCTTTTGACTGCTTCTTAGAGTCACTTGTACTTAATTACCTTTTGACTGCTTCTTAGTGTCCCTTGTACTTAATTACCTTTTGACTGCTTCTTAGTGTCCCTTGTACTTAATTACCTTTTGACTGCTTCTTAGTGTCCCTTGTACTTAATTACCTTTTGACTGCTTCTTAGTGTCCCTTGTACTTAATTACCTTTTGACTGCTTCTTAGTGTCCCTTGTACTTAATTACCTTTTGACTGCTTCTTAGTGTCTCTTGTACTTAATTACTTTTTGACTGCTTCTTAGTGTCCCTTGTACTTAATTACCTTTTGACTGCTTCTTAGAGTCACTTGTACTTAATTACCTTTTGACTGCTTCTTAGTGTCCCTTGTACTTAATTACCTTTTGACTGCTTCTTAGTGTCCCTTGTACTTAATTACCTTTTGACTGCTTCTTAGTGTCCCTTGTACTTAATTACCTTTTGACTGCTTCTTAGTGTCCCTTGTACTTAATTACCTTTTGACTGCTTCTTAGTGTCTCTTGTACTTAATTACTTTTTGACTGCTTCTTAGTGTCCCTTGTACTTAATTACCTTTTGACTGCTTCTTAGAGTCACTTGTACTTAATTACCTTTTGACTGCTTCTTAGAGTCCCTTGTACTTAATTACCTTTTGACGTCAGCAATATGGCCTTTGTTTCAGAAGCAGACGTTAAACCTCCTAATAAAATAATTTCTTCACCAAATAATACCAAGTCACCCTTGTTTATTTATTTTATACCAACCTATCTCACGAATGTTTATTTTCTTTTTCAGACTGATAGAAAAGTGTTGCTGATGCGGCTGTCCACCCCCGGGGAACCACCTTCTCTACCCACCTGTGGCACCTTCCTCTGAAAATATCACCTTCAGGTAACCTTCTTGTAGATATCACCTTCAGGTAACCTTCTTGTAGATATCACCTTCAGGTAACCTTCTTGTAGATATCACCTTCAGGCCACTTATGGTGGTGGTTTGGTGTCCCATGGTTGAATTTTCGAATTAAAAACTGATAAGTTCAACTACAATCATTCACAGAGTTTCTTACTCAGCATTTTAAACTCTCTGTTACCGCTCACAAAACTTTCAAGTACAATACATTTTTATGCCGAATAAAGTTCATGGTCATTTCAAGGTTCACAAAGCAATTTTTGATGAGCAAAAATAATAACGAAGGAGATCGGGTTACTGGAGTGGCCCCCTTGTTCACCAGATTTAAATTGCACTGAAAATCTTTGTAGTATTGCCAAATCACAAGTAAATGCTGTTACTAACTGTTGTACTAGCAAGGATGAACTCTATTAAGAATTTGTAAGATCTTGCAGAAACAATAATTACTCGGATATTGCAATATTGACAGAATAATTAGATATCCGTTTGGAGATTGTTTTGGAGAAGGAAGGAATATATGTAAGTGAGCACTTACAACTAATTATGACTTAAAATCTTTCTTAACAATATTATCTAAAGTTGTTTCATTAAGTTTTTTGTTAAAATTAGAAATTAAAATATCCTTATGTTATAACTACACAATAACGTCTGACACTATAGAAGATGTTATATTTTTATTAAATTAGTGTTTATAATTGTTTCATTGTTAAACTTATGGTACTGACCAACATGGGGTATAATTAAAAGAGTTATTGATTTTTTTCCTATTACCTAGTGTCTTATTACCATTTAATTTTGGCAAAAGAAGATATGCATTATATAACGGGTACAAACACTATTTACTATCTTCAATTTAATGGACATCATTTAAATATCACTTTAATATTATTTCTAATCATTAAAATATGAAGGATATTATTTTACTGCTAGTAATTGGAGCAGAAATTAATAGGCACAAGGATTTATATTATATTAGTGGGAACCTTTCGTATTATTATAAGAGAATTAATTAATAGTAATTGTAATGATATCAATTGCATAAAAATTATAATAATTGTAATAAAAAGTATATTTTCTTATTACAATTTTTTTACTTATTTTAATTATATTCATTTTACTTATTTTAATTATATTCATTTTACTTATTTCAATTTTATTCATTTTACTTATTTTAATTATATTCATTTTACTTATTTTAATTATATTTATTTTACTTATTTCAATTATAATTAAATTAATCATTGTAAACTGATTTACTTAGTTCTTCTTGTAATTATTTGAAATAATATAACAAAATGCAAGTAGCATCAATCAATTCCTGTTCTCCACTCACTAGCATTGGGAATGGTTGTTTGTATTCCTAGAATGCATTCCCGATGAGTCAATATTCCAATTAGGAATGCAATTAGTAGTCTATACATAGAAGAGTGTTCCATTTGAAATAGTCTACAGTTATTCTTTTGATTAATATAACTGATTATCATAGTTACGATATGAAGCTTTAGACAAATATTCAAACAAATTATGAATTAGGTAGGTAATAAATCAGTTCTATTTCTGGATTATACGAAGGCCCTACATTTAGATCGTATAATAAAAATTATATAATTTAACATTAAAGCTAGTCAGGCTAAATTCAGCGTGAAAACTGTAATACTTTTTGTACGATGAATTGGTTGCATTTTTTTAACTTTATGTCTGAATTGTAACTTTGAAATTTGCAACTCGGAACACGTTAAAATATCAATCGAAATCATGCGAGTGATCTTTCAATCGGTATTATTGGAAACAATAAAACTATGAATATAAAATAATATATTAGGAATGATAATATAATAAAGAAATAATGAAAACATAGAATAGAAAATTTGAATATAAAGAATAATAGTATTGTAACGAAATAAGAATAAACTAAGAATATATAAGAAGAAGAATATTCTAAAGAAGAATAAACTAAGAATAGAAAATAACAAAGAATACTAATATTCTAAAGAAGAATAAACTAAGAATAGAAAAGAATACTAATATTCTAACGAAGAGAAACTAAGAAGTGTTCGATGATTTCTGGTCTGATTAGAAAAGTTCCAGAAGAACAGAAGAAATCAATCCAAGTCCTCCAACTAAAACTGTCACCCGAACTTTCTAATCGCTTGGTAATTGAACAGTTTATACAGACTTCTCCGGGACTTCTTTTGAAGGTTTCTTGCTTGTGTATGAAGGCCGTAGCGAAGGCTCAATAACTCGCCCCAGAAGTTTACCTTCAGCAACTTAGTTCAAAAGAAGTCCATTGGTGGAAACTTCAGAGACATCGAGACCACTTGCCACTAAGTAATTCGATATCTCGCAGTTAATTAGTAGTAAGTATAGTTAATGCTGTTCTGACTTCTGTAAAGAATTTAGTCTTATTTTGAATGAAAAAGAAAATAGTCTTTAAAAAAGGAATATTTTATGAATTGGCCTGAAATTTACAAAAAAAAGCGTTTTCATTCAATCAAAACCGTCGTCAGCATTCAGCGGGAAAGATTTACCAAATTCAAAATAAGTCGGGCAAAATTTCGAAAAGAAAACCAGGGGACTCTAACATCACTCGAAAAGTAGGGGATAACAAAGGTTATGAACCAATCTAACCCACTTTCCAAGTACTCTAACGCTCCCATACATTACAACTAAAAAACTAATCTAATAAATAGTCTATACAGCATTCGGAATTAGGTAAAAAAATCTATTAGAATATCACATCTCTGAAGTAAGTTGAAGTAATTAGTTTAGGTATCTTTCTCCCGAAATGATAAAAAGATTGATGATGTGTTTTATGATTGGCAGGTAAAAGTCAAGCTTAGTCTTGAGCAGAGATGGACAAGGCTCATCTCTGGTTTTCTTCATTTTACCATCTACTGTACCCAAATTAATTAGACTCTTTACATATTGTGTCATCGCCATCTGTAAATGCTGTGGTTCAAGATATAAGAACTATTCGTTTTAAATGTACACGAGTGAATTTAAACCTGGCTCTATCCTGATGCTGTCTTTGCTTAATGGAAAAGAAGTTGGGTGGCGTCCCTAGTCCCCGAACTGTTGTAATTAGATTATGTATTGTCTTTTTTTCACGTTTACCAAGTTTATCCTTTTTAAACGCTCCTTGTAGTAACTTCATTTACTATCACCTCTTCATTTTCCTCTTCCATCCGTGAGTACAGCCACCGGTGCTTGTTCGTCACACACCATATTAAGTGAATGTATTTACTGAGTAGCTTTCCTGCATTCATGAGCTTTGTCACTTACAGTGGTAGGTGACTTTGCTAACGAAGCCACTTTCCTTTCTGACTGTTTCTGTCAGTCCCTTGTGATTAATTTCCTTTTGACGTCAGCAATATAGTCAACGATATGTCTGAAACAGACTTTAAACCCTTACTAAAAAAATTAAAACACGCCCATTACTAATATCATCTCCACTACCTCCTCCCCCCATTTCTAATATCTCCTCCCCCATCACTAATATCTTCTCCCCCACACCCCCAGTGCTCGTGCTGAGGTCTCGTGTGTGTCGGTGGTGTTACTCCCCCTGCTCCTCCTGCCTCAAAGAGTCCCCCTCCTCCAGTCTTCTCCTCAACACCTCCAGGAGCACCACATCTCACAGTCTTCTCCTCAACAACAACGGGTGAGCTCCTGCTTCTAATGCCACTGAAAATAGTCAGTTACGAATTAGTGATCAGTTTCACATCTTCGGACAAATAAGAAAAAATTATATAATGATGATTAGAATTAAAACAAAATGTATGACCGAAGATGTGAAACCGACCGATGATTCGTAACTTACCCTATCACCTATTTATTTAGAATGCGATTGATAGAGGGGAATAAAAATAATTTCGATACTTCTACCGATAGCAATAGTATCGATACTTCTACCGATAGCAATAGTATCGATACTTCTACCGATAGCAATAGTATCGATACTTCTACCGATAGCAATAGTATCGATACTTCTACCGATAGCAATAGTATCGATACTTCTACCGATAGCAATAGTATCGATACTTCTACCGATAGCAATAGTATCGATACTTCTACCGATAGCAATAGTATCGATACTTCTACCGATAGCAATAGTATCGATACTTCTACCGATAGCAATAGTATCGATACTTCTACCGATAGCAATAGTATCGATACTTCTACCGATAGCAATAGTATCGATACTTCTACCGATAGCAATAGTATCGATACTTCTACCGATAGCAATAGTATCGATACTTCTACCGATAGCAATAGTATCGATACTTCTACCGATAACTATAGTATCGATACTTCTACCGATAGCAATAGTATCGATGAATCTGGTAACCACCTGTTAAATTTTAAAGATATTAATTAGATTAAAAGAAAGCTGAAACGAACAAAGATATTAAACAAGATTATAAAAAAGATATTAATAAGAATTCAGGTTTGAAATATGTTTCGTGCTGTCACCTTGTGTTGCATAGCCTAGGGGTTACTAGCCATTTTTACGCAACACATTTTTGAATCCGGAATTTCCTCGAGGTGTATATATTATTGTGGTATAATATCTTTGTTATAAAGGCCATCACGTTCTTTTATTCCGAATGGCTCGTATTTAAAACACATTTAAGGTATTTGATAAACTGGTCACTGTAAATTGTGGTCGTTATAAGATGGTTTCAATTTCTTGACCAGGTTTTGCGACACCCCCGAGCCTCTCGATTCCGAGGACTGCGGTTGTTCCCGCGTGACGTCTCATGTCCGAGGGAACGTAACGCAGCGAGCAACCACCCACAGGAGACAAACTGCTGACTCAGGTGCGTAAGAACTAGGCTAAAAAAAGAACTTTGAAGTACTTTCTAGATACGAGACGAATTTGATGAAAAATTTATGCTGAACGGAATTTCCGTATTTCCAAGTGTTATTGAAACTGAAAGCTGGTGCTATTTTTTAGCAAATGAACTTTCGACTGTAAAGATGTTTATACATCGGAAAGAACATGATCCTTCAATCCCACCTTGTCATGACTGTTACCTTTTTCACTTTTTCCTTTCTGGTAGCTTTATCAATAATCTTTTTGTTTCATTTATTTTTTTTCATTTCAGGGGCAGGAAATGAAGATGTGCTGACCGATGCCCCCCTCCATGAAGAGGAGCCTCCTCGCCATGGAGGGGGTGACAAGGAGGAGCAGGCAGGAGGAGGAGGTGGGAGGAGTGCTGAGAGTCCTTCTTCCTCCACGGTGGTGAAGATAGCAGTACTCGGGGCCTCAGGAGTCGGCAAAACATCTCTCATAAAAGTAAGAAACAATTAAGAAGTATACCTACTCACTCTGTAACTTTTACATCATTGTTACTGCTAAAGAGGAGTCACTGCGGTGACGTCTGCAATAAATATTGTAAAGATAAATATTCGTTAGTAAGACGATTTCTATTGGTTAACCTATTCCCTCCTGAGTCACAATAACACATTGCCATTTAATAACTATAAAAAAATACATTTACGCGTTCGTGGCCCAGAACGGAAAATTCCGTCATGTTCCATGCTAAGCATGTTAAATAGCATATAATTACATGCCTACTGCAGATGCCGTCAGGAGGGAAAGGGTTACGAAAGTGGTAGATTAACATCAGGTTATGTTTTTGCTAAGATATAAAACTAGAAAAGATTTTGTAAATGCCTTTAAATTCTTTTAAAGAATTAAACACGAAATAGCTGATGATATTTTAGCAAAGTAGAGTCTGCTGGACTGAAGTCAGAAGAACTAATTGCAATTTAAATGTTAATGAGGTACATGTCACTGAAGAACTCACCATTGCTCATTAATTTCATGAAAAGTATAAAACAATTTCTGCGCTGGCTCAGTTAATGTTTCTTTTGGTCTAACTAATAGAAACGATTTTGAAGAGCCATTGCCGTCCAATTCTGTACGTAAATGTATACAAAAAATAAAAACTGGTTTAGATGGTGTCCATTGAAACCTATTACTAACATGCTTTTTGTATTCAGAGTCATGTTTCAAGGAAAATGTTGTGTGACACTATTAAACCTCCTGTGAAAGATACAAAGTTATTTCAGAAAAGATCAGTTAATTAGGATTTCTTCTCTTTGTCTTAAATTGCATGAATTTTGTAGCTATTTGTTTAGTGTGTAAATGTAAGTTCGGCTCAATTTGGTTATCGTCTAGACTATAAATCCTGAAACAGACGGCGCGGTGCGCTTTTTAACGCGCGGTAAAAAGCGTGCATTTCGAATTTACCATATATTTTTAATATGGAAACGCGCGGCAAACACACGTTAGTGACGTTACCATATTTAATATATGGAAACGCGCGGCAAACACACGTTTCAAAACATTCAGAAACAGGCGTTTAAAGGGGAAGTACACAACAAACTTTTTCTCTCCTGTTGATAAATCGGTAAAGGGACATTACTTATAGAAAAAATCCTATTTATTTTTTAAATCCTATTTATTTTTTAAATCCTATTTTTATTTTTTCAAATCCTATTTAAAAAAATATATTCCATTAATTCGCAAATGCAGTGCCACCTACTGATGTAAGTTGTTACCTAATTAATGAGAACTTTTACCTGGATTCATGAGCGTACCTTGATTTTATATGATAAAAAGACTGTTGTGGTGATTTTCTTTTTAATTACTACTTGATTCTAACCACATGAAATTCTTTAATAAAGATTTCAAACTGAAAATTGTAGATAAATCTAAGAATTTAGGTTGCTTACATTCTCTTAATTTACAAGATGGTCTTGATTTTAGAGAGATCTAAATTATCTTTTAACCGAAAGTTTGGATATCCCTTAGATAAAAAAACTCGGTTTCATCTGATTTTTTTAAATTAAATTTTAAATCATATCGCACTGATTTTTATTAAAATTTAAATGCTTCTTCTTAGTGGGTTGACTGAAGAAATTATTATTATTTCAAATATTTACTTATTTCCTATCATGATCGTTAGAGAAAATATTAAACATACCCAAGTTTTCTAGTTACCGTTTTGTTTGTGATAAATTTAACACTTAAAACGACGTTTCATCACTATATTATCAAACCAGAATGGGCACTCGGTAGAGCGCATACTTTCGCCGCCGCTTATAACTGACCTTGACCAATGACCATCTAATAATCCTCAAGTTATAAATGACCTTCACCTTGACCTTTGACCCCGATTGCTCTCAAAATTCTACCAGATGGTTCCTGGTAGGCTCTCACCAATCATCTCACCAAATATTAGGCAATTGGGTTAACTTTTTGAGTTATGCGAATAACAAGATGATAAATAAATTAATTAATTCACTTCTTGTTTTCTCTTTTTCAGCAATTTGTGCGCAATGAATTCTGTTCGGAACACACACCGACAGACAAGAAAGAAATTTACTGGAGCTCTGCTATGGTACAGGACAGATTGTACCAACTGGCCCTGAGTGACTTGCCCCCCATACAGGGTAAGGGTCATACCCTGGGTTAGGGTCATACCCTGGGTTAGGGTTACATTCTGGGTAAGGGTCACACCCAGGGTAAGGGTCACACCCAGGGTAAGGGTCACACCCAGGGTAAGGGTCACACCCAAGGTAAGGGTTATACCCAGGGTAAGGGTCACACCCAGGGTAAGGGTCACACCCAGGGTAAGGGTCACACCCAGGGTAAGGGTCACACCAAGGGTTAGGGTCACACCAAGGGTTAGGGTCACACCCAGGGTTAGGGTCACACCCAGGGTTAGGGTCACACACAGAGTACGGGTCACACCCAGGGTAAGGGTCACACCCAAGGTAAGGGTCACACCCAGGGTAAGGGTCACACCCAGGGTAAGGGTCACACCCAGGGTAAGGGTCACACCCAGGGTAAGGGTCACACCCAGGGTAAGGGTCACACCCAGGGTAAGGGTCACACCCAGGGTAAGGGTCACACCCAGGGTAAGGGTCACACCCAGGGTAAGGGTCACACCCAGGGTTAGGGTCACACCCAGGGTACGGGTCACACCCAGGGTACGGGTCACACCCAGGGTAAGGGTCACACCCAAGGTAAGGGTCACACCCAAGGTAAGGGTCACACCCAGGGTAAGGGTCACACCCAGGGTAAGGGTCACTCCCAGGGTTAGGGTCACACCCAAGGTAAGGGTCACACCCAAGGTAAGGGTCACACCCAAGGTAAGGGTCACACCCAGGGTAAGGGTCACACCCAGGGTAAGGGTCACACCCAGGGTAAGGGTCACACCCAGGGTAAGGGTCACACCCAGGGTAAGGGTCACACCCAGGGTTAGGGTCACACCCAGGGTTAGGGTCACACCCAGGGTACGGGTCACACCCAGGGTAAGGGTCACACCCAGGGTAAGGGTCACACCCAAGGTAAGGGTCACACCCAGGGTAAGGGTCACACCCAGGGTAAGGGTCACACCCAGGGTAAGGGTCACTCCCAGGGTAAGGGTCGCACCCAGGGTTAGGGTCACACCCAAGGTAAGGGTCACACCCAGGGTAAGGGTCACACCCAGGGTTAGGGTCACACCCAGGGTTAGGGTCACACCCAGGGTACGGGTCACACCCAGGGTAAGGGTCACACCCAGGGTAAGGGTCACACCCAGGGTAAGGGTCACACCCAGGGTAAGGGTCACACCCAGGGTTAGGGTCACACCCAGGGTTAGGGTCACACCCAGGGTAAGGGTCACACCCAGGGTAAGGGTCACACCCAGGGTAAGGGTCACACCCAGGGTAAGGGTCACACCCAGGGTAAGGGCCCAGGGTAAGGGTCACACCCAGGGTAAGGGTCACACCCAGGGTAAGGGTCACACCCAGGGTTAGGGTCACACCCAGGGTTAGGGTCACACCCAGGGTTAGGGTCACACCCAGGGTAAGGGTCACACCCAGGGTAAGGGTCACACCCAGGGTTAGGGTCACACCCAGGGTACGGGTCACACCCAGGGTACGGGTCACACCCAGGGTAAGGGTCACACCCAGGGTAAGGGTCACACCCAGGGTAAGGGTCACACCCAGGGTAAGGGTCACACCCAGGGTACGGGTCACACCCAGGGTAAGGGTCACACCCAGGGTAAGGGTCACACCCAGGGTAAGGGTCACACCCAGGGTAAGGGTCACACCCAGGGTAAGGGTCACACCCAGGCTAAGGGTCACACCCAGGCTAAGGGTCACACCCAGGCTAAGGGTCACACCCAGGCTAAGGGTCACACCCAGGGTAAGGGTCACACCCAGGGTAAGGGTCACACCCAGGGTAAGGGTCACACCCAGGGTTAGGGTCACACCCAGGGTTAGGGTCACACCCAGGGTTAGGGTCACACCCAGGGTAAGGGTCACACCCAGGGGAAGGGTCAAGATTAGAAAAATATACAGATGATTGGTTTGCTCAATTATGGATTAATGCATTATTCGCTGTGATTATACCAACTTTTAAATTATATGCTAGATTTGATTAGGTAGGCTTCATTTGCTATCACTTCTTCATTTTTCTCTTCCATCCGTGACTGCAGTCGCCGGTGCTTATGTCTCTTTTCGTCACATTCCTTAGTAAGTGACTGTATTCACGGAGTAGCTTTCTGCATCTATGAGCATTGCCACTGAATGATGATTGATGACATTCTTTATTATTTTATTTATCAGACATATCCAAAGTTCTTCTATTAATTACATAAAGCCTATCTATGGTTTACATTTCCCCAGATTTTCCCCAATCGACTCTACAAGAGTGGTCGGAGTGTCGACTGTTCGGGTTGCGCAACGCTGCAGCCTACCTACTTGTGTTTGACCTGTCGACACCAGAGTCTTTCGCCCACATTAAGATGTTAAGAGACCAGGTAAAAATAAATTAACATATCATACTATAAATTAGGTACTATATTAAAGGTATAGTTAAGTCAAAATCAAACATTCGCCAAATTGGTTTTAAATCGATTCAGGATATTCAATTATGTAATATTAGAATGTAAGTTAATTTTTTGAATGTTCATAAACTGCGTCCATCGCTTTATTGCAGATCATTATTTTGTGAATAATTTTGATAATATTGATCGTACAGTAGTGAAACTTTGGTCACTGGAAGATTGCTTCTATGTTAGTATCTTGCTGAAATATTTTTTGAATCCATGAGAAAATTGGAAAGTTATGAACGTTTATGCATTTTGAAGGCATTTTAACTGTCCATCGCTTTATTGCAGCTCTGTGAAAAGGCCAAAAAATGGGCGATTAACTTCTACCGAGAGGGTAAAAATTGTAACAGGTCCTGCAGAAGGGATGGCTCTTCTATATTTAGCTAATGAATTTGGGAGGGATGAGAGAAACAAAGTTTCTATTGTGGAAGAACCCGACACCAACCCAAGGAGAGATGAGGGTACGAGGAGAAGCTTTTCCCCCTCGAAATATGCGAAAACTACCCAGGCAGGTTATAAGGCAGCCAAATAACACTAGTGCCTCCATTTTCGACAAGGCTGTCATTGGTTATTCGTCCAAACAGTGTCTTAAATGAGACGACAAGGAACGTGGAGCCCATTTCCAGGCCTCCTATGGACAAGACCCAAAAGGAAAAAGGCATTAGATGCACACAAAATTACATGAAAACAAACTTCCTACTTGTTCTTTTAACAGATGAGGCAAGAGCCACCCTTGATTGTCTGGATGGATGGGTTAAAAATTGGATCCTACTGGAGCTGTTTATCCACATTGGTTTTGTCGTCAACAAGGAGTCTGTGGCTTTATGTTTTAAGCGGGCATCATTGGTGAAACATTAATTGGCCCTTTCCGAGTACCAGAGGGTGTAAACCTAACAATCCAATCCTACATTGCCTCTTTTGTTCAGTACTTGTTCCCTTGGCCTAATAGTTTGCAATTATCTCGTTGGCAAAAGATGATTTCCTTGCATTACTTCGCACAATCTCATGCTAGAAGGGTTACAACTTCTTTCCTCATGTCTCTGGGCATCAAGTCAGAACTCTCATGACTTGATTGCCCTGTTTTCTGGTCTTAAGCCCCATTGAGCATTTCTGACCGTTTCATTTGAGACATTACATCAGGACTGTTTTGACGTAAGACCAATGACAGTCTTGTCAAAAATGGAGGCACTAGTGTCATTTAGCTGCCTTATGACCTGCCTGCCTATTTTTCGCATATTTCGAGGGGAAATTCTTTCTCTCGTACCCTCATCTCTCCTTGGGGTTATGTCGGGATTTTCCACAAAAGAAACTATTGTTCTCTTAACCCTTCCAAGTTATAAAGCTAAATATAGAAGAGTCCTCTCTTCTGCAGGACCTGCTACAATTTTTACCCTCTCGGTAGAAGTTAATCGCCCATTTGTTGGCCTTTTTACAGAGCTGCAATAAGGCGATGGACAGATAAAATGCCTTCAAAATACATAAACGCTCATAACTTTCCATCTTCCTCATGGATTCAAAAAATATTTCAGCACGATACTAACATAGAAGCAATCTTCCAGTGACCAAAGTTTCAATACTGTACGATCAATATTATTAAAATTATTCACAAAATAGTGAACTGCAATAAAGCGATGGACGCAGTTTATAAAAAGTATAGATAAAATTGGCGACATCTAGCGGAAGAACTCGCAGTCATTACTCATTAGTATGTACGTGAGTATGTTTGTTGTTTTCATATTAATTTATGTATTCAGTAATCAAGCTTGTTTGAGTCAAAATGGTGAAAAGATTGTGTGAATTCGAAGAAAAGAAGACATAGTTTTAAAAATAACGTCATCTCTTCACTTGAGGTAGAATTTAGATAGAAACTTATTTCAGTTTGTTTGTTTACAAGATGGCGCCACTGATTGTGGCACCATCTACCGTTAGCACTTGGTAAGAAATCAATTACATATAAAATGATATATTTCCATTAATGGATTTTATTGAACATTACAAATCTACATAAATACTTTATTCTTACTAAGCAATCGTTTGATATAAAAATAGTTAAAGCAAAAAATGACTAAACTGCCCATTTAAACGTATAAGTGATTATCCTGTTGAGGGTAAGTTACGAATTATCTGTCAGTTTCACATCCTCGGTAATTTAAGGAAAAACATATAATAATAATTAAAATAAAATAATTATCATATCGTTTTTTTCCTATATGACCGACGATGTAGTACTGACCGATAATTCGTACCTCACCCTAAAGACCATTACTCAAATGAGACACATTTTAAAACTTGATCATTTCTGCATCTCACATAAATTCAATAGTTCAGAATTCGACCAAAGAAATTAGAATAAGATTTATTTAATAATTATATATAAACAAATACAATCTAATTCATATTTTTATTTATTTATATAATTTTCTATTCTATTTATTCTTATTTCTTTAAACTGCTTTCCAATTTGAGTCCATTTTTTATTTAAAAAAAAAGTTTTTTGAAGTTTTAGCACTAGGAACAATATTGCTCTTTCTTCAACATATTCCCTTTTTATGTTAATAAAAACTAACTTAGTGTAGGTATGTTTTTTTTTTTAATCTATTCAGAAACTAACTTCACTGACGATGGATTATTTTCCGATAAGTTTGTATAATTATTTTGATCTGAATGTTTTTACCTGCCTTCGGTCTTTTTTTATAGGTAGAGTACGCTAGAAACAATTCCAACTGGAATGTAACAGTTTCCAACTGTACCATTTAACATAAATAATAGCAAAGCAGGGCTCTATAAGACTTTAAAAGTATAAGTAATTATCATATTCTTGTCGAGGCCATTTCTTGGAGCAGGCGCTTGGAATTTTTCGAAAAAGTTCTCCAATTTTGATTTTTATCAAATTGAGTAAACCTGCTTATAACTTTGGAATTAATTAAGATATTTTAATTCTGTTTGTTGCAATATGTTCAGAAAAGTGTTTTTTATCACTCTAGCAAATGACGTTAAATTGGTAAAACTTTTCTTCTCTCAGCGTTGTTTTTAAATACAGTGGTAAAAAGGTAAGTTGCACAAAACAATTTCCCATGTAAAAATAATACGAAATATTAAAATTGTTTTTATTTTGTTACACAATTTTTTTATGATGGAGAATTATTTGCAACTTTTGAATTGAGAAATTATCTCGGAAATTTTTTATAGGCGTAACACTTTAATTTGATCTGGTGGCTGCACAACAGGACCATCTTCGTTGAAAATTATTTGCAAGAACAGTTCGGCCGCAGAATGATTGCAATTGGACATAGCATTGAATGGCTTCTCAGAATTTCATACCTTCTAACTTATTATTTAAAGAATAAAGTATATTTATCTCCATAATTTGGATGACCTGAGGAATAAAATCACGTGTGAAATTGTAGTCTTTAAGAATAATCGTTAGTTAATAAAAAGAGCCGTGACACGATGTGAACAAAATGCGAAAAAAGTGTCTCAAAAAGGGCGCCATGTCGAATAGATTCTTATATTTTAGTTAATGTAATTAAACTGGAGAGTAATTTTTTTTACTTTTTATAAATTGTTTTTAATATTTTTATTATAAAATATAAACAATAGTTTTACGTTTTTGTTTAATTTATACATAAAAAACTTTCTATCCTTGTATTTTAACACAACGCTAGGAGAAGAAAAAATATTACCAATTTATCTTTATTTGCTTGAGTGATAAAAAAATACTATCTGAACATAATGCAACAAAAATAATTAAAATATCTTGATTAGCCTATTTCCAAAGTTATAAACAGTTCAAGATCCACCCTGTATGTGTATAATGTTAATATAATATATAAAATTTCGGTAAATTGCTATATTAGTGCAGTTTGAAGTGATATAGGAATGAGGCCATAATAACGGTGTGCGGATGACTGCCATGCGGACAACTGCCATGCAATACGTTGTAATTTTGTATTTGGGGATTTTTAATGCGCTTGTAAACTTAAACTTTCATGGATTGAATTCAATGTTATGTATATCAGTATTTTAACCTAAAAATTAAGTATAACAATGTTGTTGTATAGTCCAAAATTGTGAATGAAGAAGCATTTAAATTAAAAATGGAGGAAAAATAAATTTATTTATTTGTTAGCTACAATCATTTTATACCACATTTAACCCCTTAAGTAATCAAATGGTTGCCAAAAGGGTTACAATTTACTGTTGGAAAACTTTTTTTCAAATATTTCAGAATACAAATAATAGTATAAATATTTCAGTAACAATAATTCTGATATTTTGACACTTTTCAAATATTTTTAAGACATGTAATGCATGGATTTGTGATCAGTGGGAGCTGGAAACCAGGAAACGATAGAAAAAGATATTCAAATTTCATAGTTACCAAGTAAAGTGTTCTTTCTAGGAAAAATTTTAACATAAAAATAAGAAAATTTACTCTAGTTTCTAATCCTGATTGTCGCAACAAAGTTAGTTTTTTACAAACGAATAATATTAAACAGTAATTAATCCAGTGGAAAATGATTAAATAATAAGATGCAAAATCACACTAACAGGTTGTATTTGTACTATATTTTGTGTTTTGAAATCTTTAAAAAAATAATTTTGCATCAATTGATTTTAACCTTTTTGTGATTATTGGAGGAGTTTAATGGGTTAAATGTGAAAGTAAATGATTTAACAAAGAAATGAATTTAGTAGACTTCAACTTTAAATTCTGAATCAAATTCAATCCATGAAAGTTTATGTTTACGAGCGCATTACAAATCAGCAATTACAAAATTACAATGTATTGCATGGCAGTTGTCCTAGAGCCCATAATAACTATTATTTAAATATAATTATTATGATTTTGCAGAGGCGAAAAAAATCGGTTCTTCGTTTTCTCTTTCCTTACTAAAGATGCTACCTTCACAATAGTGTAGTTGTGTTGGTCCATTTTAAACTGTCCATGAAATTTCTTAAATAATTGAAATCTGAACTAACTCAATTTTATTAGTATATTCAATGTGTTGTACATATACAAAGATATAAATGAATATATATTTAAAACTAGATTACGTGCACTCGGTAGAGCGCATACCTTCGACGCCGCTTCGGCCCGTTCTCTCCTAAAATTTAATAAACTGCTAACTGGATAACCACTCGTCCCACCAAGTTTCATGCATTATGGTGCAATACTTTTGAGTTATAAATGACCATGACCTTGACCTTTGACCGGAATGCTCCCAAAATTCTACCAGATCGTTCCTGGACATTGACCAATTGTACCATCAAATTGTAGACAATTTGGCTGAATTCTTTTTGAATTATAAATGGCCTTGACCTTGATCTTTGACCTCTAACCCGATCACTCTCAAAATCTATCAAAATGGTTCCTGTTTATTGACCAATCGTCCAACTAAGTTTCATGCAATATGGTTCAATACTTTTTGAGTTATAAATGACCATGACATTGACCTTTGACCTGGTCGCTCACAGAATTCTACCAGCAGGTCACTGGACATTGACCAATCGTTTAACCTAATTTCAGGCAATTTGGTTGAATACTTTTTCAGTTAAGCGAATAACAAGATGATAAATAAATAAAAAAATGCCGATGGAAATATGACCTTCCCGCATTCTGCGAAGGTAAAAACGACTAAGCTATACTAATAATTTCCCTCGTGTATTTATTGGGTGAAATTTGGTGTCCGCTTTTACACTACGAGTATTAAACATGAAGAATGTAACTATGATGCGCACGGGAATATATTGACTTGATATTTAAATTCCCCTGTTTATTTTTCAGTTTTTTAAATGTATTTTATCTATAATAATAAATGAGACTATGCAGAAAATTTAATTCTAATTGAATTCATTAAAAGTAATAAATTGGGGATCTTTCCCATTTGACGACCCCCACCAAATATAATTTAAATTAATTTTTTTCTTGCGTACTTTTGTCCATAGAATCCGAAAATCAAAACCGTTTTTTGTAGAAACTAATAGTTTTTGAGATATGAGGGTTTAAAGTTATTTATTTCCTATGTATTACTGAAGGATTGAGAACTATGGAGATACTCGTGTTTTCAGGCCTTTTAGCCAATTTTGGTCAAAGATAGCCGTATGTAATTTAATGTATCCGCTAGTTTGTTGTACTGCACACTTCATGATTGGTTATAGACAATGTGGCGAAATTTGTATCATTATTGAAGTAATAAATGGAAAATATCATGGAAACTGGAAATATTGTATATATGTATTACGGGGGGCGTGCCCTCCCCCCGAGCCCCCCCTGCCAGGTCATTAATCAATCATGAAGTGTGCAGTACAACAAACTAGTGGATACAGCAAACTAGATTACAGTTCCGTGCACTAAATCTATAATATTTGAGTAATTTCAATGAAAACACCAGTTTTTTCAAAGTTCTCAATCCTTCAGTAATACATAGGAAATAAATAACTTAAACCCTTCATATCTCAATAAATATTAGTTTCTACAAAAAACAGTTTTGATTTTCGGATTCTATGGACAAAATAACATAAAAAAATTAATTTAAATTAAATTCGGTGGGGGTCGTCAAATGAGAAAGTTTTGATGATGACCCGTTATTTTTAACGGGAAAGTACACTAGTTATTATATGATAATAGGCTATCATTTATTATTTCTGTACCTTTTCTACACATTCAATAAATAATTTCTTACACCCCCATTCTCATATTACTGCAAGTTGCACTAATAAAGGAATTTACCGCGCAAGTTTCTTGTGTTTTCGCGCTACTATTTTCCACCAAAAATTCTGGCTAGTTTTCACAAATAAACGGGGTAAGTTCTGAGCTATCGGACGGTTCTACATTTTCGATCATGTTGCTAATGAATATGTTTATAAATTAAAATAGCGAGTTAATGTATGTATATTTATGATCGAAAACATGGAACCGCCCCATAACTCTGAAATTACCCTAATTAACCTCGCTAGTAATTAAAATCAAAATGAAGTGACTTCGTTTCATCCCACGCCTTAATTTTGCACCTTGAAATTATAATATTCTTAAAGTTTATAGGAAGATTGACTGCAGCGAAATTAGTTCTAATATAGGTAAAATAATACCTATTATAATATTTATAATTTGCAGTATAGGTAAAATAATACCTACCTATTATAATATTTATAATTTGCAGTATAGGTAAAATAATACCTATTATAATATTTATAATTTGCAGTATAGGTATAATAATACCTACCTATTATAATATTTATAATTTGCAGTATAGGTATAATAATACCTACCTATTATAATATTTATAATTTGCAGTATAGGTAAAATAATACCCGGGTTTGCAGAAGTATTAGATAGCACTGTGTAAGATAATAGTAATTTTTACATTGTTTTTTCTTATATGACCGAAGTTGTAGTACTGACCGATAATTCGGAACTTACCCTACCTATTATAATATTTATAATTTGCAATATAGCTATATTGGTATAATAATATCTCTGGTACGAGTTGCAACTTTTTTTTTTGCTAATTGATAACCAAGTCATCTTTCGAATGGAATTTTTCTTTGATGTTTGAAATTCTTTTTCATAAACAATTCAAATAATTGATAAATTTGTCGAACGTAATTATTTTGTTTGTTTACCTCTGATTGTCTGATTGAAGCAAAACATTCATTTTAATGCGTAGAGCGCATACCTTCGCCGTCGAATATAAATGACATTGGTGATTCAATAATCCTGGAGTTATAAATGACTTTGATCGAATCGCTTCCACAATCTAATCAAATGGATCCTAGATATTTCCCAATCGTCCCACTAAATTCAAAGCAATTTGGTTGAATTCTTTTTGAGTTATGCGAATAAGATGATAAATAAATAAATACCACGTAAAACATTAGCTTTCGCAATTTACGAAGATAATAAAAGAAATTCATTGAACGCTTGCAATTTAAAAATGTGAAATTCCAAAGTTACCTATAAATAAAAAAGGTTTTTTCTTCAGTTTAAAGTTTTAAAAATATAGTAAACATCTCCACCGCATAAATTTCTATCGATACAGTGGTGCAAGAATAATCTATACTATAATAAGAGCCGCGTCAGTGTGTCACACTTTTATTAAGAAATACATATTAAAAGGAAGAGCACATCATTGGTGACAGTATCATGACCACGGGCTACAATAATATTGACAATAATTATTTTAAATTAAATTTATATTTTGGCTTTAGAGGGATTTTTTTTCTGTTTAATCGGAATACGTGCATCCATAATACGTACTCGCAGTAGAGTATAATAATTTAGATTCAATAACAGGTACTATACCAAGTGGTGAGTCAGTGGCCAAAATAATATCGCGTCTTGCGGGACGCTAAAATCCTTATTTTTGGGTCACGTGACTAGCAATCTAGCGTCAGTTTAATGGAGAAATGATATAACTGAAACAAAATAAGGTTTCACACCGTCTTCCTTAGCGTCCTGCAATCGCTGCAACACTTCCTCTCTCTAGAGTAGTTTATCATAACTCTATGTACTATACTAGTAGTAATATATGCACGTTACCGTGCACTTTGCACGGGTACCCACTAGTGTATTTAAATTTTAAGGTTAAAACTCTTCTTCTCCTTGCATTCAGTTATGATTGAATTAAATAACTTTTAAAATAAGAACTTTGAAACTCTCATCATAGATGGCTGTAATGTAGTTTGTTGTACTGCACACTTCATGATTGTTTAATGACCTGGCAGGGGGGTTCTTGGGGGCGACACGACCCCTTATACACACATTGGTGAATCTCCACAGCCAATCAATGAGTTAGAACCTCATTATCATGAAAAAACTTATCTGTAAGGAATAATATTTTTAAAACCATATTTCTAACTTACTCTTAGCGGAAGTAACCTTATAATTTCTAACCGTAGACGTGCCGCCCACTATAGGTAGGTAAACCAAAATAAACTAATTGCGCAAAGACATCCTAGTCTAAGAGAAAATAATTCGGAAAATTCTATACTGTCAGTGCATTTTGTCGAACATTGTTCTATCAAATGTTGTTCATGAATATTTTTTTTCTCCCTCAGATTCAAGAATCTAGAGATCTCCAGGACGTGTGTTTCCTGGTGGTTGCCAACAAGAGAGACCTCTTGCCAGACTCTCGTTCAGTGACGGAGAGGTCCAGAGAAGTTTCCGCCTTTGTCCGTAAACATTGGAAAGCTGGTTACATTGAAGTCTCGGCCAAATATAACTGGAGAGTGGTTGCAGCTTTCAGGTGGAATTTTACTTTAGTCGGAAACTGTATGGTTCCTAAGACTACTATTTTTATGATAAATATACGTCATTGCATTTACCATTTGTTGTTCATCTGATCGTAGTAACACTCGCATGGGCGATGAGTGTGACCGCTGAGATTGTGCATTTTCCATACAACATTTTCATTGCCGCGGCATGAAAAAACGCCTCTTCTGAAATAGGCTTTAGTATGAAAACCAGTTTCTCTAAAACCAACTCTCTAAATTTATTTAACCTAATTCATCATCTTCATTCACTTTGTAAGATTTATTTCACACAGTAATATAATTTCTTAAGCTTCACCTAATTTTTTTTTGTTTCAGAGAGCTGCTGATGACCATAGAGGAGTCAAGAGGCAAAGACTCGAGCAAACATCACAATCTGCGTGAACTGAATGAGGCAATAGAGAGCTCCAAGTGTGTCATATTATGAGAAAAGTTAACACGTCATAGATATCATGAGGAAGGTTGACTTTGTCATAGCTGTCATTCATGGTTTACTCATATTCACACCAGCGGCTTCAGTTTGGAGGCTAAAGGAGTATGTAAATATTCCTCTTATCAAGAAGTTGTTTTGGAAATGGCGTTTCAAATTAATTGTTACAGATGTATATTTAATAGAGAAGTTATAGGTATTAACAGCTGGCTATAAGTTGGTGGCACAAAATCAAGACTATTATGAATTGAAGACGACAGTTTATACCAGTGATAGATATTGTACTACTCTATACCAGTGATAGTTATTGTACTCATCTATACCAGTGATAGTTATTGTACTCATCTATACGAGTGATAGTTATTGTACTACTCTATACCAGACATGTAATGCATTCTTACTAGCGGTCTTATTGTTACCTTAATGAAAGTTTATAGCTACAATATTGAGTTAGATCATTCCCATCTGCACTGGACATTCAAATATCTAATTCTGTTAGGGTAACAAATAAAGTTCTCTCCGTTTTTAAAGGAAATAAAAAAACGCTTCACAGAATGTGCAACTTGTATTCAGTTTTTGAAGTAATCCGCATCCAGAACTTTTTACCAACGTGTCTCCAACAGTTAAATATCCTTACGGTGAAACTCGCGGGGTTTGGAAACGAAACGAGTGGCAGCTTGTGTATCGCTGCCGTATCCTTATTCAATCGAAGGCTTCCAGTGAGGAAAAGTAGGTTCTGTACGAAAATATCGAGCATCACAGACATTCTTTGTCACCTCAAGATGCTCCCTCCCTCACTCCGCAAAAAACCCCTATGCATCCACGAAAGATTATGCATTGTACTGGTAGACATGTCAAGTGGTTCATTATGAGATGCTACCATCTGGTTGAACTGTCACAGTGGATCTATACTCACAGCAATTGGGACGTGTGCAACAATCATTCCGACAGAAAGAACTAGCATTGGAGTGCTTTTCCTCCTTGACAACGCCAGGCCGCATGTTGCACGATTGGTCAGGGATATCATATTGGAACTTGGGTGGGAGACTTTGTTTCATCCACCTGACCTTGCGCCATCCGATTACCACCTCTTCCACTCCCTAGTTAATCATAATTGTGGGAAATCTTCCACCAATGAAGTAGACTTGCACCAAGCCCTCACTGACTTCTTTGCGTCAAAAACAACGAGTTTTCCTGTAAAGGGACTGAAAAGCTGGAGAAAGGCAGCGGATGCTTTTTGCCGATTATTTCATGGAGTGAATATAAGTTACACGTACTGTGAAGATTTTATTTTCCTTTAAAAACAGACAGAACTAGAAAATGTTTGGTTACCTTGTAAAACTGGAGATAATTATGAGAGTGAAGAGGAGTTTCAGGATCCAATTTGTTGTGTGTGCCATTGTAAATTGTTAGTTCATCTTGTAATGAAGTAATATAAACCTAACCAATGTACTGTATATAGTTAATACATGGAATTTGTTGTAATGATTGTTAGCACAACGAAAGTGCCACTCTCTTCATGATGGTGAGTAAATAATGTGATGTTTGGGGTAAGTTCAGAATTATTTCAGACAGGTGTACATTTTCGATCACATATGAAAAGTATTCGTAATTTAGCATTTAGCCCGTTATTTTAATTGGCATCCATATTACCTGCAGGCAATATGGATGCCAATTTATGCAAAGGGTTAAAATTTTAAATTGCATATCTTTTTCTTGTATGATTTAAAATAGGGAACTGTCTAATGACTCTGAATTTACTCTACTTTAAATTACCTATGCAACTGAGCTTATCATATTAATATTATGTATTGATTTGTAACAGTGCTAAATGTCTATTGTCATTGCTCATTTTGGAGAAATTACCTATGCAAACCTTTATTTGTTAATTTGATTTTAACGTATCAGTTGGATAACTATTTTTAAAGCAAACCTAATTCCCCATTTTTTTTAAATTCTAAAAGTGTTAGCTCATTTTTTTCGCCTTTTTAGACATACTTTCCGAGTTGCAGATTGAGAATGAATTATATGAAGACCAAATAGAGGAAAGAAACAATCTAACATTTGTGATAAATGGAGACTCAACAGTCTTTGTCTTTCATTCGAAATCTTTCATTCGATATGACTTAATGCCTAGTACTGACGGGGCGTTTTCTAAGGTAGCGCCCAGTAAACGCACGTTTCAACAACAATCCTTAAAAGCGAGTTCGCTGAGTGTGACTAGAAACGCGCGTTTAAATGTGTACGCATCTATTGAACATCAGTAACTCGAAACGCGCGTTAGAAAACGCTCTCTTTGTACTAGGCTTGAGAAAATGTTCACAATGTTCGGTATTTCAATTATTGTTCTGTTTGTAATTTAATATGATCTTGTCCTCTAAGCTTGAGAACCGCGTTCATGTGCTTCATTCAGTATGTATATTATCTTCGTCGTATAGTGTTGTTAAAACATTTGTTAATTGTTACAGTAGCGAAGTTAACATCATATCAGTCATCGCTTTACCTAGTCAGAGAATTGTTACTGAAGACATTGTAATTTTGTAGCTTATATATGTATAGAAACTTCGATGTTAAATTTGTACCTTTATTCTTTATAACTAGTTTGGATATCAATAAAGACTAACTCTTTTGTATTCATAGTTGCTAAATAGCTATTGAAGTAGTGTATTTCTTTATTTCAACTAAAAACTATTTGTTAATCTTCTTGCGCTCAACATCCCTCATCATTTTTAATTAATTTTTCTTTAGGTATGTAGATCTCTGATGAATTAAGTGTATGATGAAAATAATCATTGCATTTAATTAAATGATCATTAATTAGGCCATAGATGGAGCATCTACGGGCCTAAATCAAATTACTGTGTATTGTGCTAAAATTTCTTTTGTGATCTATACAACAGTGTATCTAGTTTGTCATTGCGACATCAGACGAAGATGTACGTACTCAGAGTGGTGGTGGTAAGATATGTAATCTCATGAAATGTTAATGGATGCACTGTTTAATGTACTGATGCTCTTGTTTCTCTGTATAGTTAAGATACCCACTAGCAAACACTCCGCCTTGTCGATAAAAGTCTTCCTCGTGCGACGCTAAGTGTTGCGCTATTCAATTCGATTGTAGAATTACTACTTTCCTTTCATAGGTAATACTTAAAAAGATAAACTGTTAGTTGATGAATTGTTCATAAAGTATATAAGTTCACTATCTTCACATATGCTATGTATTTGTTCGTAATGACTCATCCACCCTACTAGTTATATCTTATGAACAGATCAAACTTAACTTAGGTATGTAATTTGAAATTCAAAATTGGGTTATAATATTCTTGTGGAAACTAATTTGCGTACCATACCTAAGGTGTTTTATAGGAATTCGTGGAAAACCTACAAAAATGGGATGTTAGTGGTATGAAGGTGAGAAAATTTAAAAAGAACTTAGGTATTAAATCTTCAGATTATTTGTTCATCTATTTACGTCTATCCATCATTATTTGATTGGGTAGAGTCTAATAAAAAGTGTAGCTATGAGTTAGTCATTGAAGACAAAGAAATTTGGTATAATGCAGTTTCTAAATAGTCATGTTTTAGCTGAGTTTCTCTGTTTACCTATAGCTACAGTACCATTGCTATCAATCTTATTTAATGTAGTTATATCACTATTTTGCAAGCGAATGCTCAATGTCAGTTAGTTATTTTGTTGAGTATAAATTACAGATAAATGTTATGTAATTAGTAGAAATAAATTTAACCAAGAAAGGCTTGTTATTTTGCGTGTGTTCCTATTCTCATTCGGTAAGTGATTATATCTCTAATTAAAATCAACTTAAAACTCTTGGTTTTGTTTGTGTTAAAATTCTTGAGGCTTTGAAAAATTTTACGATTATTATCTAATAGGAACTGTAGATTATAAAATCATGAAATAGGAAAATAATGCTTCAAAAAAGACAATACCTTGACAAAAAAATAATTAATATAAATGAATTCACATGAATTACCCATTAACACTATAAAAGTTAGTGTAAAATGCAATAAAGAAATAAATTGAGAAAAATTATAAGTTTGAAAACTATAAATCAATCCAATGAAGTCCTTTAAAAAAGAAAAACTGAAATAAACTAAAAACAACAAACATATTTGGTACTTTAATAGGCACAAAAAAAAAATTCTTCTAGCCATCTAATACCTACCATTGGCAACGTGGCATCAGATTCTGAAACTTTGTCAAGTTCTTAGGACTTGTTGAAAGTGATCGCAATTTAAGAAATTTCGCCACATTGAGCAGTGGATTGATTAGGGTCTACAGACTTTCTGAAGTGATCTCCAGTGGCAACGTTAGCAACAAACCTACCATTCTGATAGTTGCGGTTGCAGTCATTGGGATATGGAACAAAGTTCATGGTAGAGTTATCCATAACATTCTGAGGAAACTGATAGCCGTAGCTCTCAGTCATGTTTCTACCGATGTTAGCAGTGGGGTAATTATTGCCGATCACATATCTGCTACTATTGACGTGCGACTGTTCAGCATTAACGTAAGAAGGACCAGGGTGGTTTATTGCCTCGTATATTATTTCTGGTTGCTCCATGGCATTTCTCACAGTCTTAAGGTCGGGTCTTTTGGGAGTGGAGCTGAAGTGGCAAGGAGTCACTGCAGAAACTACGTTAACCTCATGAGGAAGGTAACGAATATTCATGGCAGAGGAATCTGAATGGATCATTTCCTGTACAACTCGAGGTTGCTGATACTCCATTGCTGCAACACCAGAACCATATATGCCTGCTCCTCTAATTCCCAAAGGTAAGTTGTTAGCCTTGTAGAAGATTCTAGGTTGATTGCCGTCATCTTTGATCAAGTTTACGTTGTTCACAAAATATTTTGACATTTCTGGATGCACAGTTTCGTGTTCCATTGGATAGTGTCGTGCATACTGAAAGTTAGAGTAAATGGGAATTGAACTCTGATCTGAGAGCTGACCAAGAGAGCTGTAGATTTGACCTTCTGGTAACAATGATCTTGAGGGCATGGCTGAAATTAAAGTAACTAATTATTATATAAACTACACGAGGCCTTTGAATCAAATACCTAAAGGTAAACCTTTGCTTGAATTACTCAATAGTTTCAGCGCAGGCATCTAAAAATGATTTGAATACAAAGAAATTCTATGAAACGGTCAAAATAGAAAATGGTTCAAAGATTCTTTGAACCACTTTCCATGTATTAAAATCATATATAAGGAAAGGGAGAATGAAGAGGCAGTTACAAAAATTGCCTCCACGAACAAAGTCACCATTGGCAAACAGATACACCATTACTTACAAATTCATCCACAGGAGATGAAAAAAGTGGCGATATTAGTAAGTTCAATTTACATGGAAGATACAGTCTTAATTAGCTAATTCAATATCCAAAAATAAATTAATATAAATTAAATCATTAAATAAACATGTAACTAAATAGAAGTGGTAGACTGTCCTTCCACAAAACTCACCATTCTTGTAGTTGTCCATTTGAGTGTAATCACCTTGGATGTAATGATAGCTAGGAGCAGATTGTGGAAACTCTGGAGATTTAGGCAATCTGTAAGGCACCACAGAGCCACTTGCTTGATGGCAAGGTGTTTCGTTGACATGGGCGACTGAATTCTGATAGTTGAGAGGATTGGTGGCAGTAGGTGCGTTGACAGCATTTTGAGCTTCAGCAGGTTCTTCAACAGCTTCTTTGATATCTTCAAACTGTCCAATGTCATGCTTCCTATTATCAGCATCTTGACATTTCCTCTTATTAGCAAGATGCTTCTCATGGATAGCATTTGGGCCCATTTCTAAACACTTCATAAGTTTGTACCACATGATATAAGAAGGTTCAGTGGACACACGATCTTCGGGATCATTAGATATGTAACGACTTTTGAATGTACTGACAGTGTCAGGTTTCAATATTGATTCCATCTTCTTTAGTGCAAAAATTAGTCCATGGACGATGCCACACCTTAATCCACGCTGTTTCGACTCGCTGCAATCATTGCAAGAGTCGACAGTTTGACCTTGATCTGCTGTCTCATTGAATACTTCTTCGCTATCATCATAGGATCTTTCATTCTTTATAATGTTTGCATCCTCTTCATTGTTAAGTTTGATAGGAGTTTTGATGGTAACATTCTTATTAATAGACTCTGATAAGGTTGTAGACTCTTCATCAGTATGTACATCAGTCAAATGTGCGTCTTCAGCAGACATGCTAACTGGGAATGTAGCTTCATAAGTACTCTTCATTATATCTCTGTTCAAAGGCATTAAACCAAACTCTTTCATTTCACAAGTTTCAGAATTTGCAGCTAGCATTGAATGCCAAGAATCTGCAAGTAGATTCAAAATAGAGCTCAAGCTATACTGTCCATCCTGACACTTGTGAGAGAGAGTCAATCTTTCAAATTCATGATTCCAGCTAAGAAAGATGTCCATTCCAATAGGGGGTTTGAGTTTGGGATACTGTCCAGGCAGGTAAAAGAGAAGAAAGTCTTTTTGGATGCAATACTCCAGTGAAGAATGTGAGAGAGGTCGGATGCTCTGGTCAAGATACATCATCACTGAGCCATTAACATTACTCCCTCTTATTTCAGTTTCAATCAGCTGCAGCCAGAGCATCACTACATCCAGTTGCATTTCACCATTGCAGCTAGACAAAACGTGGAAATTTTGAATGTCTGCTTTAATCTTTGTGATATCAAATTTGTCATCTCTAATGATGAGCAAAGGCTTGAGGTGCTTTTTACCAGCACTAATGCAACAATAAATGGACATAATGTAACTCTCTTCTTTCTTGTTGCTTGAGTAATTTTTGTAGACAAGACGTGGCACATCTTTCTCTCCAGATTGATAAACAAAGCCCAATTCAAAACAACAATAAATCGAATTATCAAGCAAGTCTTCTACATTTTGCCCGGAATTACTATGATACTCACGGACACAGTGTTCTCTTTTAGTGAACCAATCATCGATATCTTGTGACGTTACTTCACGTTTACTTGATCCCTTTTGAATTAGGTCTGATGGGAACATTTGATGAGTTGTGAGGAACTGTTCAGTCCATTGTTCAATACTTCTTCCAGAGACAGCACGACCCTTGTGTTCGTGTCTTCGAAACACATCACTCACTATCTCACTCAGTTGATTCCTAACAGAAGAACAATTTATTTTTTCCATGGACTTCAACCAACCAAGAACTTCCTGGTTAATTACAGACATTGCAGAAGGACTCCTCTTCTTTCTGACGTAGCCTCTCCTACATAGATGATTACCAATTGTTGATGGAGGAACTCCATACTTTGTAGCAGACATTTTTAAACTGAGAGAACCATTCAGAACGTCTCTGACTGCAGAATCCAAAGATGCTTTATTGTAACTCCATTTCTTTGTATGGTTTCTAGGCATAATAACATTTATTCATTTAAGTTTACTACATCATCTGAAACAGTAACATTTGAAATTAGCTATATTCCAAATTCTTAAAAAAATTATAAAGTACTAAAAATATTTATTGATTTATCTCATTGAATACATCAAACCAATTTCAGAAGGAAATAAGTTCAAAGCATTAGGTAGCTAATCAAGAATATATTTTTTTATTTTAATATTAACTATTGATATATTAACCCCTTGGAACACTACTGAGATTACCACAGTCAACATATTACTTTCAGAATGCATGAGAAAGTGATCTAAAACATTAACAAGATCTGAACAACCAATCATAGACATCAATGGAAAATAAATATTAGGATGTTTGAAGAAGCAGTCAGGACAGGAAAGATTTCCAATAAACAAAGTAGTTACTACCACTCATTTACAATGCTCATGGACACAGAAAATATCACAAGTACCAGTGGCTGGACTCATGGATGAAAGAGGAAAATGAAGAGGTGATGGTAAGAAAGTTTAACCCTTCAACAGGCAAGCAGTCTGAGCTTCCTGCATCTCAAGTTTTGATTCATTATTTTGGATACATGTGTAGCTTCATTTATACTCTATTAATTTATCACAGGAAATAACAGACAACATCCATGAAATAAAAATATGAGTTTCCAAGGAAAAAATATTATATTCTAAAATGAATATGAAAAATAAACACAAGAATAAAACTGTTCTGAAAAAAGTTGAACATTGACATACTAAAAATCTAGACAAATTCGATCAAGATGTAGCTTCGTTGATACCCTTTTCAGCGGGTCAGTCCTCCTCACTTCCCGTTCAGGTATTCACCTCTGCCACCACAAAAAGAAAGATCCTTCACTTATTTCAGTTTATCTGATAGTGCCCTCTAAAGGGTTAAGATTCTACCTAACACAAAAATCCAAGACCTTGCTCATCTTCCAATATTTATAAAGCTAGAGCTGAATAAATAAATCTGAATAAATATTTCTTTTTAGAACAACTCCTCACCCCCTCCCCACTTTCCCATAATTAACCACCTTTTAAGTGGTAAGAGGCTACCTGAGTTAGCTACATATCTTTGAGATCAACTTAATTTTGGGAGTAAATTTCACATCTATCCACAAAAACAGAGCTACTTTCGTATAACTTTTTTTATATCACCACCACAATGGATGGCGAAATATCTTGTGCAGTGAAAAAATTAATTTAACTGTACAATGCAACAAAAAAATATAGGTATGAGCAAAAACTGCCTTGTACTTTCTATGCAAAGTGATGATGGAAGGTAGGTACTAATGTGAAATTGGATGATAAAAAGAATTATTGTAATGAAAATCTTGAGACATTGAATTCAAAAGTGATAGAATATGAAACTTTAAACAAGTCCTTATTAACATACTTTCTGTATGCTAATAAGCTAATAAATAAATTTACTAATAAACTCACTATGTGAACTTCTTGCTCAATAGCCACCTATTTGTATTCTAGTATTTTTTTGATAAAACCAAGACTTGTGTGTTTGATCAGTGGGTAAACTTTAAATGAGTTGTTGGAGAACAAGAATGGGATCTTTGATGGTCAATTCTTTGTCATCAGCAATTTCACTATAGTTATCTCGTTAATTTCATAAATAAAGTTAGGAATAAACGTTAATTGAGAACCATCATAATTGAAAATAAGATTACTTCAACTGGAATATTTCATAAAAAAGTATTAAAACTATTAATAATATTCTATGAAATATTTCAGAGGAAATTTAGATTAGAATATTTAGATATTTAGTTGCTGACAGTTTATACCTCTCTTATTGATGATACAAATTAATTAACCCGTACACGGATGCTCAACTTTAACTTCTATCTAAATCTACAGATTGATGTCCCAAAATAAGGCCCCCTCCGTGTATGGGTTAATAGCCCCAAGAGGCATTATCCCCACACTGTACAATGAGATGAAGAAAAGAACACTTTCGGCCTACATATAAAATGTGAACATAGCAATTGATTGACTTCCAAATCTATCACCAATTATACACAGTGGATTTATTTGCAACTGTCTGGTGAATGGAAGAAAAGGGGCCTCAAACTGTTGCAGATTGGATAATGGATTACATATTTATTTTAGTTTGCCATGTTTATCATTTGCTTGAAGTTTTGGAGGATAGTGCTAGAGCAAAGTTCTACAAATTATTATGAAATTTTATAAAAATTCTGGTTCTTTTTGGAAAAATTCAAGGAAAACTAACATGGGAACATAAGAAAGAATTCAAAATTGTAAGCCACTTAGCTATACATAAGAGAAAATGGAAGCCAATTAATTGGCATTAACCAACACATTTTGAAAAATTGGTTGAACCCTTCCTTTACTAATTCTGTCGAAGTTACAAAGTTATTAAAATCATAAAATGTGAAATAATCCTGAAAATACTAAAATGAGCCAAGTATGATTATAAATTTTAGGCTCATAAAATTGCATGACTTATAAAATTCATGCAACATTTCTATTTTTTAACATAAATTCAATTTAGCAGAGTTAGAAATGACTCTTCATCAAGAAAAGTTGCCTGATGTTAAACACCACAATTAACCTCAGACCTGCATGACTCTAGCAGTAATAATAAACTGAACAAAGGGGCACTTCAGTCCCCAATTTCTGTGAAAAAAACTGAGTATATCATTAACTTTCTCTCAATTTTCAATCAATTTACTTTTTATAACAGTTAAAGAAAATCCATTAATCTTAAGTCATTGATGGTATCAATTGAAGCCAATGACAATTTGAAAATAAAAGTTTAATACATGTCCAGACTCCACTCTGCAAAATATGGGACATTTTGAAACAAAAAGTCAAAAATATTCAATTTCCTCATATAATAAAATGTACTTTGCTGAGAACAGAAGGCAAAATAGGATTTCTTGGAGAACAGTTCACCAAGTTATTCAAAGTGAGTTATATAGGTCTCCAGATTAAATTTTGAGGACAATTTGTCTCTAAATACTTTCAAATCTGTCTCCAAAATGACCACAATTCTCCAAAATGTACTCAAATTATTTTGGAAAAAGTCTCCAAGCTCTTGCAAAGAAACTTTTTCCCCTCAAAAAAACGTCTCCAAATATGTTTAAGCCTATGATTAATTTGCTTTAAATTGTGAATTAATTGAATATAATGTCAAATGCCATAATTAGTTTTACTTGAAAATTTTAAAGAAATCATCAAAAAATGAGCAAATTTTGTTGGAGGTTGGAACAAAATTTGTATAGGCTACAAAATTAGGCTCAATTTTGGCTTGCAGCCTAACACAGTATGGAACCAGAATGATTGGTGAACTTGCAATGAACCAATGGGGTAATTAACAAATGAATAGAACAAATGCAGACTGCAAGCCAATTTTTGAGCCAGATTTCACAAAAGTTCTGAGCCAATGCTGCCTAACCAAATTTTGGATCATTTTTGAAGATTTCAACCAAAAAATTAATATGGGAACATAAGAATTAATTCAAAATCTTAAGCCAAAGGCCCAAATGCATATATCTGTTATCTGAATTTTGACCTTTGAAATTTAAGCCAATAATTGGCTTTAGCTGACATACTTACTATTATTACTCTTTTAACATGGTCAGCAATTTAGCAGCAGATTCAGAATCTCCATCAGCAAAATTAATGATAACATAGGAATTAATTCAAGATCTCCCTCACTATCCTCAGAGATCTCAAATTTTGAAATTTTGAGCTCAGATTTATGGATTTCTCTCAGGAGAATTTTCGAAAATGGCTTTACCATATTTTGCAGAGAGGCTAGAGTTAGAGTAGAGGCTTCGCCTTTTAATTTATTTACAAGCATTTTACTGATAACAAAAGCCAAAATAGAAGATCTTTTGCAGAACACTTTACCAGTTCCTGCAGTCTGAGTCTGGCCAGTGGCTCAGTGCCACCACCCAGTTGGCAGTCTGACAGTCTGTATACCAGTCGGCAGTCTGTATACCAGTTGGCAGTCTGTATACCAGTTGGCAGTCTGTATACCAGTTGGCAGTCTGTATTTTATGCACTGAACTCCTCTGACTTTTCCAAAAATCTGTAAAATATCCTCCAACATTTCTCCGTATTTTGTCCAGCTCTACAACATTTTTTCAACTTCCCCTCCTAAAATTAATGGTAGTAGGACAGGGAGACACAGTTCAGCGAAGAACGGAAGAGTGCTAGAGCCTATAGGGATAAATAACTAAAAGTTCTCTGTAATTGCAGGAATATTCATTTCAGAGATAAGAAAGTCCTCAGACATGTCAGCGGAATTAACCATCAAATACAATCTTGTCTGTATATAGGTAGGTTAGGTAACATTAATAAGGGACATTTTAGGTGCAAATACGGAACAATAATTAATTTCCTTCTATGTATATGACTACATATATCTAGGCTCATCTAGCTAGGGTCAAGTAGGTAGGTAAATTGCATCACGGAGCACTTTAAAAATAATTGCAGTCTCTTATCTCAGAAACATTAATATTCAATTATCCATGATGATGATGGATTGAGTGAGTGACAGTGATCATGATTCATGGATTCAAAGCACACTTGAAATAAATAAAATCTAGCACAAATTGAGCTTAATATGATATTCAACAATTCAATAT